>JAMPIV010015400.1:215000-343857 GCA_024509875.1 Oreohelix idahoensis | reverse complement strand
GTCACACATTTTATTTTTCACTTGCTTTTATCTTGACATTTATAAGAATTTGCATTGGTACTGCTATATCTACTATATAGTACACATTTTACATCACATGTAAGTTCATTTATAACCTTCTAACATGGCTACTCTGGAGCATTTTATTCTATTGGGAGAAAAAACTTGTAAGCAGGGACACAAGGCTTTGGAGAGAGTTTGCCATGGAGCAAACGTACCAACAGCAGAGAGTAGATTGGAGATATAGAGGAACAAAAAAGGCTTGAAGATATTGCCAGTAGAAGAAAGGACACAAGCAAGAGAAGAGAAAAAGAAGACAAGATAGAGATTCGCAAGACGAAAAGAAGAAAGAAGATTTGCAGAGATGAAGAAGACTCAGGAAGAATTGGCGAAAGGAAAAGACAAGATTGAGTTAGATGTTAGACAGTCGGAATAAATGATAATTTGAGCATGAAGAGAAGATGGCTTCCATTTTAAATTATAGATAGAATCTTAAAATAGATATGGCAATTCAACAAAATTCAGGAAGTGAAGGGTCGTCCTAAGAAAAGTACTTCCTAACACTCAATTAAACTTCATTTTACCCAAAATTTAACCAGAATTCTGATGACATTCTGCTTTATAAACGTTTTGAGACAGTATGTAACAAATACAAGACTTGAAAGATCTCATGCGGTGGTCCATTTAATGCAAATTGTTACAGGTGATGCTTTGGACTGCTATTTTAACTATGGATGAGGAACATAGGCAATCTCCATGAGGCAGCTAATGGCGTTACTTCTACCGAAGTTACACAACTTGATGAGGATTGGGGTATAGAAATGAGTTCAAAAAAACCTCATACCCGAAATGAAACTTAGGAACTTCTTCTGGGATTTCATTTCATTTATTCAAATTATTGGTTTTGATAGTGGATTGGTTTGGCTAAGATTGAACATACATTTTGAGGGGTCTTATGGTTCTCATATGAGGGACAATGTTTTATTCTCCATTAGCTCAGATTTTTTTAACATTTTTGCATGAACGGAATAACACTGAATCTTTATCACAAGCTCTGTTGAGTCTTTACGTCGACAATTTATGACAGCTCATCCGGGGCAGGTTGTGAGCAACTCCACGGTGAAGAGGTCTCCATTACCGGTTGCTCGGCTCGTTCTGTGCAAAGATACAAAACCCAGGAGCCAGATCCTAAAAAGCATGGATCGGAATTTTGGTTGATGAACAGTGACCGAAATTCACGGATCAGTTTTTCATTTCATCTGCCTGGACGGCTAGAATTTCAATTTCGATAACTCGGACTCCATCTTCTCATGTTCAAAAAGAAATTTTTTTTTCGTCAATATCCATGGAGAGTTATATGGGCTATCAATACACACACATAATGTACATGGTAAGATCAAAACAGAGGATGGCGTATGCCTGGATAATTTCCTACATGTATAGAAGTGGGAAGATATTTATAATGATAGAAAACCAGCAACCAGAAATCTCCATACGCCTTTCTTTCAACACTGGTAATTAGGTGTCTGACCCCACACATGCACACTCAACACATTTCTAATTATATCCATCAGAAAACGGTAAGAGGCAAACCACACGTAACGATAAACTATCGTGGGATAAAAACAACTGTTCAGCGCCTCTCACGAAGTGTGGAAACCTGTTCAAACTCAATCTCGAGGTTCATAATAGCCAACAATGACGGGGGTGGTCGCGATCAAGAATAATGTATAACACTCAACACCTTAGCTATATTGCTTGTGCTGTTGACAATTCGTTCAAATAGTAGATCCAAAGATTTCATTCTGAGTGTTGCTAGCACTTTATATTGCAAGCCAGGCCGTGGGCTGTCGGCGACTATCCTTGTGACCATCCATCCCATGACTATTCTGTTAACAGCTTTAGCCTCCGCCATGATGGAGACTAAGAGGTACACTTACTTTTTTTTACCTCAGGGCATTTCTTAAATATAAACAATCTTGTTTCAGATTTTATAAGAGGACTTACAGGTGTGCATTTTCACACTCAAATGATGAGGTGCTACGGACCAAGCCCACTTGTTGACCACATTCCTGCCTGCCACAGAGGGAAATGGTAAAATATGTAAATATACATTTGGTGAACTAGGCAGACATTATATCCCACTAGCCCCATTTGTACACATTGACACACCATTCTTTGCAGGCAAGTTAAAGTTTGTTCTATTGCGAGGATCCGGTTGCTGAATTGATCCTGGGTAAAGTCTTGTTGGGCATAAAAGAATGTTCCACCCAAGATATTGAAATGCTGGTGAACGGACAGGGAAGCATAGGCCTGGCAACGCTCGACACGCAAATGTGGTGACAATCAAGAGCACAATCACGTAATGCACTCAAAAGTCAGAGTGAAGTGCTGATCGATGATGCACTGTCATGATGATGACATCTATGTGAATACCACATCAAAAACCTGATGATCACCCCCCCTCACCAAGACTTCATTCATTGAACATGCAGAAAGACATGACAAATCCCCTGAAAATGTTTTTTAAGTGTTGGTTGACGACCACATGATTCCTGATTATTTGCTCAGAAAAATCATGTCCTTTGGTACTCTATCACCCAAAATGATATTTTAATGCGTAATTAATACAGACTACACGTTAGTGCGTAGTCAAATTCTTGCCATACCAACTGTGCGTTCCCGGGGCCATACATTCTTAGGCATGCACATGACACAAACTTGTGCAGGGTCACAATGGGTTTTGCTAGGTACAATAATACAGATTCTTGTCTGACTTTTTATTTTAATTGGCCTGGAGTGGTGTGAAGGATGTCAAATGTTTTGTCGTTCTTGTAGAATTTATGCCCAAGAGGTGGCTATCGACCTAAAAGGAGCTTATCTTATGCACCCATTATGGTGGTCAGGCTAGCTGATATTCACTCATGTGCGGATACCGATTCGACACAAAAATAGCCATAAGACGCCATCTTAGGTAGGTTCCACATAATGGTTCACTTCAGCATCATAGGCTCAGGAGTCCGACAGCGTTAATGTACCTTACGCTGTATTTGTGATATGAAGTGTACGTAGGTGGCCTTAAGCAATACCTCCCTCTAAAACATAATTGCATACACCGAGTGATGATGCCCGCTGTTATGCACTGTCTCCTCTAATTTTTTTTTTTACGAGATTTTGGGTTTCCACCCAGGATTGAAAAAAAAATTCTAGGTCTGATAGGGACGCCACCATCAGTTTGTGTCAGATCGGTCCATGTCACAGGTCTATGAACTATGTAATTATAGATAGATCTCTGGAGCTTCAATGTATAGTCATGGCCATGTCAAAACGGTATGGTAGATCGGGCTAAATGTGGAGGTTCTTTGAAGAATACAAATGGTAGTGTATAGGTGACCACTAAGGTTAATCACACAAGACTTGGGGTACAGAATGCGTACCGATCAGTTGGCATGTTTTGCTTAGTTCGGGAAGTTTCCAAATGAAACACGACGGATGGGTTTTTCCTTCCTTTTGAGCGCCCATTTTTGGGTGGCATCCCACCACGAGGACCATGTCAATTTTAAATACAGCCTACTGTCAGGTCCAGAATATGTGCTGGGCGAATGTTCAGTTCATTTATTGATCTATGTGGTTAACCTGCGTCAGAAACCTTCTTGAGAGTTGGCCAAGATTGCTTGTAAATTCATGTAGCTGAAAAGGCAAAAGAAAATAGCTCGGACCGTCCTTCAAAATACCGGACGGAAAAAGCTGTAGAACAATCTACCATGCCTAGGGGACAGGCTCTTTTTGTATGTTACAAAAGAACAAAATCTGCCTTTCTTATTTCTCTTGGAGGGGATCCATATATACCAATTATGTCTAAATACTGCACTGAATGTTCGTCACCCATATTCTTAGACTGGTATGATGGAAGTATAAAACATCCTCATGTCTATATGCTAAGTTTGAATTCACCATGATTAGACCTGCATATCTCAAGCCCCCTCATTTGTTGATGTTTTGTGACGGTACCCTCTGATCGTCCCTAACGTTCATATTCCTTCCTTAATGCTCCGCCTCAACTCAGAATGAAGCATTACTGGCATTTCCCCCTTCACATACACAGAAAAAAAAACCTCTTATGTCATATATCAACTGCAGCGCTTCACGATAATCGGGCTAACACTGTTTCTATCTGTCCTGTGAGATGGACCATGCGCACAACATTAAGTCCAATAGTAACCTTGCAATTCTTGAGTCCTATACAAACAAGTCCTTACTGATGATTTCATGGTTGATATACGTAAGTTTCACATTTTCTCACAGATATTAATTATACTCACATTACCCAGACTTCGATCCTATTCAGATCTTGAAACCTTACCCTATCCCTCATCCAGCACTATCAGGATCGGGTTCGAAATAGGTTATTGGACATCAGATGCTAAAAATTAATATCATTCACATCTCACACTGGTGATCGTCACCTATATTTCTATATATCCGCCTGGTCATCTGTTATACAGAAAAAAAATATAAGCTGTATTAGATTGAACATGCCCTTGATTTCCGTAGACTGCAAATAGTTTACAGTGTCTGACGCTAGAGCACAATGCCAGTGGCTAAATGAGGAATTATCTATCTGTCCTAATACTTTCCCCTGGCGGAAGCTAAGTATTTTAGTAAATTTGACCTATTCCAATGGGGTCCTTGGCAGGTACCTAATCAACAAGTACTGAGACCAAAACCCTCTCACATGCTCTTGCTACGTCCCTAAAGGTCATCTTTCTCCTACGGAATATTTCATGTGCTTTGGCTTGGTGAATGCAAGTCAGCTTCCTACTTTGTACGCATGATGATTCCACAACTTTTAAACCTAACCCACAGATCTGATACCTATCCACTTATATAGATGATATTTGTTTGGTTCCACAAAACTCTTGGTCAGAACATGTGGACTGGAAGCTTAAATCTCTACTCGTGATTTCACATTCAGAGTCACCATGGTTCATTATTCCTGCCGAAGGTCATCTTCTTTAAAAAAAGATTCACATAGGGTTCACGAAATCTCCTTTGATTAGGTCACAGAGTTGCCACAGTTTTCTCGAAACTAGAAGACAACCCAACATTTTTAATTTTTTTTTCGCAGTAAGCAATTCTTAATTTGTCCATTCTCTGAGGATGTTATTAGAAACAAGTAAGAAGCTCCTGGGTTTGTCCGGAAGCTAATCTATTTATAAGATTTAAATTTGACCCAATTGTCCATCCTTTACTGGCAAGGTTCTATCTTTATAATATCTAAGTATGGACTACTATAAAACGACTCTACTAATTGGATTGTCTGACTGGTGCACTGTGGACGTGCAGAGCTCTAAGCCAATATTTTTGAGAGTAATTCTTTTCCATTGGCCATATATTTAATACATTAACTGAGGCCTAATCATTAAATTTTCATTGGCTCTCAGAACGGAGAGCTTCCATCTACCTGGGATCCGCATGATGAGAAAGAACTTTATTGCACAGGAGGTGGATCTGGATATACTGTCTTCCGCAGTTCTAGATGATATCTTCGGTAAGCTTGTCTCACATACGTACCTGGGATGAACAGTGTTTCCCCATGGACTTGAGAGGTGATCTACTAGCGTTTATATGGTACGGTGACCTCAAACTTCAGACGATAACCTTCTTGGGTATCGTTTCATTATTGAGGACAGTCCACGAACTGGCTCATCTCGTTATTTACACAGAAGTTGGACACAGATATCTCAAAAGACCACTGAAGGGTCGCAACCACTATTTCGATAAAATCCTTACAAGCATTATGTACTACAATGGTGTCCACCCATGATGATGTGCCAAGTACACCAACCGTAATGGTCACCCCTGATGTTCTATCCGCTTAACCACAACAGGTACCTGATTATACGATTTCTCAAGCAATCTGATCGCTTGTAATTAGATCAAAATTTAATGCACAATATAACACTGAAAAAAACCATGGCCGCAGAGGCTGATAATCCAATACCTAGGGGAACCCCCCATCTACCAATTGCGTTTTGAATCACGTATGTCACGAGGGTACCACTGTTGTCACTGGGAGCTGATAGTCAATTTCCTGACTTTTTGATTATGACTATTACAATGTACATGGTCCATATGCACAATGGTTACAGTTTTTTTTGTTGGTACGCGAGCAATGCTCATATGGTTCTCTTCGGCACAAATACACAGCATATCCAAACAGACCATTTGTAACCCATGGACTTTCCTTCCTGCGGGTTACTTAACCAATCTTTGGTGTTTGATGATCTAGAATTAAGGTCAGCACCATAAATCACAGACTTCATCCCAAACTCTCGGCTATCAAGCAGATTTTGACTGGTATCATCTGTTATTTCGATAAATATATATTACTACGTGTCGGGTGGAACTTGCCCTAAAAAATTGACACAACTTGTTGCATTCCACCCATGACCAACCCTTACTACACAAACTCAGGACTTGACTTTTGGTCGTACTCTCCGGCAACGTTACACCCCGATCCTGGAACAATCCTTTCCATAACATCCACTCATTGCCAAGGGCTGGGGGGCTCTAAGGAAAAAATCAGATTAAAATTAAGAAGTGACGGGATACCTCAAACTATCAGCGAATAGCTGCGGCTTACTTAAGAACAATGTAACTAGTTTATTCATTAATTTCAGACAGTGACCCTGAAGGCACATCTCGGTACACTAACATTAGTATCACTGGGGACATGAATTAAATTTACAGTTTTTTTCTTCTGTTTTTTACTATATGCGTTTTAAATATCATTCACATTAGCTAGTTAAATTGATTCATCTTATTAATCCATTTTCAAGTTGAATGATGCAAGTCCCAAATTTATAATATGCTAATTGAATGATACCTTAAACCATATTGAAAAAACTGCACAGAAAAAATAATACTGTTATATTCTCCAATATGTCATGTGATAATGTCTAAGAATGTGTTCATCATCTTGAAATTAATGATAACTAGTTACCATAGTTCTTATAAGTAAAGGCATTTAGCGCCCTACATTATTCACATCTTATTTTTATCAACGTGATCCCTTAGGGTAATGGTTATGGTTACATGAAAATGTTCCAGATCCTGGATACTTTCACCTGATTTACGCCAAAAGTCAATATCCGAAGCATTTTTAATCATTTCTGCTACAAAATGTGTCAATAAAAGTTCCAGACACCGTAGTATTTGTTGAAAATAACAAGAATGATAACAAGTCAATACTGCTTGATAGTGAGTTGGAGAAGTCTGTGGACCATGTCCTTAATTCTTTGATCATCATACACCAAAGTTTCAAAAGTACCCGCAGGAAAGAAAGTCACTTACAAATGTCTTTGGATAGCTGTGTGGAGGAAGTTACCATTGAGCATGTGCCGAGACCAACAAAAAAAACTTAATCCATGCATAACAATGTCTTGTAATGTCATATCAAAAAGTCAGGAAATGACTATCAAGCACACCTCCTACTGTGGGTACCCTCGACATCGTGATTCAAATCCCAATGGTAGATGTAGAGGTTTCAGCTCTGTGCCATGGTCAGTGTATAGTGCATTAATTTGATCTACACAATGCGAAATGCTTGAGAATCAGTATTATCTGTCTGTGGGTAACGAGATAGTACATCAGCCATTACGTTGGACTTGCCATCAATTGGGTGGATGATGTATTCATATGCTTGTAAGTTTATCGCATATCTTGCGACCCTTGGGTTTTTTCATCTGTGCACTCTGTAAATACGAGAGAGTCTTCTGGTCTGTCTCAATAATGAAACGAGACCCAAGAAGGTATCGCTGAAGTTTGGTCACCGACCAGATAATCGCTAGAAGCTCTCTCTCAATTATGGGGTATCTGCATTCAGTTTTGAGAGAGCTTACGTGAGATATACAGAAACTGGATGAAGTATTCCATCCACCTCCTGCATTAAGGCACCACCGATCCCATACTGTGAAGCGTCCGTTCTGAGGATGAAAATTAATTTTGGGATCAGGTAATTTTAATATAGGCTCAGATGAAAAGAATTCTTTTTAAATGGGCTAGAGCTCTGTCACAGTGCTCAGTCCAGACAATCCTATTAGGAGAGCGTTTTTGTAGTCAACTCAGATAGAAACTGAAGTAATGGATGACAGATGTGGGCATAAATTTATTGTAGAACTGGACAAGACCCAGGAGGCTTCTTACTTGTTTCTTTGTCCGAGGAATGGACAAATTAAGAATTTTTGAAATTAGTGTTGTCTTCAGTTTTGAGAAATCCGTGTCCAACTCTGTGACCTAAGAAGGAGATTTCGTGGAACCCTATGTGAATCTTAGAAGGCTTTGCAGTAAGACCATGTGACCGAAGAATGTCGAGTAGAGATTTAAGTCCAGAAACATGTTCGTCCCAAGAGTTGTGGAACAAACAAATATCATCTATATAAGAGATAATATCAGATCTGTGGGAAAAAAGTTTTCTCATCATGCGGACAAAGGTAGCTGGTGCATTCACCAAGCCAAAGCACATGAAAATTCCAATGAAAGAGACCTTTAGGGAGTAGCAAAAGCAGTGAGAGGTTTGGCTCTTTCTGTGAGAGAGGTACCTGCCAATACCCCTTGGATAGGTCAAATTTACTAAAATACTTAGCTTCCGAAAGTTTTGCTAATAATTCCTCAAGAACTGGCATTGGCTCTGCGTCAGACTCTGTTATACTATTGAGTCTACGGAAATCAATGCATAATCTAATACTCTTATTTTTTTTTCTGATGATGACCATCGGGAAAGAATATGGTGACTCTGAATGTGAAATGATATTAAGTTTTAGCATCTAGTCCAATTCCTTTTCGACCCGATCCTGAAAGTGGATAGGGATAGGGTAAGGTTTCAAGTGAATAGGACGATTATCTGTGAGTTTAATATCGTGAGAAATGATAGACGTCCAACCAGGAATATCAGTAAGGACTTGTTGATAGGACTCAAGAATTGCAAGGACTTGACTTTGTTGTGCCGCAGACAGATCAGGACAGATAGAAACATTTAGCCACGATTCTGAAGGCTGCAGTGATATTGCAGGAAGAGGTAAGGGTATGTCAGGGAATGCAGTAGCTTCTTCCTGAATAACAGATAAGGAGCAAGATGACGTCGGCCGATCAGAGGATTCGTCCAAAAACATCAAAAATAGGCTTGAGATATGCAGGTCTATCATGGAATTCCTTTAGCATATTGACATGAAATGTTTTTATTCTTGCCATCAACGTCAAGAAATATAGTTCAACATCTGTGAGTTTTGACATAATTTTATATGGTCCCCCCTCCAAGAGATAAGAAGGGGCGATTTTGTCTTGTTGGTAAACAATACAAAAGCCTTGTCCCCTGGCAGTAATTGTCTAAGCTTTTTCCGTCGGTTTTTGAAGGGACCGAGCTTTTTCTTTTTGCCTTTCAGAAGAATTTACAGCAATTTGCCAACTCTCAAGAAGTTTCTGACGCAGGTTTAACCACATAGTCATAAGATGACTGAACTTCGGGCTATTTCTGGACCTGACAGTAGCTGTTTTATCATTGACAATGGGTCCTCGTGGTGGAGCACCTATAAAAGGAGCTCAAAAGGGGATGAAAACCCAGTGTGTGTTCATTTGAAACTTCCCGATAAGCAAACAGCACTGCTGGGAGCATTCTGTCCCAGTCTTGTGGATAACTCTAGTGGTCACCTTACCTAGCATTTGTTTCAAAGACCTATTTAGCCGTTCTACCATACCGTTTGACATGGCATGATATACAGAGCTCAGAGATCTATCTATATTACATAGATTCAAGACCTGTGACATGACGTCTGACACAAACTGTGGTCCCCTATCAGATAGAATTTTATCTGGGAAACCCAATCTCGTAAAAATTAGGAGAAGTGCATCAGCCACATCACTGGTAGCAATATGTTTAAGAGGTATTGCTTTAGGCCACCTAGTACACATATCAATACTGGTAAGGACAAACCTGTGACCTCTGGCTGCAGGAACCATTAGTAGACCTATTAAGTCTATGGCTGTTTTTGCGAATGGTCGCACAGAGATATCAGCAACCTGAATGGGTGCATTATGATAAGCTCCTTTAGTAGCCACCTCTTGGCATATCTTACAAGAACGACAAAACATTTTGACATCCTTCACCACTCCAGGCCAATAAAAGTCAGACAAGACTCTGTATTTTGTCCTAGCAAAACCCATGTGACCTGCACAGTTTGTGTCATGTGCATGCCTAAGAATGTATGGCAGAACCACAGTTGGTACAAGAATTTGACTACGCACTAACTTAGAGTCTGTATAATTACGCATTAAAATATCATTTTTGATAGAGTACCAAGGACATGATTTTTCTGAGCAATCAGAATCATGTGGTCTCACCAACTTAAGAAACCTTTTCAGGGATTTGTCAGTCTTCTGCATTTCAATGAATGAAGTCTTGGTGAGCATAGGTTTTTGATGTTCATCATCATCATCATCATCATCATCATCGCCAAGCACTTCAATCTGACTTTGAGCATGTGATTGTGCTCTTGTTGTCACCACATTTGCGTGCAGCCTATGCTGTCGTTCCC
Organism: Oreohelix idahoensis; assembly: GCA_024509875.1. Taxonomy (NCBI): domain Eukaryota; kingdom Metazoa; phylum Mollusca; class Gastropoda; order Stylommatophora; family Oreohelicidae; genus Oreohelix; species Oreohelix idahoensis. The sequence continues at coordinate 333,265 of JAMPIV010015400.1, read as the reverse complement.
AGATTTCAATATCTTGGGTGGAACATTCTTTTATGCCAACAAGATTACCCAGGATCAATTCAGCAACCGGATCCTGCAATAAACAAACTTTAACTTGCCCTGCAAAGAATGGTGTGTCAATGTGTACAATGGCTAGTGGATAGAATTCTGCTGCCCCCCCCTTCCACCAAATGTAATACATTTTAACCATTTCCCCTGTGCAGCAGGAAGGGTCAACAAGGGACTTGCGTACATCCACAGTGGTGCAACCTGTATCTCTTAAAACTGAAACAAGATTGTTATTTTAAGAAAAACCCTTGTAAAAAGTAAGTGACTCTTGTCCATCATGGAGGCTAAAGCTGGTACCAATGCAGGGATGGGATGTCCACAAGATAGTCCGCGACACCACGCCTGGCTGAAATAAAGTGATGCTGCACTCAGAGCAATTTGATGTATTGAACAAGTCAACAGCACAAGCATTAGCAAGGTTGGTGTTTACATTATTCTGATCGTACCACCCTGTGTTGCTATTATGACTCGAGTTCGAGTTTGAACGTTCCACACTTCGTGAGCGCTGAAAGTTGTTTTTTCCACGATAGTTATTTCGGTTTCCTCTTCCGTTCTGATGATTATTAGAATGTTGAGGGCATGTGCACCCTATACAGTGTTGAAAAGGTGGAGAGTTCTGGCTGTTCTCATCATTATAATATCTGTCACTTCTATACATGTAGGAATTATCAGGCATACGCCATCCTCTGTTTGATCTATTGTACATTTGAGATAGCCCATTACCTCCAGGATATTGACGAAAATTTCTTTGATCTTGAGATGGTCGAGTATCGAAATTGTACCGTCCACGAAACGATCCGACATTTCGGTCTCTGTTCTCACCAAAATTCCGATCCATGCTTTTTGATCTGGCTCCTGGGTTTTGTATTTGCACAGAACGAGCCGAAGCAACCGGTAATGACTCTTTCACCGTGGAGTTGCTCACAACCTGCCCCGGATGAGCTGTCATAAATTGTCGACCTAAAGACTCAACAGCTTGTAAAGATTCAGGTTTTCGTTCATGCAAAAATGTTAAAAATTCTGAGCTAATGGAGAATAAAACTTTGTCCCTCAATATGAGATCCTTAAGACCCTCAAATGTATGTTCAATCTTAGCCAAACCAATCCATCTATCAAAACATAATTTAATAAATGAAATGAAATCCGAGAAGTCCTTGTTCATGTCGGGTATGAGTTTTTTGAACCTCATTCTATACCCATTCTCATCAAGTTGGTATCTTCGTAGAAGTAACGCCTTAGCTGCCTCATGGGATTGCCTATTGTTCTCATCCATAGTTAAAATAGCAGTCAAAGCATCACCTGTAACTATTTGCATTAAATGGACCACCCATGATGATCTTTCAAGTTTGTATTCTGTACATACTGTCTCAAAACGATTTATAAAGCAAGATATGTCATCAGAATTCTGGTTAAATTTGGGTAAATGAAGTTTTAATTGTGTTAGGAAGTACTTTCTTAGACGAACCTGTCACTTCCTGATTTTGTGAATTGCCAGATTCTATTTTAGATCTATCTAAATTTAAAGAAGCCATCTTCTCTTCATGCTCAAATTGAGCTTTTTTCGCTGCTAAATCTATCTCATCTTGTCTTTTCCTTTCTGCCAAATCTTCCTGTCTTCTTCTCTCTGCAAAATCTTCTTGTCTTCTTTTCTCTTCGATCTCTTCTTGTCTTCTTTTCTCTTCTCTTGCTTGTGCCCTTTCTTCTCTGGCAATATCTTCTAGCCTTTTTTGTTCCTCTTTCTCCAATCTACTCTCTGCTGTTGTAAGTTGCTCCATGGCAAACTCTTCCAAAGCTTGTCCCTGCTTACCAAGTTTTTCTCCCAATAGAATAAAATGCTCCAGAGTAGCCATGTTAGAAGGTTATAAATGACTTACTTGTGATGTAAAATGTGTACTATATAGTAATTAGCAGTACCAATGCAAATTCTTATAAATGTCAAGATAAAGCAAGTGAAAAATATTATGTGAGCATATGTTAATCTCGTGAAGTAGACAAGACAAACTATGACCAGGACACAGTACAACAAGCCAAGAAAGACAATACTAATGTAGAAAAATAATAAAAAAATAAAATAAAATAAATAAAAATGTATTTAAGTAAAAATAACAATAACAATGCTTAAAAAAAAAAAAAAAATAACAAGACAAACACGCTTTACTACATTTAATACACACAGGAACTGAGGGACAGCAAGGTACGATCAACTGTGTACAAACAATAATGTTGCCAAAACGAAATAATCAGAAACACTCAACGAACTTGAACACCAAGCCTCACGTGACAACACAACTAAACGGAAAAAAGGATATGATTAATTCAGGTGAAGCGTTATCCACTCGGCCATGTGCGCCGGACCCTCAATCCTGAAATAATCACCTACCAATCCTACAGACAACCTTGATCTTAGGCCCAGCCAGAGCGGGATGTTTTCCTATGATCAAGTCCTTCACTGACCCCCCTTAAAATACACAAAGAAACATAAAACATGCAGAAAACAAAAGGCTCTGCACAGGATATATCTAAACTAAGCCGACAAGAGATAGACCACTTAGCTTATAGTGAATCCTCCCCAGGTATGGTACTGGACATAATGGAATCGATTACTCTCACTACAGGAGGATGATAGTGTTGAAATTCTTCATTGTTGTTTACAAAAACAATGATTTTGTTGTTGTTGCCGAATACGCCATCTTGTCTTGTCTGACTGTGCAAGACGTGGAGGGCTGGAGGCTGAAAATCTTCGCTGAGCTTGATCAATTTCGAAGAAAGTTGAAATTCTGCTGCCAAAACTGATGCAAATACTTATAGAATAGAAATGTCATTGATGACAATAAAAATAGTTCAAACTCTTGACCGCAACAAAATTAATAAGTTTGTAGTAGGCTTGTTAATGTTTTTGGATCCTGCCGCTAATTCGCTGCTGACGTGAAAAGGTCAACTAAAGCTGCGCAGTGCAGTTTGTACGCGCTGAAAAGTATGGCTCGCCGATAGCGCAAATTTTGTAAAAGTGGCTCAGACAGAAGGCTTCATAATGATGAATTTCGAATTGGAGAAAAAAACAAACTCCCGTTTGCTGGCCACCATTGGGTGTTACCTCGTGTTTATGTGTAATTGTGAATGTTATCGGTAACACATGTTATGTCGTGGGTTGGCATGTATAACATCCACATGTAAATGCAGTCAGACCAACTTGAAATAAGTACGCTCAGACCATCGTACAATTAACACGATTTTTATTGACGATATTCACAACACTGAGTACTTCACACGTTGAGACATTTGTATAAAAATGATGCTCCATAATAACCATATTATCTCTGGCAGTAAGAATTGATGAACTGTACAGCTGGCCGTTAGAGGTCAAACTGTCTGCAAATATTCCAAAACGACATTGTCATGAATGTTAATTTGTATTACACAGTTACGTAATACCTTCTGTCTGCCGTCTTGCCACACATCACTCAAACACACATTCTTGAAGTAGTGTCATTAGATAATCTGACAATAATTTAATACAAATGAGAACCCTAGTATGGAACTCTTAAAAAACACACACTGTCCATTAGGACGAACAAACACTTCGAATGCCGGTCACCCCGAACGTCCACCGTTCGTTTCTTCGCCGCCGACATTGCCCACGTCATACACTCATTTACATATAGGTCACACCTTAACAAATAGCTAGCGTTCAGCACTAGTCCGTCGCGTGTACCTCTCAGCTGTGCACAGCGATGCCTTAGCAAGCCTGCGTGCAAAATGAGTGGTAACACTGACCACACAAGCTGATAAGTTTTTTCCACAGCATTTGAATAATATACATTTGAGTTTCAGGTGGATTTTGTCGGAATATATGTTAATTGTTGATTTGTAATACTAAACGCTGGTAAAGTTTTGTGAGTGTATAACATTCACAAGGGTTCTGAAGCAGGAAGGTGTTTGAACTAAGTTAAGGAGTGCGTTTCGGACTATTTGTCCAGATTAATTGCCTCCCTCACCCTAACTGTCTTCAGGGGTAAACTTGATAGTGGATTAAAAATAAAGGGGATTTTTTTTTCTCTTTCTCCGAAATTTTTGCTATAACCATTGTGTTTTCAACTGTAGCAACTTATTTTTCAGCGAATAATCTTAACTACCATTTAGTTGGCGTAGTCGTGTTTTGCATTAGGTGCTTTATTGCCGATTAATAGCAGCTATAGTTAGATTTTATTTTGGAGGAGGTATCCCAGGGTTAAGCATATCATCTTTTATTTGGTATTTTCTCGTAAGTGGTAGGAATCAGTGTATCCTTTTCCTCTTTTCGTTCTCCACTAAGTCTCAGTAACTGACTTAATATGGCCGAGAGGGCAAAGCTTAGACAACTCCTCAGGGACGAAGCGAGAGAGGAGGGACTGGAAGGAGATGAAGCGAAAGCTTTGTCAGAGACGAACTTGGGAGATATGACGCGGAGAGGAAAGAAGAAGAAGCTAGGAGGAAGGAAGAAGCAGCCGAAGCTTTACAGCAGAAGAAGATGGACGAGGAAATGGAAATTCGCAGGATGCAGCATGAGGAAAGAGAGAAGGAGAGACAGCATGAGGAAAGAGAGAAGGAGAGACAGCTTGAGGAAAAAGAGAAACAGAGACAGCACGAGTTGGCGCTTAAGACTCTTGAGTTCCAAAGCCGTGGTGCTGCCTCTACCTCCAGCAATGGAGAATCTTCTCCTCATTCCTCCTTAACTGATCCTTCTAACACTCAATCTCTTCAACTAAACGCCATGTCTTTCACTCTAGAATCTTTTCCTTGTCCAAATGAGAAGATTGACACATGGTTAGAAAAATTTGAGAAAATTGCAACTCTGTACGGGTTAGAGAGGTCGCGTTGGAATATGAAACTTTCCCAGGCCCTAAAAGATTCTGCGTATGATGTTTACGCCAAACTGGAAAACAGCCAACAAGACAACTATGATCTGTTGAAGAAAGCGTTACTGGAGCGCTTTGAAATGAACGCTCGCAAATTTTTGCAACTGTTTCGCAACAGCCGGAAAGAGAATTCTGAAACTTTTCAGCAGTTCTCGTCTCGTTTGAAGGGTTATCTGACAAAGTGCCTTGAGCTTTCGCAGCTCCCCTCTACCTACGAAGGTCTTGAGGAATTTGTTTTAACAGAACAAATAAAGAACACATTGTCTGCAGATACCCGGAGATTTCTAGCTGAGCAGGGGGCAGAAAAACTTGAAGACAGCTTACAGAAGTCTGAGCGTTATCAAAATGCGCTGGCTGAACTACCGGCCACAAAACAGAAACCGACAGAGGAGCATTTTCGAAAAAATAATCTAGAGCAATCTTCTCAGGCTTCCAATTCGAATAACCTCAGAGAAACTGGACCTCAAAACCCCCCTCCTGAAAAATCCAAGTTCTACAAGAACAAGTACCCCAACCACCCCAAACAGTCTGATCAACCCGACCGCCCTACATGGCAGCGCAGCCAGAAAGGACAAGGTGGCAAAGGGAGAACCCCTGAGCACGGGACATATGATCAGACCGAGCACACCGAGCCGAAACGCATCGGATGCTTGCTAACAGTCTCGCAAGGCGGAATTATTGACAGTGATTCCCAACCTGTTGGGGATAGACCCTCAACGCGAGGTACTGTTACATTGAACGGTTCTCAAACTTCTTTTTTATTTGACACGGGGCTTTCTTATGATTGCATTGTTGCCAGAAACCTGGTCAAACCCGGTCAAGAGACAGCAGAGACCGTCCAATTTTGTGGAGTTCGTAAGAGTGATGCACCTACAGCGCTTCCCATCGCATTGGTGGAGATCCACTCTGATTTCGTCAGAGGTGTGATCAAAGCGGCTGTTATGGATGATCCCATCTACCCAGTCATACTTGGCGGTAGATACGTGTGTATTGGGAAACCGGAAGAGCCGATTGTGGCAGCAGTAACTACAAGAGGGCAAACCAAGAAGGAACGGGAGCCTTTGCCTAATTTGTTACCTAGGGAACTTAAAGAAGCGCAATACAAGGACCCTACTTTGGCACCCTGCTTTAGGAAACTGCCCATGGCTAAGGAACCCAAACAGCACGGGGAAATTGTTTCTTAGGATGGCGTACTTTATCGGAGAACGGGCAAGCCTGACCAAGGTTACAACCAAAATGTAAACAATACAAACAATGTAAACAATAACAATGTAAACAATAACAAAGATCAGCAACAATACAAAAACTTTCGCAGAAATCAACTAAAAATAAAGCAGAAATTAATGAAATATCACAAAAAATGTGACGATATCTGCGATAGAATTAAACAAAATACATGACACCACAGTGTATAAACAAAAATGTTGTATGAAACTAAATTATAGACAAGAGTAGGCTAACAATTACAAACAAATCAAAACAAAACTAAAGAATGCGAAATAATAACGAAAACAATATTAAAACATGTCATCACAGCTAACATAAATAGCAACAGAAGTCGCTTAGCAAATTCCAGTATCGGAAATTTGCAAACCCTACAGAAAACGCTCACAATAGACGACCTCTATGACGTGGCATAATCTAACGGAGACACCACCCAACCGAGAACCCGCTGAAATATAAACATATAAATATACAAATAACATATAAACATATAACATATAGAATGAGATGATACACAGAAGACTCAGCAGAAGTATAAGGGCACAGTTTACATACAAACAGGCCACTTAACTTAAAGGCTTCCAATCGTAGAACAGCAGAAAAACGGATGTCAATCAACGTCCTAAAGAGCGAAGCTCCAACGATGATGGCACATCTGAACTGCTTCCACTGCTAACACGATGGTACAAGAGCTTCTGAAATACTGTGTGTTGAGTTGTTTCGGCACTTGACCTTCTAATCCAAAAGTAAGTTGATGGAAATCGGTACTTGGCCTTCTTCAGAAAACAACCCGTTTCAACCGGCACTTGACCTTCTCAAAAAACGACAGCACTGGAACCTTGACAGCAGCAACTTGCTTGACTTGCGTAAAAGATAACAGCAGTCCGAGTTATCCGGCAACATGTAACAACGCCGGGTACTGTCAAATTCTTGTTTCCGTCAAAAAGTTGAACTTTTGACTTTTACCGGGCAACGCCGAGTACTTTGAAAATTTTGAAGATGTTGACTGTATTGAAGAATGTTAATTTCTTGAAGGATGCTGATGAATTCTTGTTGAAAATGAAGTGGGTAAGGGACCCCGTGTTTGCTAGTACCAGAATCAAACCAGCTTATGGCCACCAAATGAAACAGTACCGAAACAGTACAGAAGCCAAATCCTAGAAATGGGGCACTCTCTTCCCTTCAGCGGACATATGGGACAGAACGCCACAAACCAACGTATAACCACTCATTATTGGTGGTCAGGAGTAAACACTGATATTATCAGGTACGTCAAATCCAATAATGGGAACACCATTCGAACGGGTTGTGATCGACATTTTAGGGCCTTTCGAAAGGACTAAAAGAAGGAACAGGTTTATTCTGACCTTAGTCGATACATGCACTTTATGGGCAGAAGCTATCCCGCTAACATGCGCAGATGCCAAGCATGTCGCAGAAGCCCTCGTGCAGATTTTCACTCGGTTGGGATTCCCTCAACAAGTGTTGACGGATAACGGATCTCCATACCGAAACCTGTTGATGGATGAGATCGTCAAGATCTTGAGGGACCAGCACATCTACACTAAGCTTTATACTCCGGCCGGAAATGGGCTCGTGGAACGTGTTAGTGGAAACCTCAACATGATGCTAAGTAGACTGGCACAAGTGAAACATGAAGATTGGGATCTGTGTATTCCTGCAGCATTATTTGGCTACAGAGAATCTCCTCATACTTCCACAGGATTTCCACCAGCTACGCTTTTATTCGGCAGACCTATTAAGGGGCCACTTGAAGCCTTACTTCAGTCTCTGACAGACGAGAAGGCGGATGAGACAGTTGTCTCAGCAAGTAAATATGTGTCGGTTTTAAAGGAAAGGTTGAAACTAGGGTGGGACCTAGCAACGACTAACTTTAAGCGAGCACGCACAAAGCACGCTAACCGATACAGGAAAGTCGCGAAAGAAAGAGAACTGGAAGCAGGAGAGAAAGTTTTGGTGTTACTCCCTACCGGAAACAACCAACTGAAGATCGGATGGCAAGGGCCGTTTACCGTCCTGAAAAAGATTTCTAAGGCTAACTACCAGATCTCTATTCAAGGAAAGGAGAAGGTTTTCCATTTAAATCTCTTAAAGAGATACTTGGAAAGACCAGTGCCAACCTCCGACCATCTCCTGACGATCGCCAAAGCTGACGAAGATGATGATAGTGGCAGGGATATTCCACCGCAATCACACGAAATCTTTCAAAAATGTCAAAAGCGGCGACGCTCTTTCAAGCGCGCATGGGAGACATTCCAGAGGAAGGAAACTTTGGGGAGTAGACTTGAGTAGGAATTGGAGGGAGATGGAGGGGGGAAGATGAGAGGGAAGAAGACAGACACCCCGAAGCTACGGTTATAGGAAATTTAATTCCATAACGTAGACATGGAGTGCTTCCATATCTTAAAGGGGGGACGTCCTGTCACGTAGGTCTTATGATCAGTAAATTGCCTAGATCTTCTTCCTATTCTCTCACCCGGATCCTTTTAATTTATTATCTGTCTTTACCTTTTTCCGGTATTTTTCGCATCATTCGTTTGCGAAATATATTTCCTTCCTATTCGAAAACTTTACCTGTTTTTTTTCTTCTCAAAAACTGAGAATCGCACTAGCATTCTATTACATAGATATCAGTCAGACGAGAAGTGTTATAATGCATTCCGTCAGACCGGAGAGCCGACAGTTGTCTGCAGTTCCCCCGGGACAGTGTTTTCTGCGGCTGAGTTCTGGGCCTGTAGTGTGAAAATTCACTCCGCGGGACATGGCAGGCAGACGGAGTGTCTCGATTTTTCGGTAAACCGCAAGCGTTTAGTCAAAATAGCTCCGGCTTAGCGTGAAAAATCGCTCCGCACTGGAGACGGACTGTCTGAGAGTTGCAACTCACGCGCGCTCTCGGTCACTGATGGCAGTTACGACACGCGTTAAGCTGACGTAGGTGTTTTACACGTAAAAAGGGGAGATGATTTCGGAGTTTGAGAAAATGTGGGATTGTTTGCCCCTGTTTTCAAATATCCACCCAGGAGCTGAAATCTGATTTCATTTCAGTCTCCAACATCTTCAGTAGACGGAACACGCGTGCTAGCGAATGAAACTTGTATAGCGAATTTCATAGTTCTCGTCAGATTTGTGACGAGCTTCTAACTACCTATCTAGTGAATTATCCTAGTCGTGGTGTTATCGTAGTTCTGTGGTGAGATTAATATAATAGATATCTAGTATTTTTGAAAGTGATTAAGTGTTAAATCGCCGATTTCATTTTAAACTAGTCCTGTGTGCAGAGTGATTATTTTAATAGTTTGTTATTTCTTTAGTCGACGAGTTACAGTGGAGAGCAAGATAAATTATAAATTTCTAGCTAAACCCATTTCGGCTATTAAAACAATTTAATTTAACTGCTAACTACTCAGTCGAGTATATTTGCTAAACAAACTATAACTGATAAGATGTCTCATGAGTGTTGACGAAATATAATTATATGTGTTTCAAATTCATGATGATTGATTTTATAATATAACTTATTTCACGGGAAGTGTTAAATGATAAGCTCTACGCTTGCAGTTTAAAATATAAGTTATATCCTTATACATAGTATGTATAATTATTTTATATGTGCTTTTTTCCATTTTTATACAGTGAATACTGGGGTGAACCCATCTTGCCGGCGTTTAGTAGTAAAGAGACATACTTATGAGAAGAATAGACATTTTCTATCTTTAACCACGTTGGGGGTTTTCAAGTAACACTGGTCTGACAGTGCACGTGCCATCAGAGATAGACAGTAATACCAATCCCACTAACGGTTTTTCTAAAGACAAAATGTTTATACTGGGCCTTTGAGCCAGACTTTATTTCTTCACAATAAACTCAAATATACATGCTGCCTAGCGGCGAGAATCATTACAAGAAGTAACATTAATATCCCCGACAAGTATTGAGAGAGTGTATAGCGAACCAAGACTGTCTTTCCAAATTTAAGGGAACCCTCGTGTTCTTTTTGACTCTGTGTGCCCGTTTAAACTTGCTTATCAGAAACTGATTCAAGTGACACTAACTTAAAATCTGAATAAACTTATCGCCTGAAGAGAACGCTCCCCGGACAAAATTGGATGAAACCAAGATCTGCAGAGCTGGGTATTCGCTTCACCAAACGATAAAACAGATTGTGTCATAGCGTGCGCCAGACGGTGAACAACGGCAAGTTATAGGGTAAGAGAGTGAGAAACGCACGACAGGGCCCTGATGAAAGAACTGAGTGAAAGTAGACTGAGGGATGTTCTTTGTTGATTCACTCACAATTGTAACATTTCTTTATGCAAGGTATTGCTAACTATATATCTATATATTCCCTTATACTAGATCAGAGTATCCAGTCTGTTCATACCTTAAAGGGGGAAGAAATATTAGACCCTAACCATATGTATTTGTGACTCTTTGGGCCATCATCTGTCTCATAACGGGGCTGTGGGCTAAACCTAGAGTTAATATCATAACGGGGCTATCATCCTTGCAGCATTCTCTTGATATGTTATGACTATTTGTATATGTTTTGATGTAATTTCTATGTGTTGTGAAGAAATTTTAAATGATAATTAAAATTTCTCTTGGAATTAATCAGCGTGTTGGTCAGCTCGTTCTAGTATATATATATATATTCATTGTTATAGATTCCCACGTCTGTGTGTTTAACTGTCGTCACGTGTATGTGCGTGCCCGTGAGTAGATAGAACTATAGGTAATATATATATATATATATATATATATATATATATATATATATATATATATATATATATATATATATATATATATATATATATATATATATATATATATATATATATATGTGTGTTTAGACTGTCTGACGCTGTAAAGCTGTCGTAGAAGATAGGTGAGAAAGAGAAGATTTGTTTTTCGCTTTCAGAGACAGCCTCTATATCACATTCTATCATCTCACTCGTGGAATCTATTTCTTTTACTTACTCTCACTGTGTCTATCACCTATTCTAATCTATTCAGAAGGGACCAACCCAAGTCTTAATTCTCCTATCTAAAATCTACGACACTAATCTGAGTAGTCACGGGGTAGATTACATTAGGAACCTATTCTTTTCCCATACTGACTATTTCATAACCTATTGTTAACTTTTGATCTTTTGGGTTAATTAACCTCTGTTGGGATCGTCTTTTCTTTTCTTTTACCAGAGGGGGAGAACCTATTTGATTAATTTCTTCTTTTGCAATTTTGTCTGTAAACCATGATCTAGTAATGTATATGCTTATTGTTGTGATCTTCTATTGATAATAAACTTTATTTAACCTTTAGTTATCGTGTCGGTCAACCCCTATCCATTATATGTTATTCATAGTTTGTTTTCACGTTCGTCCGTATTTGTCACAGAATTGTGTGCATTTGAGTGCAGTGTAACTTGTATTTTCGGAGAAGGAGAGAAAGTGCGTCTGATTTAAATGTCGTCGTCCAGATAGGCTGGATTAGATAAATTGTTCTATCCAGAGACTGTCCTTTCTCTTACACGATCACCTCGTTATAAAACTATTTCTTACCCCTTACTTTCACATTGTCATCACTATCACCTCTGCTCAGACAGGACTATAAACATCTATTACCTATCTGATAAAATCTACGACAATCGCCAGGAAAAGAGCGGCAGAGGTCGACCCAAAACATAAAAAAACACATGGAGAAAAAAAGTGGAGACAGAAGTGAAAATGATAAGGAAGATGTGGAAAGAACTTAAGCTGGTGGCACGTGACAAGAGGACTTGGTATGTGCTTGTTGAAGGCCTAAGCTCCTTGAGGAGCTAAAGGGTATTGATTGAATGAGTGATTGATTTGCACACATGTCACAGTGACTATTAACCATTAATTTATTTTACCATTTCGTTCCATATGTTATTAACTCTTTTAATGTTCTGTTTTCCTGGACATTTTGTATTTCTTTTCTTTCATTTTTTTCACCTGGTCAAACCCCACCCGCGTTTGTTTACGTTTGGCTGGCTTTCAGTACTAAATTCTTCAACGGTCAGCGTAGCGTAACGTTACATCAACGCACCGGTGGCTCGTTTGACCAGAGAAACATTTCTCTGGTCGCTCTAAGTCTTTGATCACGAGCGGCTGGTACCCTTTGAGGCCTGGGTAACGAGTTTGATCTGTTTCAGGGGGAGATAACACCCGCTGTTAGTCTCTGGGTTTTGCCCCTTAGACGAGTTAGAGCTCTCATAATATTATGCATTTCTCTACCTGAAGGAACTTTCTTGCGGTTGTTGACTTCTGATGTCTCTAGAATAACCTTTGTCTTACTCTGTTGATTACGCATTACGCCGATACATCTGTAGAATCAGGTCATGCAGGTGTCCTGGGTGGCGTTGTATGTAAACATATAAATCTAGAAGAGTCTTACTAGACAAAGACATTCGTGAATATTCCTGGCCCGTAGATGACCATCATGGGATAAAGCAAACTTTAACACAGTACTAGAATGTGTTTGCCTATGTTCTAGTCATTTTCGGGGTGAGTTGACATATCTTATAATTATTATATTATATTCATGTTAGCTTTTTATATATATCTGATAGGAAGTGACGTGACTTCATTTTTGAGGACTTCTCCTAGTAATTTAGTTCAGTGATAATGTAGCGCTGTCTACGGCCTTAGTTAAGTGGTGCTTAAACTGTTACGGTTTATCATGGGTTAAATGTTAAACTTACAATAACAGATACTAGGCGTAGAATCAGTCCACAGATGCTTATCATGGGTTAAGAATAGGCTAAATTAACTGTCATTTCTGTAAGATAATGTCAGGTGTGGATTGTTCACTTAAAACTGAATAGTGAGATGCAGGTAATAATTCTGGATTATAGGAGAAAGTCACTTATTCCTTTTGGATAGATATGTCTAGTGGCAAGGGAGAATCATTTTATGCTTACTTGTGTGGCTAGGCACTAGTCTTTAACTTTCACAGAAAGCAGTCACCAGGCATAGATATAATTATATCTTATGATTTAGCCACAACTGTATTATTATAGCAAGAACATTGCATTTTCTATGTACTCATTTTGTGGAATGCTAATATATTTCCCCAAGGGGACATACGATTTATTTGTGTAATGTCAAATGCTGTAATCTGTTTATGTAAATTCATTTAATGTTGTAAGATGAATAAGCATATTCATTTAACTGTAACTACAGGGTTAGGTTTCCTGTATGTTGAGATTGGGAGAAGAGGAGGAGATTTTGCTGTCAGAACATTTACTGACAGGTACATGGGTGTATAAAAGATATTAAGCCTATACGGGCACATGCTATAATTGATAGAATGGAAGGAGCGGAGCATGACTAGGTTATAAAACATTAGATTGATTTTGTTGTTGCTTGAGGTAAAGGGTGTCTCTTTTGGGTCTCAGTTTCAGGGAGACCGAATCGCTAGAGCAGACTCCAGTCAGGCGAAGAAAGTCATATTCTCTTCGATCTAGAGGGTTTCTGAATACCGCTAGCGTCACGAGTCGTCAACCCCGTTCCTGAATCAAAACCACTTTTGTCAACGCCAAGTTAAGCTCACGCAGTGCAACGGAGCCAACGCTAAATCTGGAATCACCAAATGCAGTAGTAGTTCCCTACTCGCCTATTGGATTACCAGCCAGAGCATTGCCGCTTCCAGAATATCAAAACCGCCCTGCAGGTCTATAGCAGAATCTGATATCACCCGACTTTGTGTGCCTAAACGGGGCACTCAGCAAACCACAGCCAAACCAATTTAAACAGGATTTACAGCCAAGCAGAGCCTAGCGCCGGATAAGAGCGCCTGGGACTCCGTGTCCTCAAGTGACTTCTTCTGGTGTATTTCTGGATACTTAAAACCTCGCACGTATGAGCAGCCATCTATGGACAGAGTTCCAGCCCCCCTCACGCAAGTAGCGGTCACCAACGTATAGCACCTACAAGGAAAGTTGGGTATTTCACTTCATTCATCTTGAAGGATATTTATCCGTAAGACACTTTCTGGAGCTAGCACATTTGGTCCCAAGAAAAGCGGACAGGCTGTCGCTCAGTTCGTTTATTTGGTCAGCAGGAGATAAACAGCGTCTTCCAGTGTTCCCTTGCGCAATTAGGGGTCACCAACGTTTAGCCCGACAAGGAAAGTTTTGTATTTCACTTCATTCACCTTGAAGGATATGTACGTGTAAGACACTTTCTGGAGCTAGCGCCTTTGGTCCCACGAAAGCGGACCCACTGTCGGACAGCTTAGTTATTGTCTCTGTGTTCTACAGGTTTTATGAGTGTTGGTGGTGTGTGTGTTTGTGGGTGTGTATTTGCATTATTGATGACTATTGATGAATATTTTGATTATTGATGTAATTTATGCTGTGTACGATGATATGCATTAATTCCACGCTTTTCTTCTTTAATAAAGTTTACACTTTTATTAATGCGCTGTTCCCGACCCTTTTCATCCATAATTAACTTGTTTTAGCTCTTTACTATAATCTCTATGTTTGATAAGAGAAAAGAGTGAGAGCAGGAGGTGCTTAGACAGTAAAAGTGAGTTGAGGCTTGGAGAGAGAGATCACTTTGATAAATCTTCTTCCAGGTTGTCTCAAGTCCATCTCCTATTTACACCTTTCTGTGTGTGTAATCTATAACTCTGTCAGTCCACTATCCCTTGTCGATTTCACTACTATTGTCCAACTCGACAAATACTCTACACTTTACTCAACCACGACAACACACATAATTTGTCTGTTGTTGTTCTTTCTTTGTTTTTTTTTTTTTTTTTTTGGTTTGTTTTTTTGGGACAGATATGACTAATTTCTTGTTAACGATAACTGGTCATTCGCATTTATTCTACTCAGACAGAGAATATTTAGTTTGGGATTGTTCTGTAAGTGTATTTGGTGACAGTTATAAAATTGGACACCTAAAACTGGGTCTTATACACGTTTATTTGACATTAGCGGTGTTTGAATGTTTCAAATCTTTGAGTCCTTGGTTTTTACTGGGTTTTAGGTGACCTTATTCTCTTTTTCCCTTTCGAACACCCGAAGGAGCATCGAATTTGCAGGAACTGGCGCGGATCTACTATCCGTGTCAAGCAGGGATACGCGGTAATGAGAGAGCTGACAGACTAGCTTCAAGAGCACACATAGTGGGGACACTGGATATGGATAAGGGAGACATACTGATGCAAATTAATGATCACCTGTTAGAGAACGATTAATGATCACCTGTTAAAGAACGATACTGGAATAGACGAACCAACAGTGAGAAGATTGTTGGAATTTGGCATCAAACGTAAGGCTAGCAAGGATGGACTTATTAGAGGATGCATCTGTCGTGTATACAACCAGCGAGATACATCAACAATTAGCATCCATACCCTTCGACATTTTCTGAGGGAGACTGAGCACCTATGGGTTTGCCTAGAGTGCAGTGATGTCGATTCTGTTCAACAATAACAATATATCTCGTATATTAATGCAAATATTGATGGTATTTATGTTATGTACGTCACCAAGTTCTGTGATCATATTCAATATTTTGTATACGTCACAAAGTTCTGTGATCATGTTCACAATTTTGTGTACGTCACCAAGTTCTGTGATTCTTGTAAAAATTCTATGATTTTTATTGGGTTTAATTTCTGAACGCCGACCAAGGATAAGTCACTCTATGTTCCTTCAACTTGTGATAGTTTAAAATGTACCACGATAGAATGTTGTGTGCAAAATTTCAGCTACATATGTCATCTGGAGCAATGGTTCTCAA
This sequence comes from Oreohelix idahoensis, assembly GCA_024509875.1. Lineage (NCBI taxonomy): Eukaryota > Metazoa > Mollusca > Gastropoda > Stylommatophora > Oreohelicidae > Oreohelix > Oreohelix idahoensis. The sequence continues at coordinate 317,297 of JAMPIV010015400.1, read as the reverse complement.
CGTGAGTCATATTCCCCCCCCCCCCCCGGGCCATACCATATTTCTAGGGGGGGGGGGGCACAGTAAGATGGTAGGGTACCTTTTTTCCAGCTAAAAGCCACTATGTTGAGGGCCACAGAGGTAAATAAGCGGCCATAAGCAAAAAACAGGTTGAGAACCCTGATATAGAGGAAACAGATTTGACACTAGAGACGAAAATGCACGCTAAGAAATTGCAGCAGGGTCATTGAACGTTGTGTGAGCGAAGCATTAGTGAGTCAGTTATGAATGCAGGTGATGGGAATTTAAGTGTACAGAACAGTTGAGGTGGCAGTGGTTTGTTGTTGTTATTTAAGTAGGGCTGTTGAGCTTTTCGCTCTTTTGCATGCAATACCAAATTGAAGAATCTTTGGTAATATCTACACTGTAGATCTACGCTCTTCCTTGGCTTTTCTGCCATTCCTAAATGTGTTGAGTTGAAGTCATGAGCTCTAGATTCTTCAGCTTGGCTTGCATTTAAAGGATCGTCACATCTGGTCCCAAGCTATGAGGAAGAAGCTCGGGGCATACTGTGCATTCCCCGCCATCCAAAGAGGCTTTTCAAATATGCAAAGCTGAAGTACTGTGCTCTGGTTCTTGGCTCACCCAAGGAAATGTCATGTCCTGCACAAAGCCAATTCTCAGCTCCTCCCTGCCTATCATGGGTCCACAGTGAGATCCTCCTACATGCAGCCAACCATGTCAAAGCCAGAGTTACGTTTGTGGCTCAAGTGACTTCTCCAAGTTTAGTGAGCAATGATGGGTTCTAAACACATTTCAGCACAGGTGTGTGAGAAAATAACCTCGAACGTCACATTTAACTATGCCATCCTGTAATTCATTATGTGCTCTTCACTTTATTTTTTCCCACAACTGATAATATTTGGTATTTTCGATTCATTGCTTACACTCCCTTCCTTCAATTCTTGTCATGTCGGGACATTATAACCATCCTTGCGGATTATGGTAATCAATTACTTTCGTTTGAACTCATCTTGGCACCTGAATCTGTGGAGTGAAATGTCCTTTAACGTAAAATCGTAACACACTTCCGCAACCAGACAGTGCATGGATTATTAAGTAAACAACCTTGAGTTGGCCACAGTCGAAATCTTATCACTGATAATAGTTTCTGCAGGACCAGATTGTTTATAGTTTTGGCTGGACCGGGTAAATGACATAATCATTTCCGAGCAGACTTGTTGTGGGCAATGATTACGATAAGTATCTATCTTGAAAGAGATTACTTGTAAGAGATTATGAAGTCGTGAGTGTAAACATGATCGATAATAAACGGAAGACGAATTGCCTTAAATGGGAAGTGACTGATAAACATCAAATTTTTGGTATGTATTAGTACAATTTATCAGTTCTGTTGTTGACCCCCCTTCCACGCCACGATGTCAAACTGTCCATTCGAGTATTTGCTCTCTGTGTCTTCCCTTATCTCTTTTCCCTTCAATCTTACCTGTTGTTACATTATATTCCAGCTTTCCTCTTCTCATAACGTGCCCCCAAAAAAGTGGATTCCTTCTTTCTAACGTGTGAAATAAGTTTCCTTTGCACATTGGCCTCTTTCAGGACATTTCATTACTCTTTTTGCCTGTCCATGGTATATTTTACATTCTTATGTAAAACCACATCTATGAGGTCTCCAGTGCCTTCCCTACTTGTTTACTAACTGTCCATAGCTCACTCCCATACGTTAGGATTGGTTCTATATAACACATAAGAACATTCTTTCTTACTTACATTGACAAAGAACCCAGTTTTCACAATGTTAAAAAAATGTTTTTTAAAGATATCCCAGATAAAGAGAATCTGACGATCATACTCGGGTATTTTTGAGCTGTACTCGCTAATTAATTAAATCGTCATTTTTTGCTCCATGCATTTTATGTCTCATTATCTGCTTTTTTTTTATTTATAACTCTTGACTTTCTTGTTATCTGTGCCTGCTCGTTCTCTCTGTCTCTGCTACTGTTTTATGATTTATTGGAGGGTGTTTTTTTTGCTCGCTTGTTAATCTCTGATTCTTTATTGCACAACGATTTTCTGTCATTCGTTGATGCTTTATTGCAACACGCCGTCTTTGCTCATCTGTCACGCTTTAGTGCTTTATTGCAAAACCTTTTTTTTTCTGCTCGTCTGTCATTCTTTGATGCTTTATTGCAACACGCCGTTTTTTCTCATCTGTCATTCTTTGATGCTTTATTGCAGCATGCTGTTTTTTCTCATCTGTCATTCTTTGATGCTTTATTGCAAGACGTTTTTTTCACACTCATCTGTCACTCTTTGATGCTTTATTGCAACACATGTTTGAGCTCCTGTGTCACTCTTTGATGTTTTATTGCAACATATGTTTAATCTCCTGTATCGCTCTTTGATGCTTTATTGCAACACATGTTTGAACCCTTGTGTCATTCATTGATGTTTTATTGCAACACATGTTTGAGCTCCTGTGTCACTCTTTGATGTTTAATTGCAACACGCCGTTTTTTCTCATCTGTCACTTTTGTATACTTTATTGCAAAGCGTTTTTTCCGCGCTCATATATATATATATATATATATATATATATATATATATATATATATATATATATATATATATATATATATATATATATATATATATATATATATATATATATATATATATATATATATATATATTCAAATTAGTTCATTTATTCCTTCGTACAAGTAAACTTGAGCATCATAACAAGACATTTGCGGTATAAGAAGTGTTATGGCTTTACTCACATGATTTTAGTCGCACTGGCAACCAAGGCGGGGTAGGTACTTCATGTTCACAAAAATATTCCAATATTTCTAAAAACGTGTAGGGCCCCCGTTTGCCGCTAAACATGCATTGCAACGACGTCTCATACTGCAAATAAGCTTTCTGATGTTGTCTTGAGGAATTCTCTGCCACTCCTGCTGAAGGGCCTGGGCTAACTGCTAAAGAGTCTGTGGAGCGGATGGACGTTGTTGGACGCGTCTATTCAGGAGGTCCCACAAATGCTCAATAGAAGACAGGTCGGGGGACATCGGCGGCCACGGTAACGTTCGGATATGCTGCATCTGAAGGTGATCTTGGGCGACGCGAGCACGGTGAGGACGTGCATTGTCATCCTGGAAGATGAAATCTGGTCCGTGCCGGTGAGCAAATGGCACAACGATAGGCTCGATGATGTTGTCACGGTAGTAGAGCCCTGTGATATTGATCTGGCATATGTGAAGGTCGGTCCTGTCATTCATACAGATGCCTGCCCACACCATTACACTGCAACCTCCATAACGGTTGTGTGCAACAGTTGCAGGAGGCTGGTAACGCTCACCTCGCCGTCGCCAGACACGTATTCGACGATCATGAAAATCCAAAACGAAACGGGACTCATCAGTAAACATCACTGATGCCCACAGTTGATTGGTCCACCGATGATGACGTTGGCACCAATCCATTCTTGCTCGCCTGTGTTGTGGTAACATGGGCAAAGCTACAAACGGTCTGCGTGAGGCCAGTTGCACTTGGTGCAAACGGTTTCGTACTGTCTGAGTTGAGACCGAATCCCAGTGGTCTGTTGAAGGTGTTGCTGAAGTTGAGTAGCATTTAGAGTCCGAGTTCTGAGGGCCTGAGTAACAAGAAGTTGATCTTGGCGGCGTGTAGTGATTCTTGGGCGGCCAGTCCGAGGCAGATCAGCCACTGTGCGGACATTTTGATACCTGTTCCACAGTCTGCTGACAACTGACTGTGAAACATTGAGGTTCCGAGCAACATCCACTTGCCGACTTCCGGTTTGCAACATGCCTATGCCTATCCATCTCTGCTGTTCTGTCAAACGTTCCATGACGAAGAAAAGAAATTTTATCTGTTGCAGTCTTTTTATACCTGTCCGTGGTGAGTAATGTTCATCAAACCCGAAATACACGCATTTTTGTGAAAAAGAATAATGTGTGAACTTTACGGATGGGCCCCACCTCTGTTCTTGGGATTAGCTTACTCATCACGAGTCACCAGGTCAACACAATATTGCACGTGAGAGTGGAGAAAAGCGTGCTCGATATGTCCATACAACCATTAAATTACGAAATCCACTCTTTTGTAAAATAATACATACCATCTTAAAATATCCCCTACTTTTTGTGACAAGTATATATATATATATATATATATATATATATATATATATATATATATATATATATATATATATATATATATATATATATATATGTGCGTGTGCGTGTGCGTGCGCGCGTGCGCGCAGTTGTCCCATCAATCGAAAATGATAACAATAAATTATTTACACAAGTAGATTGAAAACATTTAAAACCCTAATGAAGCAGGCGATTTAGAAGCAAGACCAAAAAGAAACGATACAGTGCCTCACAGCTGGAAATACGCGAACTCGACAAACAGCCAATCGGTAGCTTGTTTCTCATTTCTCCCTCATTTGGTCGCACAATTTGATTTTATCTCCATATTTTTCATTCAGTATTGATCGCTGTTGTTGGAGGCAAGGACAAGGATATAAAAATACAGATAAGAGTACAGAAGGCAATGTGGGTTTTTCACTGTGCATTAGGACAAAACAAAACAGTATTATCATTAGGAAAACAAAATCCCAAACCCGCCATAAAAATCTTCAACTCAAATGTCAAGACTTTGGCAAGGCTATGAAATTATGAAAAAAACAACTAAATAACACTTATAAGAAGTTACATTATTTTGTAAATGAGTAAAAAAGTAGTCCCATACTGCCGGAGGGGAGTGAAATGTTAGAGATTCCATTACACTAGGTCCAGCATCGAGAGGTGGAGTGACCATTTGCCTTCCTCGCTGACTAAATTTAAATAAAAAATAAATATAAACTGAGTACTTCCCTAAATGCGGCTAAGACCTAACGCCCCCGCCGAAAGGAGAGCGTGCAATATTTTCTTTATTTATTTTTATTTACATTCTTATGTGTCCTACTTAGCCCTCAATTTCTTTCCTTTCCCTGACAAAAGCCATGTAGCCGCAACGTTGGCTATTTTCTTTGCCTTTTGTGCCCGTAAGACGAATCACCTTTTTTCGATTTTTTTTTTCAATACCCATCCACAGTACAGTAGATGAATCGGCAAGACTGTTAGAATTTAGCATCAAACATAAGACTAGCATGGATGGACGTATAAGAAGATGCATCCGTCGTGTATACTATCATCACGCCACAGGAACAATTAGCAATTATATCCTTCGACATTAGCTGAGGGAGACTTAGCACCTATGGGTTTGTCCGGAGTGCAGTAATATCGATACTACTCAAAAATAGTAACAAGGACACAGAATGCGACAGAAAAACATACAGAGAGGGTAATAAGAAACATACAGAGAGGGTAATAAGAAACATACAGAGAGGGTAATAAGAAACATACGTAAAACAGGGTGAAGTAGACATGGAAAAATCTTTAAAAGATGGCTTGGGACAGGATGGCTTGGCGTGAATGTGTTTGAGTCTTATGCTTACCAGGTATCTAAAGCGTGAGGATACTGATAATGGTGTTAACTGATCACTTTTACATGATCTATTCTACAAACTTAGCAATGTTCAATGACTGATCACTTTTACTCGATCTATTCTACAAACCTAGCATTGGTGATGACTGATCACTTTTACACGATCTATTCTACAAACTTAGCAATGTTGATGGTTAATCACTTTTACACAATCTATTTTATAAGCCAAGCAATGGGGCCGACTGACCACTTTTACACGGTCTATTCTACAAACCTAGTAATGTTGATGGTTAATCACTTTTACACGATCTATTTTACAAACCTAGTAATGTTGATGGTTAATCACTTTTGCACGGTCTATTCTACAAACCTAGTAATGTTGATGGTTAATCACTTTTGCACGATCTATTCTACAAATCTATCAATGGTGATGACTGATCACTTTTACATGATCTATTCTACAAAACTAGCAATGTTGATGGTTAATCACTTTTGCGATTTTAGTAGGAAGAAGACCACGAGTTTCTCAGAACCTTGTTTTTTTCTTTGTTACTAATTGTCTTATAACTATCTTATTGCTTACTCAATCAACATAAGATTTGGCACAAATACTTTACGATGAATTATACACTTTTTCCTCTTCAAATCCGATGTGTGATATCGTATCAAACTTTTAAGCTGTTCCAAATAATGCTGTAAATTTTCGAAAAAACGTGTTACTATTTTTAGATAGGCCTACCAACTTAAAAGTTCTATATCTCAGAATGTACTAAAGTTATCACATAATCTTATCTGACAAAGATTCTAAAAAACAATGATGAGCTTCCATTTCAACTTTGATGCATATAACTGAAGAAATAAAACAAGTCTTAATGAATTTAATTGTAGGATAGGATTAAAATCCAATATGGCCACCGTGTCCATAGCAAAGAGTTAAAACTCTTTAAGTCCCAATCGACTTTATAAAGTCTCATGGGTTAGACGCGCTTGGCCCAATCGACTTTAAAAAGCCTTTAGTATATGTGCCTCTGTTTGAGACTGTTTCTAATTATAACTACCCACAAACCACACAAAACGTCATTTCCGACTGCAAGTACATTCTTTTAAATACCGCACGTGTTTAAGAGTGAACGTGTTTCTGTTTTGAGATATTTATTTTAAAACGCACTGGGGTGGCCATTTTTGCTTGGGCCAAACCCACTTTTTTGCTTGGGACTGAAAGTTAAACCATCAAGTGAATTGGTGTGCATATCTATTACAATTGCAAGTTGACCTTGTGTATTTTTTATCGAAATCATTAAGTTCTTTCTGAAAATAGCATTTCAATTTAGCTCGCCCCTTAAACACGCACCTTTTTTTTTTTAATTTCTTTTTATTTGTTTGTTGTCTTGAATATTGCGCAGAGCTTTGTCAACAATAATGTGCCATTGTTTTAGTGTAATGTCTGAAACTAATGTTTATGTTGTTTCAATTACAGCCTTGTTTATTACAATCATTTCAATTATTAATGTTAATTAACATTAATTACAGCCTGAATGGAGACAGGATTTTTTAGCGATGAAGAGCCAAATAAATTGCATCTTTTAATCGAATTTTTCACCGGTGTGCACTTACGCTATTTGCAGGGCGGAAGAAAATTTCATGTCAGTGTTTGACATTCATCATCATCATCAGCTGCCATCTCCAAAACGAAGGTTGGCTGTTATGGATCTCCAACGTCTTCTGTCTCTTGTCTTGGTGGTGCACTCTGATAGAATCTTTCCTGTCCATCGCTTGATGTTATCTTCCCACTTATAGCGCTGTCTTCCTCTTGCACGTTTGCCTTTAACTCTCCCTTCTATTATAGTCTTCTTCAAGGTGTTATGCCTTTTTATATGGCCAAAGTATTTTAGCTGCCTAACTTTGATCTCCCTCATTAGTTCTCTTTTCATACCTAGATTTTCTAGGACCTCCTTATTTGTTTTCTTCTCTTTCCATGAGATGCGCCCCATTCTTCTATATATCCACATCTCAACAGTCTCAATTCGTTCTTCCAATTGCTTATTCATTGTCCATGTTTCTACACCATACAGTAATGCAGAATAAATACAACATTTTATGTTTGACATTACTAAATGGCCAAATAAGATTTGTACAAAAATTAAAGTTTCAAGACTGAAACAAAGCGGATATTGTCGTTAGAATATGCTGTGCCGCACATAGTTCCCGAGGGTCTCTGAGGAGACAAAGAAAGAATATGTCGACCTCTCCCTCTGGCAGTGGTGTAAAAGGCGACTAATTTGAGATTGTGAGTGGGGCTGGCAACGTCATCATCAATATAGATAAAATCCCAGCTTTTTCTGTCAGTGCGTAACGCTAAGGGGTACAACTTTGGTTGAAAGTTAGACATTAATTGAATGGTTTCCCTTATATGTACTCTCTCGAAAATAGTAACCTACCAAAGAATAATGCGCAGATGACGGTGTGCACACATGTATATTTAAAGAATGTGTGATCCCATATACACACATTGGGATCCTCGCTGCTGCTACGTTGTTCGTGTACTGTGGTGATGCACAGTGGTTAAAAAAAAATACTTTTGAATAAGTAAAATTGCCGTTAGGTATTGGTGCTTTTGAATGTAATTCCCGTCTTATGACGGGCTTTTACACTAGTGTAATATAAATTACTACATAAACTGCTGCTGAACGATCACATTAATGTTATGCAGCAGGTTTCCCGAAAGGGAGGTGGGCAGCTGTAATCGTGGTTATATGCTCCGTAGGGCGCTGAAAGGAAAATAATGAAAATGAGAATATGCTGGCAACACGTGTGGCTCCCGTGTGTGTTACCCTGGGCACGACATTGAAACCAAACAAATTATTCTTTAATCCTACACTGTAATCTACCAGGAATTTGCAGAAGCCGACAAAGGGCTGTTGGACATGGGCCCGGAACTTTAAACCACACGCGCTTCAGTAAATGTAGACGTCATATAAAATAGTTGATAGCACGACAATGCAGCATTTTGGAATCCCGAGGTTATAGTAAGTTTTATAAGATTTTTGTGAGTTTTTTTGTTGTTGTTTGTTTGTGTTTTACAGCAATACACATTTAGTGTTTGGTTTTGGTGCACGCGGAATAATGAACATTCTACAATTCAAATATCTTAATTTTAGTAGTGTCCTGACCCGTAATAAAATTCCCCCCCCCCCTCTTTGCGCACGAAGCACTATTTTAAAGTGGTGTCTAGTTGGCAGTGAGGTTGGTGTGATTCGCTTCCGTAGCAAGGCGGTGGTGCCGGTCGGTAGGTCCTGGCTTCGATTCTCCGGTAAACCTGTTGTTTTTCTGTTGTCTACTTTTCTACTTTGTTATTTCTCACGAATGCCTGAAACATACCTTTATGTACGTAATATTTATTTATTTACTGTAACATTCCCACCAACTTGCAATCTTTTTATGGCGTCATTTCGGGAAGTTACGGAAAAGCCGCGCGCATTGGGGCGTGGAAACTAAAATGTGCGCCTATTGAACTAACGCGCAATTATTTTCATCTCAGCGTGGCGCGGGTATGTTTATAAATATTCATGCCGTTTTTGTGACAAAATTTCTGAAAAATTTCCCCATTTATATTTCGATTAAGTAGAAATAAGTATGTCCATTTTACATTTATATTATTTAGGCAGGAACACATCATTGCTCATCATAGGTGCGGCTTCTGTGCTTTCGTGCCACTCTGTGCGTGTCATTGATTTACTACCGGAAAATAACTGGTACTGAACGAGATGACAACGGGATAATTAATGACGTCATCAGGAATTGCAGCAGAAAGAGTACAGCATAACTGTTTCTATGCCATGTCTTGGCGGGTTACTTGCTTCTTCTTCTTTGATCCTTAGCCGCCGACCGTCAAAGCAGTCAGTGGCCATCACGCCTAGTGGCGTCTTGTAGGGCAACAACAAATTGATTCCACTTTGCACGGTCGGTGGCCATCCTTCGTACAGTGCCCCAACTCTGGTTCATTCTTTGCATCTCAGCCTCCACAGTCCTCCGCCAGGTTGTTTTTGGTCGGCCTCTCTTTCGTTTTCCTTCAGGGGTCCAAAGCATAGCTGTTCTTGTGATGGCATCGGGGGTCTCTTCTGAGGACATGACCAACCCAGCTCCAGCGTCTGCCAGCTATGATGGTGTGCATGTCCTCTTGCTTGCTACGAGTAAGCAGATCTTGGTTGGTGATGGTATTCGGCCAAAAGATGCGGTGAATTTTTCTTAGGCATGTTGTGTGAAAAGAGGACAATTTTGACATTTCCTTCTCTGTGACTCTCCAGCATTCCGCACCATAGAGAAGCACAGAAAGCACGCAACTCTGGTATAATCTTAATTTTTGTGCTTGTGCTGTATTGGGAGGACTTCCAGATGTTATTTGGTTACTTGCTTGTGTGACCTATATTTCAGTAACTGTCTTTTATTAGCATCTTATGTGTGTTTGAGTGCATGTTCAGCCTTGATCCCTATAGCAATGGTCTTTCGACATCAGATTACACGGGACGGTGTTTAGACTTCGGCTGATCTCATAAAATACGGTTGGTGTTTGAGTTATTTCCCTTCTACGCCTGGACGTAATCGGCTCTCTGTTCCTAAAGTGAACATTCCAAATATGCCTAACATGTTTTTATAAAACAAGATTGTATATTATCTTTTTGTGTTCGTATTGAAATAATGGATCCTTCGGTTGTAAGGGGGAAGAAAATCAAAGTGCTGCAAACACTGAGGACGCGTCTTATGCGAAAGGGTGGATGGATGTGACACAAAAATCGAAAGAAGGTAATTCGGCTTACTAGGACACAAGACAAAAACAATAGCCGACATTGCGACCACAAGATCTTCGTCAGGGAAAGGAAAGAGAGTAAGAGCTAAGTAGGAAACATGAAAAAAAATTATTTGAAAATGGGTACTACGCGTAACATTTACTCAGACCTAGCGTGTCCTTCGATCAGAGAGCGCGCCACGAAAACCTAAAATGGCTGCCGCTTTCGGGTGTAAAAATGAACGCTAAGAAGGGAAATGGAACGAGAAACAACCCAAATGTCATAATAATAGTGATAATAATAATAATAATTATTATTATTATTACAATGAGTTAGGGATGAAGTAGAAGAAGACAGAATATGTAACTGGAGGAAGGAACAACAGGAAAATATGTATTAAAAAATAAATTTATTGTTATACATAAACGGTGATCGACAGGGGAAACGGAATAAGAGTGGAAAAGGTCACATCAGAATGTAGGGTGTTAAGACAGTGCTGAAAGAACTCTGACCTAATCTTTGCTCTGTACCAGCGTTTCCCGAATTCGTCTCATAGAGGAATTCTTGTAATTTTTTTTTTTTGGGGGGGGGGGGGGGGCATAAATCGCGGTGTTGGCACTTCAGTCAATCAGCCAATACCCTTTAGCTCCCCAAGGAGCATAGGTCTTAACAAACATACGACAAGTCCCCCTGTGTTAGTACTTACTACTTACTTTTTCGCTCCTCTCTTGCCCTGAAGAGGCATGTGGAGTTGAAGGTTTTGTTTTTGATCCGAGTGCGTCGCAGTTGCTGATGTGAGTCCTGTGTAGTATCGTCTATCAATCTTCCTGTTGGTCCGCGTACCCTGAAACCACATCTTTTCCTGTTGTATGCGCGAAGAGGTAATTGATTGCACTCTACTCTCATGGGATTACAAAACCACTTTATTTTATGTGTCTCTATAAACTTGATGCAGGATGGAGTTACTACAAGTTTTCTGATCCCACCATTTCTCGTTCTGTTTCTTCTGGTATCACGAACGGCTCTTATTTAGCAATGCCTACCGCACGATGTTATTTTCCTCTCTTATGTTCCGTGCAGGGACCAAGTTGGGAACTGATGCCAAAGAGGTTGTTAGAATATATACTATTCATTATTATTGTTTAGTTTTCATTGTGATATTTACATAAATTTATATTTGTACAATCACAATAAGTGAAAACAAAAACATTATATAAAAAAATGTAATTACACATTTTTTTTTTCCGCGTACGCCCGCTATTAGTCGAGGCGAAATCTCAGGTTAGTGAGACTGATTTTTACGTGAGTATCCCTTTATTTTTCTTGTACAGAGACAGGTGTCCCTCGCCATTCAAGCAGATACTCGCCGATTTCGGCGGTACCGTACCCATTTGAGCTGGGTCGGATCAGGATCCCGGTCGACGAAAATCTTCAAATGTTCTCGCCCGGGTTTGATTCTGGGTCACCCGGTTGCCAGCGCAGTTTGGTAACCACTACACCAGCGTGGCTCCCATTACAAATTTGAATCCCAGCATTATTTATAATTTATTAAATAAAATAAGGTAACTTTGTTTGTTAAAAGAAGAAGACAAACTGCAAGAAACTACTGTAATCGTAAACACAGTCTTACGCGATGACAATACTCGTCAAGCTGAATTGACATTTTTTAAAATAAAAGAACGGAAATGTTTTATTTTAATCAGTTTAGATTATTTTCTTTGCTTTGCTTTCCTTATTTAACAAAACAAATATACCCCCACTAAAATAATACATGCTGTTGGTGTTTATGTATGTATGCATCTGTGCACTGTGCATAAGAATCAAGTAATTTTCCAGTCGATTTTAGAAATATACGGAAATAAATGTTGTTTCCATATTTCGATGGATAATTGGAATTTTCTCGCCTTTCACAGTGTTTAATTATTTATAGCGCAACTTATTATGGAACCCCTGGTGCTGATGTGCGGAACCGCAAAGTTCAGCAGAACTCTGATTGGGAAACTCTGTTGTTAAAAGTTGTCCCATCCCAAGAAGAAATATATACAGTGTGATCAAGAAGTCTCTCAGCAGTGGGTTCAGTGCTTTAGTGATATGAATGTAACATTTTATGATGCAGTAAATAGTATTATTTTAATTGACTTTAATTAGGTTTACTTTACTACTACATAAAAGTATTTTTTTTTAAATTTTTTTTATCGCATAAAACATTGGTGTCTGTTTGAATAATTTAAATTGCTGTTTAAATAAAGAAATGTAGAGTTGTAAATTACGACCTTTTAATAATAATTTTATCATTTGGATTGTTTCCCTTGATTCATAGTATTCAAGCACTGAACCCACTGCGGAGAGACTTCTCCATCACCCTATATATTTATATATATAATCGCCCTTCAGCTCCCCACGGAGCATACGACTTCAGAAAACTGACACCATGTCTTCCTGTCACGTGTCGTCAGTTCAAGGCCTGTCCGTGTCTCCCCCGTCCCTTTCATGTCTGTCACCATCTCTCTTCTCCGTGTGTTCTTTGGACTCACTCTTAACACTCTTACCCATGTGGATTCCAGAACAAGGACTGCCTTGTAATGCTATCAACAGGTTTCCTCACTGTGTCTCCTATCGATGGCCAGCGTCTTCTTCTCATCTCTTGTTCCAGTGGCACTTGTCTGGGTTTTGTCATCAGTTCACCATTAGCGATCTTGTCACAATATTTCAATCATGCTATTCTACGCACGCACACATTTTTAAAAATCTGTTTGTTTATTTGTTTCTTTGTTCTTCTTCTCCGTGTTTCATAGCTATACAATACGACTGTTGGACATCTGAGTTGAAGGTTCTCATTTTTTAGTCTTTGTTATAAAACGACATATGATGTTTATAGTTTACAACATGTTTATCTCATAAACTCATCCGTTTAAACCTTGATACGAGTGATAATTGTTTTAAAAATGTATCTTGAAATTTTTTTAAAGTTCTTTGCGTAGAATGGAAAATTAAGAAATACGTGTCAAAAACATTTCCCTCAAGGCACAAGAGCTTCTATAATTGAACGCTAAATTTATACTTAACTCATGTTTCTAAGATTGAATACGCATTTTAAAAGTATAACTTTCTATAAAAATCTGAACGCCGTTCATTTGCTTATGAAATAACCCATATTTGACCAAATGGGAATTAATACTTGTTTTATTATAGAACTGTTACAGAGTTATGTATGCTGGGTCATATATGGGCCGCTGGACCTTAAGGGTGGCCATTAAGCCTTTCATATGTGTCTTCGTTTCTGACATGAATTTGAACCAGTTTATTTATTTGGGAATGGGTTGAAAAATATAAGCATAATGTTGAGAGTTGGGGCATACATTTTTTTTTACAATATGTGAAAAACGGGAGAGGTGTAAAAATTAGACCAAACGTTCGTGTGACATCTGATGTAGACGGCCCTTTAGCCATTTACTAAAAAGAAAAAAGAAAACCTTATTATCCAATAAGCGTAGATCAACGTCTTTCTTCGTCCCAGGGAAATGCCTTTATCTAGCCCACTTTCTGGCCGCCTTTGATTGATATAGCCCACTTATTTCGTCATTATGTGTGGTCTCGTCCATCTTCCTTCTCCCAAGTGTGGTCTTTTCAATTTTCTCCAGCCCCTAATCGTGACTTTGTCAATATTCACCCGTATGTAAGTGTAGCCCTGTCAATTTTCGTCCAATCCTAAGTGTGGCCGCACATCCAAAGGCACAAAAGAAGAAAAAACAAAAACCACGTTAACGAATAATTGTGACAGCTGGATTGAACAGTCAATCGGCAGGCAAAGTTAAAAATGGACAAGGAAGCAGAAAATGCTACATTGGGGATATATGGATCAGGGGCGCATTCCCATAGTCAGTTATGACTGAAGGGGCTATTATTATTATTATTATTATTATTATTATTATTATTATGGGGAAATATGGAATATAAAACATTACCAGAAATGCATTTTTGTGGTCGCAACGTATTCAATCTTTGTCTTCGGTCTTAGTAAGACGCAATACGTGTTCCCCCTTTGAAATTTGGTCGAAATGTCTGGTTTAGCAATACAGTCCATAATTTTCAGGGTCCTTACTGTGTCTTCTTCATTATCCTTTAGCTCCCCAAGGAGCAGAGGCCTTCAACAAACTCATGTCAACGTCTCATATCCAGTGCTATCATATGCAAACGATGGGGACAGATTCAGCCAGCTTCTCTATGACATCTCTCTATGGAAACCATACCAGTAGCCATTCACTTCCATGGCCCTGACCACCATGGTCCTATGGACATCCAGGTCACTGCGATCAGATCCTGCTCCTTTGATAGTGCCAGTCGAGTCCAGCTTGAACAACGTCTCTTTCATCGTATGAGTTGTCTCAAAACATACTGTCTTAACACACAACATTCCTTTATCTGAGGTGACCTTTTCAACTGTTATTATATTTCCCCTGTCAATCATCGTATATATATATGAGATCAGCGCTCTAACAACGCTGTCAATCGAACGCTGACAGTTGAAAGTACGACACTTAATTCAAACAAAATTCACACTTCATACTGAATTTCTAAACCAATTTTACTCTCGGGTTGAAACCACGATCACCCTCAACTGTTCTGTACACTTAAACTCCCGCCTCCTGCATCCATAGTTGACTTTTGTTGCCTCGCTCGCATAAAGTTCAATGACCCAACGGCAAGTTGTTACCACGCTCAATATCGGACGTTCACCAACCCACACGAGAAACATACAGTTAGCACGCTCAATATCGGACGTTCACCAACCCACACGAGAAACATACAGTTAGCACGCTCAATATCGGACGTTCACCAACCCACACGAGAAACATACAGTTAGCACGCTCAATATCGGACGTTCACCAACCCACACGAGAAACATACAGTTAGCACGCTCAATATCGGACGTTCACCAACCCACACGAGAAACATAAAGTTACCATGCTCAATATCGGACGTTCACCAACCCACACCAGAAACATACAGTTACCATGCTCAATATCGGACGTTCACCAACCCACACCAGAAACATACAGTTACCATGCTCAATATCGGACGTTAACCAACCCACACCAGAAACATACAGTTACCATGCTCAATATCGGACGTTCACCAACCCACACCAGAAACATACAGTTCAGCATCATTATCATTTCTGGTTTTGCTTCTTGTGGACTATTGGACCAGTGCAGCTGGTCCCTTGGCCTGAGGCTTGCACCAATAAGCATTCATGGTGTCATGAAATATTCTAATCCACACATATAAATTATTAGGTAAATATGAAGCCTAACAAATAAAATTAATAAAGAAAAGAGCAATGGTAAAATGACAGTGCTGTCACAAAGAATGTACTCGAAATCCCCCTTGTTTTCTGCTTCGTCTGCAAATTGTAACGCTTTCACGTTGATAGTAAAAGCTTACTGTATTATACCCGCTTTCTTCAATGAAACGTGTGCTGTATTTCTTGGAAAAACATTAAGAGGCAGACTGCGTAATGACCTAAATTTTAAATTCCATTCATGTCTTTTTCTACATTACGTTACCAAAACGAACGAACAGATGGACAAAAGGATAGCGAGAAGGGAGAGGCAGAAAGCCGAACATTAAACACGCGTCGCGCGATACACAATTACTACTATCACGCGTGTTAGGCTACAAGCACTAACTTTTTTTTTTCAGACGGACAGTGATAAAATACACTACCCTTCCCCAGAGTTAGGTTTTAAAATCATAAAAAACGCTTATTAGGAAAGATAACAATAGATGGGTTTACGGTTGAAAACATAACAGTACCCAGACAGCATATCTTCGAAACAGGAGGTAGAAGAAATTGCATATTTTGAACGCAGCCACGTAGCTCCTTTAAATTTGTATTTTTGGGTTCCTTAGGGCTTGCTGACAAATAATATGTAAAACGTACGCAAATAGTCCAGGAATTAATAAATTATACCCAAAATAAAATATTGGGGGTGCCTGACAGCATAAAATCATTTCTGCTCATAAGATTTTTTTTTAACGTGTTTGAAAAAAATTTACGTTACAGAAATAGCCTACCATGTAAACTCCAAATTGATTGGAGCGCAACAAATGAAAGCCTAACCACGATTGGTCGGGCTATAAATACTATCTTGGTTGTTAGGGGAAACGGGGAAAGGTAACATTTTTTCAAACACTTGTCGAAACGGGGCTCATTGGTCAGACTCGCTGATATACACACTTGGGAGCGTTAGTTCGAAACCACTTGTTTAAAATAGCTTGATAAAGCATCAGTGCGTTGAAGCCAGCATATATTTGGCTAAATAAAAGCCTGGAAGATAAGCAGATGGGAATTTGTGCCAGTTTGTGCCAGAATTCATTGCTAATCAACGTATCTGTGTTTATTCGTATGAATTGTGGGACAGTGGTCTTGATGGTACTGAGCAGCACCTGGTCAGAGCTTTGCTGAATCCAGTGTCGGACAGCATACTCCTTGGTCCTTTTAGCTATCAGTGAGGTGTCTCCAGAGCCCAGAGGAGAATTCGAGCAGAGGAGTCCTTTCCTGCCGCCTTCACGCCAGATAAGCTAACTTGGCCAGCTGAGCTCAACATTATGTCCCCTCATCTTGAACTGACTTTGTAAAATTAACATTAAGAGGGGAATTTACTTGTCTTAAAATCAGGAACTGTGAACATCTCAAATACTGGTCCCTAAAGAAAAACTATTGAAGTCATGATGACAAATACCAACAGAGCTTGAACAAAACAAAACCAGTATTACCTCATTTTACTACTACACAACTGACACACATAGAACATTTGTAATAATATATGTCACTACAATATTCATATTAAATACATTCTGTACATAACTTGTAATTTAAATTGATTGTGATTCCTGGTTCCCTTGTAGTTGAATCAGGACACATATTCATTCATGCCAGTAATGAATACATATTGTTATTCGAAAGTTTATCAGTGACTCTTTTAAGATATCTTTGTAGAGTGTTATATGTATGTGAGTGTCACAGTGTTGTCAAGAGTAGTGGATTAAATTAAATTGTTAATCTGTCTGTTGTTGTGACTTACACTTCACCATACTCATACCCTAGACACATAACGTAGCATCACACTATTCCAGAATAATTCTGACTGAGATATATAGATATGTGGTAGCAAGTAAGGTTATCTATAATACACTACTCTTAATAGATATAGATACCTTCACAGCTGATCTCAGTCAGTACACTAAGTCCCCTATAAATATTTATAACATCCCACTTCACCACATATATTGGGGTCTCGCTCTTGGGATTTTGAACCTTTAACTATTAAAAATATTGGGGGTAATTCACTTCAGGGAATATAAGAATTAAAAGGTATCCTTGGGTGGAATTAAATAAGGTTGAGCACACGGTGCCTGTGTTGTCCATTAGATATATAGTTAGAAATTGAATTGTTGGGTAGACATTATAAAAATTTACCTGATAGACAATGGCGGACCTGGCCAAATTTCGATCTGCTGCGGTTCAGACTGCAAAAGAGTTAGGATTAGATGGGCAAGTTATGGTTGCCTATGTCACAACGGAATGTGACAAATTTATTGAACGCGAAGAAAGAAGATTAGAAAAAGAAGCCGAAAGAAGGTTAGAGGCTGAAAGGGAAATTAAGAAGTTACAATTTGAAGCTGAGGCTGAGACTAAGAGGTTGCAGATTGAGGCTGACAAAGAGGCTAAAGCATTGGAAGCCGAGGAAAGAAGACAAGCTGCAGAAAGGGAAGAGAAGAAATTAGCTGCAGAAAGGGAAGAGAAGAAATTAGCTGCAGAAAGAGAAGAGAAGAAATTAGCTGCAGAAAGAGAAGAGAAGAGATTAGCTGCAGAGAGGGAACCAGAAAAGGAGGAGAAGAGATTACAAAGGGAACATGAGTTACGACTAAGGGAGTTTGAGTTTCAAGGCCATGATCCTGAAAATGGTGCCAGTCCCTTTGCCTCTGATGCTACGGTTACTCAGGGAGCCTCAACCTCAGCTATGAACTTTCATTTAGATCATTTTGTTGAGAAAGACGATGATATTGAGAGCTATATAAATAGGTATGAACTATTAGCCACCACGTATGGGTTAGAGAGAGAAAGGTGGAGCTTAAAGTAATCTCAGGGACTTCGTGGGGCAGCTTATGAAGTTTTTGCAAAAATGAGCAGAGGTGATCAGGAAAATTATGACATGCTAAAGCAGGCTCTTTTGTTAAGGTATGAAAAGAATGCAGAGTTTTACAGGAAAAAATTTAGGAATGCTAAACTACTGTCAGGTGAAACCTATCACCAGTTCTCTGCACGAATCGAGACATACTTGGAGAAATGGACTTCTCTGGGGAAAACCCAAGATCTTAAGGAAATGGTCCTTATAGAGCAACTAAGAGAGTCCATGGCTCCAGACCTGAGAAAGTTTCTCATGGAACAAGGTGCAGAGAGGCTGGGTGAGTTGCTAAATGTTGCTGAAAGGTATCAAGCAGCTCAAGCAGAGGTAACAGGTAATAAAAAGAAACAGGTGGATAACTTTAGGGCACCACAGAACTTTAATAAATTTGATCCTAGGGATCAAAATAAAGGTAAGCACCAATTTGATAGGCCACGGTATGAAAATAAAAATAAATTCCCACAATTCGATGAAAGGAAATATGATGAAAGAAAATCTTTCAACCAAGGAAAAAGGTGGTGTAAGAATTGTCAGATGGACAATCATGACACTGACCGTTGCAGAAGGAAACCTGTGTATATGGCAACCCTTCAGGTCAGGTCGACCTCAAGACAGGAGGAGGATATTATGTTAGTTACCACTCCAGAAGAGATGAGGAAGGCACAGGCTGGGGATAAAACACTCAAGCCTTGTTTCAGAAAATTGTCAACTTGTCATACAACTCCAGGCAAGGGAGATTTTTACATGAAAAACAAGTTGATGTATAGGAAGACTGGAGCTAGATCCAATGGTCACGGACAGCTGGTTCTTCCAAAAAGATACAGGACAGAATTAATAAGGAGCCTACATGTGAAACCAGATGGGGACCATGAGAAGATAGGTACCATCATTCAAAAGGTGGCTCACAATTATTATTGGCCCAAAGCAAGATGGGACATTGAGAATTTTGTAGAAAGGTGTAGCATAGCACATGAGGGAACACCCACAAGTGGGAACATGGATCAGGACCTGGACACGCCATGGGGCAAAATTAGGCCTGATAATAAAAAGAAAAATAGATTTGATAAAGTGGACCAAATGGAATGGGAAGCCCCTTTTCACGGACAAGCTTCACTTAACTGTTTTACAATGGCCACTATGCGGAGAGTGCAAAAAGATGTCTTACCCCAGGATAAGCCGACAATCCCTCAATCGGACTTAAACAAACTGGAGGAAGAGGATGTAGAGAGGAAATCTCTCTTCAAGAATTTTAAGTGGGGAGAAAGCCCCAAAAGAAAAATTGGTAGCGGTCGTTTTGTGAATGATAATTCTGGGAGGAAAAATCATCACTATAAAGCTTCGAGTGGAAGAGACCATACCGGTGCATGGACAAATAGGTCCACACAATTAAAGGTCCATATGTAGCTTTGTTAAGAACGTGGACTGATGAAAAGGCAGAGGAAAACATTACATCTTCATACCAATATGCGAATGAGCTGACCACTCGGTTAAAAACTGGCTGGAAACTTGCCAATGAAAATTTGAAACAAGCCAGGAAGAAACATGCTGCCTATTATAACAGGAAGGCGAAAGACAGAAATTTGGCTGTGGGAGAGAAAGTACTGCTTCTTTTGCCTGGGAGTCAGAATAAGTTACAAATTGGATGGCAGGGTCCATATACAGTTTTAGAGAAGGTGTCTAGAACAAATTATAAGATAGATAAGAAGGGGAAAGAAAAAATCTATCATGTGAATCTCCTGAAGAAATATTTGGAAAGAGAACATCAGGAAGAGACACACTTGTTGACCTTGTCCATCGCCATGGAGATGAAAAAGGAACCACTTTCATCATTTGAATATCCAATTACACCCCTGTGAGACAGCAGCACAGGTGAAAATCAGTACACATTTAACGAAAACTCAGAAAGAGAGAGTGCAACAGGTTCTAAATAATCATGCAGAGGTGTTAACAGACCGACCAGGGCATACAAACCTATTGGAATATGATATGAAAACTCATAGACTCCACACCTGTCTGTATGAAACCATATTCGATTCCGTTTGCTAAGGAAAAAAGCTTTGAAGGAAGAGATAGACTATCTGTTGAAGGAAGGAATTATTTCGCACAGTGAGTCTTCGTATAGTTCCGGTGTTGTACTCTTAAGGAAGCCCTCTGGAGAACATAGACTCTGTATAGATTACAGGAGACTGAATGCTATTACAGAAGGACAGGTGGATCCATTGCCGGATACAAATCAGCTGTTTGCCAGACTAAATAAAGCTAAATATTTCTCAAAAGTGGATCTGAGTAAAGGATACTATCAGATTCCAGTAAAGCCTGAGGTTAGACCATACCTAGCTTTTAGTACCTCAGAAGGACACTATGAGTTTAATAGATTGCCATTTGGATTGAAGAATGCGCCTAGTGTCTTCTCTAGAATGATGAGAAAATTATTGGATCCTCTGAATAATCCCTGTATAACAAATTTTATGGATGATATCCTTATAGCAACAGAAACATTTGAGGAACACATTGACTCTCTGAACATGCTGTTTGATCGACTTAGGGAGGCAAATTTAACAGCCCGACCAACCAAATGTTGCGTTGGATGTAAAGAATTGGAATTTTTGGGACACACAGTTTATCAGGGAAACATGACCCCTGACCCAAAGAATTTAGAAAAACTACAGAAAGCCCGAGACCACAAACCAAGAAGGACGTGAGATCCTTTGTCTCATTATGTGGTTTCTACCAGAAGTATATCAAAAACTTTAATTCCATATGTGCACCGTTAACTGAATTGACACGTAAAGGACTTCCAGATCGCATTACATGGACACCACAATGTGAAATGACTTACCAAGAATTGAAGGAAAAGCTCACAAGTAAACCCATTTTGAAATTACCTGACTTAAGTCAAGAATTCATAGTAAGGACGGATGCAAGTAATATTGGGCTGGGTGCAACTCTTCTACAGAAATCAGATGCATTGGATGGGGAATTAAGCCCAGTGGCATATGCTAGCAGAAAGTTGAATAAAGCTGAAATCAACTACTCAACTAGCGAAAAAGAATGTCTTGCAGTAATATGGGCGATAAAGAAATTCAATATTTATCTATATGGGAAGGCATTTAAGTTGCAAACAGATCACAAACCTTTATCGTTTTTAGCACAGGCTAAGCATGAGAACTCTAGGTTACTCCGATGGTCTTTGCTTCTGGCTCCATATAATTTTAGCATTGAGTATATATCTGGAAAAACCAATCTGGGAGCGGATTTTTTAAGCCGCCATCCGTGTGATGAGAATCACCGTAAACCCCAGAAATAATAATAAATTTCTCTATGTGTATATAGAATAAAGGACTGACATATAATGTCTGTTTTAAGAGGGGAGGTGTCATGAAATATTCTAATCCACATATATAAATTATTAGGTAAATATGAAGCCTAACAAATAAAATTAATAAAGAGAAGAGCAATGGTAAAATGACAGTGCTGTCACAAAGAATGTACTCGAAATCCCCCTTGTTTTCTGCTTCGTCTGCAAATTGTAACGCTTTCACGTTGATAGTAAAAGCTTACTGTATTATACCCGCTTTCTTCAATGAAACGTGTGCTGTATTTCTTGGAAAAACATTAAGAGGCAGACTGCGTAATGACCTAAATTTTAAATTCCATTCATGTCTTTTTCTACATTACGTTACCAAAAACGAACGAACAGATGGACAAAAGGATAGCGAGAAGGGAGAGGCAGAAAGCCGAACATTAAACACGCGTCGCGCGATACACAATTACTACTATCACGCGTGTTAGTCTACATGCACTAATTTTTTTTCAGACGGACAGTGATAAAATACACTACCCTTTCCCAGAGTTAGGTTTATAAATCATAAAAAACTCTTATTAGGAAAGATAACAATAGATGGGTTTACGGTTGAGAACATAACAGTACCCAGACAGCATATCTTCGAAACAGGAGGTAGAAGAAATTGCATATTTTGAACGCAGCCACGTAGCTCCTTTAAATTTGTATTTTTGGGTTCCTTAGGGCTTGCTGACAAATAATATGTAAAACGTTACGCAAATAGTCCAGGAATTAATAAATTATACCCAAAATAAAATATTGGGGGTGCCTGACAGCATAAAATCATTTCTGCTCATAAGATTTTTTTTTTTCGTGTTTGAAAAAAATTTACGTTACAGAAATAGCCTACCATGTAAACTCCAAATTGATTGGAGCGCAACAAATGAAAGCCTAACCACGATTGGTCGGGCTATAAATACTATCTTGGTTGTTAGGGGAAACGGGGAAAGGTAACATTTTTTTCAAACACTTGTCGAAACGGGGCTCATTGGTCAGACTCGCTGATATACACACTTGGGAGCGTTAGTTCGAAACCACTTGTTTAAAATAGCTTGATAAAGCATCAGTGCGTTGAAGCCAGCATATATTTGGCTAAATAAAAGCCTGGAAGATAAGCAGATGGGAATTTGTGCCAGTTTGTGCCAGAATTCATTGCTAATCAACGTATCTGTGTTTATTCGTATGAATTGTGGGACAGTGGTCTTGATGGTACTGAGCAGCACCTAGTCAGAGCTTTGCTGAATCCAGTGTCGGACGGCATACTCCTTGGTCCTTTTAGCTATCAGTGAGGTGTCTCCAGAGCCCAGAGGAGAATTCGAGCAGAGGAGTCCTTTCCTGCCGCCATCACGCCAGATAAGCTAACTTGGCCAGCTGAGCTCAACATTATGTCCCCTCATCTTGAACTGACTTTTTAAAATTAACATTAAGGGGGGAATTTACTTGTCTTAAAATCAGGAACTGTGAACATCTCCAATACTGGTCCCTAAAGACAAACTATTGAAGTCATGATGACAAATACCAACAGAGCTTGAACAAAACAAAACCAGTATTACCTCATTTTACTACTACACAACTGACACACATAGAACATTTGTAATAATATATGTCACTACAATATTCATATTAAATACATTCTGTACATAACTTGTAATTTAAATTGATTGTGATTCCTGGTTCCCTTGTAGTTGAATCAGGACACATATTCATTCATGCCAGTAATGAATACATATTGTTATTTGAAAGTTTATCAGTGACTCTTTTAAGATATCTTTGTAGAGTGTTATATGTATGTGAGTGTCACAGTGTTGTCAAGAGTAGTGGATTAAATTAAATTGTTTATCTGTCTGTTGTTGTGACTTACACTTCACCATACTCATACCCTAGACACATAACGTAGCATCACACTATTCCAGAATAATTCTGACTGAGATATATAGATATGTGGTAGCAAGTAAGGTTATCTATAATACACTACTCTTAATAGATATAGATACCTTCACAGCTGATCTCAGTCAGTACACTAAGTTCCCTATAAGTATTTATAACATCCCACTTCACCACACATGGGATTTTTCTTCTTTCTTCTTCTTCTTCTTTGTACACTCTCAGACGTCATCTTGAATATGTTGAAAGAAAGCAGTGGTCAGCCTGAGGCTGTTGATATCTCCGTAGATTTTCTCCAGGAATGGTACTAGTGACGTCCATATGTGCTTTCTCTGTTCCTCATATGTAGGGCATCTTTAAAGCAGATGTTCAGCAGTCATTTTTTCGGTGCCATTGTCACACTCATCGACAGTTCCTATCTTTAGTTTGTTGATGTGCTTTTGAATTGGTGGTTTATGTAGCGATGCATTTTACATGATGATGTTACTACCTCATGAACAACTTCATAGTAGTCTACTTTTACGATTTGCCTGAATAAATAGTCGTCCTATGTTTTCTGTGTATATTCAAAGACACCCGTGGAATTATGTACGAGGGGCGTTCAGAAAGTAATGCACCACATCGTTTTTCTCAGGAGCCGTTTATTCAAAAAGCATGAAATTTATACACAATATACATGGATATGTCATGTAAACATCGGTTTTATTCAACATATTCCCCATCAACTTGTACGGCTTTTTGCCAGCGCGAAACAAGTGCATGTATTCCTAGCCCGTACCAGATTTTGTCTTGATCATGTAGCCATTTCTTCGCTGCATGAATCACTCCTTCATCATCTTCAAACCTTGTCCCACGGAGTGCATCTTTAAGTGGACCAAATAGATGAAAATCAGAGGGTGCCAAATCGGGACTATAGGGTGGATGGAGTAGTACAGTCCAACCCAGTTTGGTGATTGCTTCCCTTGTTGCCAGACTTTTGTTAGGTCGCGCATTGTCGTGAAAGAGAAGCAGGTCTGCTGGATTCTTGTGCGGCCGAAATCTGCGAAAACGTTGATTGAGTTTTTTCAATGTCTTAATGTAAGCTTGCGAATTGATTGTCTCTCCTCTTGGCATAACGTCCACAAGAATCACACCTTCAATGTCCCAAAAGACAGTGATCGTGACCTTTCCAGCTGAAGGAATTGTCTTGAATTTCTTTCTTCGTGGTGATTGCGGATGATGCCACTCCATTGACTGTCTTTTTGTCTCAGGTTCAAAATGATGTGCCCAGGTTTCGTCACCTGTAACGATCTTAGCCAAAAAGTTCTCTCCATCAGCATTGAGACGCTCCAACAATTCAGAAGAAATTGCTTTCCTTTGCAATCGGTGGTCATTTGTAAGACTTCGAGGAACCCATCTTGCGCAAACCTTAGAAAATCCGAGAGTTTTTATAACTGCATTTGCACTACCAATGCTGACTGACAGCTGTAAGGCCAATTGTTGAGTAGTGATTCGCCTATCAGTAAGAATAATGCCCTCAGCGCATTTCAACATTTCTGCGTTGGTGGCTGTGGCAGGACGACCACAGCGCGGCCGATCAAGCAGCTCCGTATCGCCACTTCCTGATTAATTGATTCTCTGAACCCAGCGTCTGACTGTACTCCTGTCGACTGCAAAACTTCCATACACATCACATAGACGCTTGTGAATATTTACAACAGTTTCCTTCTCTGCAACGAGAAATTCTATCACAATTCGCTGCTTATAACGCAAGTTGCTAACACGCTCCATTTCAACGGTTTAGGGCAGCCGTATTATTTGGCCGGTTGCAATGCAATTTGGTGCACACAATTGCCATATGCCATATTTGAAGTGTGCAAAATGTCATGCTTCTATCTTCATTATTAGCTGAGAAAAACGATGTGGTGCATTACTTTCTGAACGCCCCACGTACTAATGTTTGAGTCAATTGTTGGAGAGACAATAGAATTTTTTTTTCGTTGTAGTGATGTGGCATTGACAAGACAAAGGACGCACGCACAAACGGGACTGATTTTTCTAGACTGCTGACAGATTCACGTGGGCGCTATAAAACATGTTTCCTTGAACCGTTGTAACATTTGGCAACTTGCCGGTTGTGTTATGAGCACCCTATCAGGATCCGCCATATTGAATTTGTCTGCAGTTTATTTCATGAGACCTTGACGTCCACAGCAGAATAAGTTCCATTTTTTCGTCCTACGTATTACTGAAAAGAAAACAAAAAATGTATGTGTGGTTCCAGTCGCAAAATGCCGTGGCGTAACTAACAGTGAAATGGGCCTCCGAGAAAAAAATTCATTGGGACCCTCGTTATATAATAGGGTAAACAAATATAATCAATACACGGTGTATCTATATTTTTTTTATGTAACTACTTACGGATCAGTGCTGGCGCCCCCGGCACGTGCCCGGTTCATCCGGTGGTGTAGTTACGCCACTGCAGCCACGCTTTTAGACGATGAGGATGGCCTGCAGTACGGCATGGTGAAGTGTGGGTTTATTTTTTTAAAACGAGAAACGGTAAAGCGTCTTACTAGGAACAAAAACAAAGAAAGTTGTCAACGTTGCAGCCACAATGCTGGCTGTCAGGGAAAGACAAGAAAGCGTTGTAGCTAAGTAAGAAACATGATACCACAGTCTATGGGTAATTTCAAGCAGTGAAACATAACTAAATTATATTTCACCGAATATTAATTTAATTTCTAAGGAAAGATGGCGTTGCTATCACATACAGTTCACGGATTTAAGTGAATTTGTATTAGCTACCTTCTGAGTTTTCACTGCGAAGGCGGACATTTTCACTACGAGGCGGACATTTTTACTGCGAAGGCGGACATTTTTTTCACTGCGAAGGCGGACATTTTCACTACTAAGGCGGACATTTTTAATGCGAAGGCGGACATTTTTAATGCGAAGGCGGACATTTTTACTGCGAAGGCGGACAAAGGGCAGGAAACAAGATGGGCAGAGCACTTTAGAGTAACACTGAATAAGAAACCAACAGAGACGCAGCTGAATGTCCCTGAGGCTGAAAATGATCTAGACGTAAATACAGACATTCTACGAAGAGAATAAATCATCAAAGCTATCAAAGGGTTAAAAATGGAAAAAAACCTGGTCACGGAAATGCTTATGCTTTGTTATTCAAGGGAGATCCTGCACTAGCAGCAGAACTTTTAGAACCACTATTTGCACAAGTCTGGAAAACAGAGACAACACCAACAGAGTGGGGTAAAGGAATAATTGTCAAACTGCCCAAGAAGGGTAACCTTGCAGACTGAAACAACTGGAGAGGAATTACTCTCCTCTCAGTTCCCAGTAAAATGCGAGGCAGGATAATTATTCAAAACTGAGGAAAGAACAAGCAGGATTCAGAAAGAACAGATGATGTGCAGATCGTATATTTACCTTCAGGAACATTATAGAGCAGTGCTTGGAATGTCAACTTTGTTTATTTTGAAAAGGCTTTTGACAGCATACAAAGGGGCAATCTATGGAAAATACTGAGGGCTTACGGAATTCCCAGCTGCATTGTTTCCGTCATAAAAAGCCTTGGCGAAGACATTTGAAAGAGTGTCGTCGACCAGGTACTGGAATAACCTGAACGGCTCCTGAGCTGACCCAGCTCTAATGGATACCCTCCGAAGACGGCGAGTATCTGCCTGAATGGCGAGGGGACACGTGTGAGCGTACAGAGAAAATAGGATACTCACGTAAAATCAGTCTCAGGTTTAGACATACAAGTACTAACCTGAGGTTTCGTCTCGAGTAATAACGGGCGTACGAAAAAAAAAAACTACTGTTACTGTCGTTGTGTGTCAGTTGTCATCGCTTTGATTTACATTTATTGAACTTCGCTGAGGATAGATGTTCGAACTGATTCAAGTCGATCTGTTGTGTGGAATAAACAATGACTGAGTCGCTTTACCTGATGATGATCGTTTGAAGCCGGATTCCTGTCAGGTCTGCAAATTATGCTTCTCTCATTATTTTCGGCGTGAAGTGGGATCAATATCAGTCGCTTGTTTGAGTGAAACTAGACAATATGAGTGAACTGCAAGAGTTATATATAAAGCACAGATAATTTGCGAGGTTAGGGAGAAACTTAAGACAGCCTGGAAGAAGATCTATTAAAGCTATCTCTCTTTCCAAGCCCCGCGACTTACTTATGAAGTCGTAAGTCTCAGCGCTCTCTCTTCTTTCTCACTGGTAGACAGAGAAATAGTAAGAGCTTACAAAGTCACTTAATAATAGATATGTATGAAGGTCATGAACAGTGCATTGGCAAAAGGTAAAAATTTATTAAAATTCTTTTAGGTTGTATAAAAAAAAAAGAATTTTAAAAATCTCAGCAAATGTGATGAAATTTCTGGATCATTTCTTGGCCTCATTCGAAAACGAGACACCGTACAAAAATTCGGCATACAGGTCAGCCAATGGGACAGCATCTCATTCACGAACTGTTTACAATATGTTTGGCATTCAATATGGTGGACCGCAAATCTGTGTAACCAAGGAAAGTGTGGACAGGCAGTGTGTGCTTAAGGACGGAGTACCTCACGGATGATGGACAAAATTCAATATTAGGGATCCTTATCTGTAAGTAGATGACTAGACTTTCACTAGGAGTGGTATAATGCCGAGGTAATTCTGAGTTGGATGCAGCGTTACCTGAACATAGTAGTGGTTACCGCTGTTTAGACTGCTCTAGTGAAATGTCGGATAAAGTTAGGAAAAATATATTTATTGTCATAGATAAAGAATAATCATAGAAATACAATAAGACCAAGATGGAGGAAATCCGCTGGGAAATAAGCCAACTAGAATTATTTTGGATTTTCAATACATGCACACATTACCTACAATTACACGGTTTTGAGGAAGCTAATATCTGTGACGTCATTGCTTTCCGATGGGTACGCCTTTGACCTATATAAGGAGGAACGTATGGAAGTCTAGGACTCGCGCAAAATTTAAACTGACAGACTAGAGCAGCAGTTACTGTCACAAGCTTCCATTGCCATTTGCAGCTGTGAGCAGACTGCATGACCATTGTGAGCTCGTCTGTATGTTATTGAGGGTTACATCCTGCACTGAAGGGTGTACTCTATCTGAAGAGCCAAGATCAGCTGGAGGAGACTCTTGTTGTCAGAGCCCCATGTAGTTACAGAGGGACATCAACAGGGCCACCGTTACCTTTGGAAGAACCTCAGCTGTAGGATTCTCTCCCGTAACTGTTGTTCAAGCCTTCAGAGGAGAATTATAAGCTAAGTGGCCTAGTTTTCGACTACTTTTCAGTTACACAAAAATTACCACAACCCAAATGACAGATTTGTAATGATGATAAATCATTGTGGTCAGTAAAGACATATATCAGTTAATAACAGTGAAAGTATTACTAATAGCTCCAAACAAAGACAGTCTACATCAAGATCAAGGTTACAGAGGACAAGATGAACTATCATTATAAAATTATAAGAACTGTAAATTTGTGAGATAGTGAAAGGGAACTATACATATATAACAAATTTTGTTGTTGAACCAATTTTAGTTCAAGTGAAATTACTAAAAGAACACAAGAAAATCTTGTATATAATAAATTGTATCAATAGTCTTTATTGACTTATTTAAGTTCAGTTCTAAGTTCTTGTTGGTTAGTTATTAGATTGCCCCTAGCTGAGACATAAATTTAATCTTAATTATTATCCTAGTCATAATCTTGGGTAGGTCTGTGAGAGGAGCCCTTTAGATAACTAGGATTGCACAGTACCACCTCACCTAGTGATCTATAAAGCTGACCTTAACCTTAGACTAATATACACCATTACGCTTTTCAGAGAATGGGGTATTTCTTATCAGTCTCTTATCTGGCACTATCCTTGTATCATCTGATACACCTTTATGTCCAGGATATCTTGTATGTAAATACTTAAAACCTCTTGCGACAGCAAATAATAATTGATCAAATGTCAGTGTCAACAGTTACATAAATTCATACATCAAGGAAAACAAAACCAACTTGTAGGACACCGACAGGGAAAATAAACCGACAGTTAACAATCCTTCAGCTGCTTGTGAAAAATACAAAAAAAATAAAAAAATTTCAGTGTCTTTATGTCTCTGCCCAAAAAAACTGAGGAGGAAATTTATAAATCCACTGAAGACGCTATCCTTGCGCTGTTTTCACAAACAAACTGATCTAGCCTACACCAAGAAAGTCTGTCTGTTAACTTTGTCTTTCCTCTGACAGCTAATACACGCAGGTGTCGAGTCAAGGTCAGCTCAGAGCAACCGTCCTTATTTGTGCTCATATCCTGGCGCTGTGAATTAAAGCAGACGTGCTCCAGCATCTAGTACTCGACGCATAATCCGGTTGGGTCTGATTTGAGACCTGTTATTGTGACTGAGCACTCCCTTTAAGCACACAGTAAGATACTTTCAATTAAGTTGGCGATTCGGAGTTGAATGAGGGGTTGGATGCCCCTAAGCTCTGACTTTTACTAAATAGGCGAGTAGGAAACCACTACTGCACAATATGTGACGTCAGGCTGAGGTCACTGTTTCTACACTGCATTGAAATCGATATTCACGTAGTTGTCACCCGTTCAGTGTGCTTATTATCGAAGTGGGTTATAGTTGACAGGTACTTGTTGACACTCCCCGCACTGGAAACAAAAACACTAGACGGAGGAGGGGCGGGATGTATTATGCATTGCCTCCGCTGGTCGTTTTGTAGTCCTTTGATTAGTATAGGGGGTACCTGGCATTAAGACCAAACAAACATCCATTACCTCAAGCAAAATAAAATCGTAACTTAATGTTATATTTAAGGGTTATTCAATACTACGGTATTTGTTTTTATTGCTAGGTAAGTCTCTGTTTTGTCTCTTTCCATATGAGTTATCCTCCTGTTAATTCCACTATATCAATTCTCAATATGCATCCCACATAGAATAATTTATTTGTGTTAGCGTTTGCTCTGACAATAAAAATCGACTCCGTGTTCTCTTCCAACTTAACTTATAGGTTTTCAAACCATGTAGTTCCCGTTGAGAGAATGTACTATCATTTTATATCTTAACGTGAATTTACATTAAATATAAGCGTTAGATACATTACACAATTAATTTGTATGCGTCCCGTGGGGTCGATACACAACGGCAAAGAATAATAACCTCCCAAAATGCAATACATCAAAATGCAATGTTTATGCTACTATGATGCATGGTGACTTTACATCGGACAGAATGCTTTCACTGGCTGTTGTCTAATTCTCTAGGCTGCCTTGTAAGTTATATCTAAACTACACAATAGACATACCAAACCCTGCCATGAGAAGTTTCTCCCAAAATAAAAAAACTGCCTCCCACAAATTCAGTCGTTATAGCGAACACCCGTCACTAGTAAGATTTATGTAAATAATTTACACGCTCTAATTCCCCAAAAGTAGTGTCAGCTTAAGCTTACGGTGAACCAATTGTAAACACTAACAAAATTATGAGGCTCTTAACAGATTACGTATCTGTTAGCTTATGTTGTGTGACAGAGCTACACTGGGCACGATACTGAATCAATTACTGATTAAAGGAGTAGTCACAACAAAATGTGCAAGTCACTGCTATCAGCTTTATATATATATACTGTTCAAAAAAAGAAACGCAACATTATTGCAGTGGTAATGGACACCAAATGTCAAACTTGTACCAAAATTTTATTTTACGGAATTAATGTTTCAATCTTGGCATGAAGAAACTTTCAGACTTTAACAATGAAATGATGTTCATTAAATTTGGTTTGGACTTTTATTCTTTGCGACTGAGGCCTCCGTTTCAGTAAGGTGTATGGCCTCCTCTGGCCTCTATCAGAGAACGACATCTCCTTGACATGGATCCGATTAGCCGTTGGATCTGTTGTTGTGGGATGGCTGCCCACTCTTCCCGCAGTGCAAGAGACAACTGTCGGAGATTGGCTGGAGCCACGTCTCGCTGGCGGAGTCGTCTGTCGAGTTCATCCCATAAGTGTTCTATGGTGTTCATGTCTGATGACATGGCTGGCCACGGAATGGTCTGGACTGGGTGGTGAGTTGTGCCACATGAGGTCGAGCGTTATCCTGCTGAAAAATCGACGCTCGTGCGGCCAGAAGTGGAAGGACGTGAGGACGAAGAATTTCAGCGACGTATCGTTGGGCATTTAGGCGTCCTTCAATTTGCACCAGGTCACTTCTTCCCATGAAGTTGATCGCCCCCCACATCAGTACACCTCCACCACCATGTGGAGGAGCCTCATAAGCGCTGTTCTGGGCGTAGCGCTCATGGACTCTGCGGTAAACTTTCTCCGTCTATCGTGTCGCTGGAGCACAAAAAATTATTCATCACTAAACCACACCCGTCTCCAGTCATTCCCAACGGTCCATTGACGATGCTGGTTCGCCCACTGCAGTCGGTTCTGGCGATGCCGGTCCGTAAGAACAGGACCTCTGTAGGGTCTTCTAGCCCAAAGACCAGAGTCGTGCAGCCTGTTCCTGACCGTTTGATCTGAAATTCGACGAGCTGCTGACATTGACTGGACTGTGGATGACGCAGATGCAAGTCGATTCCTGAGGTGACGCAGCCATATGAAGCGGTCTTCGGCAGGAGTTGTGACTCTGGGTCTTCCACTGCGCGGCCGGTCTGCCACTGAGCCAGTTTCTTAAAATCGCCTCCAAAGGCGACTAATGGTGCTTCTAACCACATTAAATTGTCTGGCCACTACACGAGGAGCGTCAATCTTTTATATGCATTCAATAATATGGGGACCTGGATTTCGCAGATGATTTAGCATTCTTAAGTTCAACACCCAGACAATCCCAAGAAGCAGTAAATAATTTGTGTCATCTCTCGGTTAAAATAGGTCTCCAAATAAATGCCTCTAAAACTAAAGCTATGAACTTTTCTAACGAGACCTTTGATATCATCTTGAACGGGGAAAAACTACAGAAAGTTGAAAGTTTCAATTATTTAGGCAGTAAAATGACTCAGGATGGTGACACAACAAGAGAAATCCATACTAGAATTGCTTTGGCAGCTAGCGCCTTCAATAGATTATCTAACATTTGGAAATTACGATCATTGAATATACATACCAAGCTTCGTCTGTTTAATTCAAATGTTATCTCAGTGTTAACATACGGTTGTGAGAGTTGGAAAATAACAAAATCATTGGAGAAAAAGCTGAATACATTCGAGAACAAATGTCTTAGAAAACTCATGAACATCAGTTGGAAAGAATTCAAGACTAATCGACAAATAAGAGAAGACTCTAGGCAGAAATATGTCTCCGACTATATAAGGAAAAGACGATGGTCATATATCGGTCATGTCCTACGAATGCAAAACAACAGAATACCACTACAGGCGCTCACTTGGGTTCCTGAGGGTAAGAGGAAAAAAGGAAGACCAAAAGAAACACTCAGAAGAACAATAATAAGAGAAGGAAGAACGTTGGGCCTAATGATAAGCTTCAAAGCAATTTTTTGCACAAAGGCGGGGTGTGCCCGTGCATCCTGTACACACAAAACTTGATCTACGACGCCTTCCATTGGCGCTACAATAAACACAGTATCTGTCCTTTCCATCATATTCCACTAGATGTCTAGCTCCAATCATCCGTTCAACTTCATTTCCTTTCATGGAGTGTTTAGAATTTTTGGGTGGACAATCTATTACACCGCCTGGTGTCAGCTGAGCAGCTTCTTTGGACAGATCTTCAATCAAACTCTGTTTAAAATCTTGAAGTGTGAGCTTCTTTTTTGTCGCACCTTCCTGACACAAATTGTATAGAATGTAGGTATTTACCTGTGTCACTTCAATCATCCAGTGGTAAATCTTCTTCCACCACTATCTGGTTTTACGGTTGTGCATACTGTAGTAACAAACCATTTAATCCATCCGGTCGCAGCCATTCATACTCATATTGTAGTCATCAACTACCTTTGACTTTACAACTTTTGTTTAGACCCTTGCCCTTCTCAACCGTTGCGACAGCTGATTTAGTTGAAACAAGTATGCAGGGCTTTTTTGCTTTTTTTAACTTTCTAGGCAACACATAATGTTGTATTTTCCGAGTTCAAAAACCATTTCATCTCTTGATAGCCAAGCTAGAGATTTTTTATTTCGGGAGGGAAGCCAACACGGTTGACATTCTGGGTTCCTGTATAATTATAATTGTGTGCAATCGGAGCTTTGGATGAATAAAATCTATCAGCAAACGTATGATGTCCTGATCTCAGTGGCTTCAAAAGAGTGCCGAACACGTTCACGACATGAGCAGAACTGGGATCTGGACTAGGATCATACGCTGTATTTTTTCCAAAATAAATTTTCAAATTGAAAACATTGCCTGTTGCTGAATCACACAGTCAAAATGTTTTGATATGGTACTCGTATTTGTGGGGCTTGGTTGCATTGAACTGTTTGTGCCTAAACCTACCTTTCCATCCTATAACCATCTCATCAATACAAACTTCTTCAAACGGATAGAAAGCATTCTGAAATTTGGTCAACAGCATCTCAACACATAGCTCGATTTTAACTGCGTCCTGATCTTCTGGTTCCCAAACCTGCAGCATGCTGTGATACATAGTTTGAAAACGGTTTCTCGAAAACATCTCGTGTTACCAAGGTGTATAAAGATTTCCTGTGGTGCGCCAGTAGTCCTTGATTTTTGGTCTTCGATCCAGTCCCATCGCAATCATTACAGCTGTAAACTTGAGCCATTCATAATAAGTGAGTGGTGTCCATGAAGCAAGTAAAGAATACTTTCTAGATGGGTTGTTTGTTTCAACAAATTTTGCAGCATAGACATTAATGCTGGTTATTAAAGTGCTAACAACAGCATCATCCATGTGAAATTTTTACAAATCAAGAGGTGTTTTCAAACTATACAGAGCTGGATTTATGTTCTGTCTTGTCTGGCGGAAAGTAAAATTTGCTTTAGTTTCTCCAGCCGCCACTGAATGCCAAACCGCGTTGTTTGTATTGCTAACAAAATCAACATTACCATCCCTGATTCTTATTCTTTTTGGCTCAGACATATAATATGAACTTATTACAGTCTGATTACATGTTCCTGTATCCATAACTTCATTATCGACATCAGACCTTCCATTATCGGTTTCCGAGGACTCGATATCAGGCTCCTGCTGAAAATCTGAGTCGTCTTCGATATCATGTGAATAAATACTACAATCTGAATTATTATCACTATCTAGAATTTCTTCAAATAACTTTCTAGCTTGCTCTGAAGTTAGTCTACGAGGTCTGTCAGAAGTAGTGGGCGTGGGCGTTTTATCTAATGAAATATGCACTTAAAAATTTTTTTTAATGATCACGTCACAGCGACACGTTGTATCTCTCACAACAGAATTCGAAAATGGACGCTTTTCTTTAAGGAAAAGACGTTTTTGGGTTGTTAAAATTGGAAAACTGCTCTAGAAAGGAGCAAAAGATGCGAAATACGATATAACGTTAATCGGGTCAAACGGGTCTAAACGGAAAACCGATTTAACGTTTTCCGGGACTTATAGAGTTAACCTACTGGTAGATCGAGATCTACATTACGTAATGAGGTTCATAACCCCAATGTACAATTTCATATTAGTAGCCCCTTACGACATGCTTGTGGGAGTAGACATCTTATTCGTTCTTTGTTTCCATAGAGACCCCACCCCCACCTATGTCCGATTGACTGGACGCGCTAGTCTCTAGTAGGGGGTTCAATCAATATCGTTACGATTCAGTACCTTAAATGGTAGTACGTCTTAAGGAAGGAAAAGGCTATGGGACTCCATTTATCTTAACCTTTTTTTTTTTTTTGTATGTAGACAGCGCAGACTACGCTAACTTGCCCATGTCTGCTGCATGGAATTTAGTCGCATCCCGATTGATATCTTCTACGGACAACTGGCAGATGGCAAAAGAACAGTTGGGCGACTGCAGCTGAGGTTCAAAGATGTGTGCAAGAGAGACATGAGGGCACTGGACATAAATCCAGCAACCTGGGAGGATGAAGCTGCCGATCGCACCAAGTGGCGATGATCTCTAAGCGCCACTTCAGATTGGGCGATAAGAAGCTCTCACGGCAAGAATAGGAGAAGCCGTCGAAAGGAATACGAGAAAAATAAGCAGCTGAGGTCTGTCACCTCAGGGGCGCATTTCCATAGTCAGTTATGACTGAAGGGGGCTAATATTATTTTGTAAGCACCCCCGGGAGTTACTCGGGGCGACAATAGCTATACCACCACGTACTTGTTTCAGTACGACAACTTCGCGATGTACACAGATACTAAAAGCAAAAACATGAGAGCGCTATTTAATCAACACCTTCATAATCCCCCATTAGTACCCCGCGAAGCATAGGTCTTCAGCAAACTAATGCCAAGTCCTCCTGTCCAACAAAGCCTTTTCCATGTCTTGTCTCATCCATCCCAAGTTTGTTTCCATTCCTCTTCTCCGTGTGTGTTTTTTTATCTCCCTATACCTCTCTTACCCTGGAGCTTCCTTGTAATGCTATCAACAGGTTTCCTCAATGTGTGTCCTATCCACCTCCAGTGACTTCTTCTGATGTGTTGTTCCACTGGCACTTGTCTGGTTGTTTACGTCAGTTTCACGTTAAAGAAAAGGTAGTCACGTAGCAGAAACAGCCGTAGGGAGGTAAAGTGTTTGAGACTTCATCATACTAGGCCCATCTTTCTTCAGTGAGGTGGGAATGTTCTTTCATCTCTGTCGTTGCCTTCCCTATCACAAGAGCAGAGTCAAGTACCCAGGTACAGCTTCGTAGACTGCAGCGTGACGCAATCGTGTTTCGAACCCGGAACCCGGTACCTGTGCAGTGAGGGGAAATACTAACTGTGCCTCGAGGGGAAATACTAACTGTGCCTCGAGGGGAAATACTAACTGTGCCTCGAGGGGAAATACTAACTGTGCTGTGAAGGGAAATACTAACTGTGCCTCGAGGGGAAATACTAACTGTGCCTCTAGGGGAAATACTAACTGTGCCTCGAGGGGAAATACTAACTGTGCCTCGAGGGGAAATACTAACTGTGCTGTGAGGGGAAATACTAACTGTGCTGTGATGGGAAATACTACCTGTGCCGTGAGGGGAAATACTAACTGTGCCGTGAGGGGAAATACTAACTGTGATGTGAGGGGAAATACTAACTGTGCTGTGATGGGAAATACTAACTGTGCCTCGAGGGGAAATACTAACTGTGCCTCTAGGGGAAATACTAACTGTGCTGTGATGGGAAATACTAACTGTGCCGTAAGGGGAAATACTAACTGTGCCGTGAGGGGAAATACTAACTGTGCCGTGAGGGGAAATACTAACTGTGCTGTGATGGGAAATACTAACTGTGCCGTGAGGGGAACTACTAACTGTGCCGTGAGGGGAAATACTAACTGTGCTGTGATGGGAAATATTAACTGTGCTGTGAGGGGAAATACTAACTGTGCTGTAATGGGAAATATTAACTGTGCTGTGAGGGGAAATACTAACTGTGCCGTGAGGGGAAATACTAACTGTGCCGTGAGGGGAAATACTAACTGTGCTGTGATGGGAAATACTAACTGTGCTGTGATGGAAAATACTAACTGTGCTGTGATGGGAAATACTAACTGTGCTGTGATGGGAAATACTAACTGTGCCGTGAGAGGAATTACTAACCGTGCTGAGATGGGAAATACTAACTGTGACGTGAGGGGAAAGACTAACTGTGCTGTAATGGGAAATACTAACTGTGCCGTGAGGGGAAATACTAACTGTGCCATGAGGGGAAATACTAACTGTGCCTCTAGGGGAAATACTAACTGTGCCGTGAGGGGAAATACTAACTGTGCCGTGAGGGGAAATACTAACTGTGCCATGAGGGGGAATACTAACTGTGCCGCGAGGGGAAATACTTACTGTAGCCGCGAGGGGAAAAATGTATTGTGCCGTGAGGGGAAAAACGTACTGTGCCGCGAGGAGAAAAACGTACTGTGCCGTGAGGGGAAAAACCAACCGCTTAGCAAATCCAACGCTCTAAGTGATCATATCAGCGTCATAAAATTATTTCCAGTTCTCTTTGTCACAGCATCTTCTAGGTCACACGTCATTCATCTCCTTGGTAAATAGATCGGAACCCCAGAATGTTTTACGGCGGGAAAAATAGAAGCCATCCTTAATCACAGCAATGTCAGCAAATTAGCCATGACATAATGTATAGCACACATAATTTTACACAACAACTTGACAAGAAGGTTTATTCTCTTTCGTGCATCACTGTCCAGTAAATTATCACGCAACATTTCGTGTGTTGTGGAGGTATAATAAAAGATTGTCCTTCGAGATTGCATCTTTTATTGAGCTGCTCATTTATGACAAGGATGTAAACAGCGAGGATGTTGCTGATTGGGTGACCCTTTTCCGGATACGGAAAGTTTTAATCAGTGATAGTAACAAATATTTTAAGCGCTGTAACACTAAAGTTATTCATGACAGGCAATTTGTTGTATTCTTAAGAGTTCAGTCCCTTGATCTTCATCGTTGCTTCTTAACCCGGGAAATATATTATTGGCTCATAACTTCGAGTATACCCTTAACCTACATTTAAAGAAGTTATTTTTGGATATAGGCAATACGGTCGTGACATATTGGGTATGAATTTTTTAATTAAGGGAATTAAAATTCGATTTTCCATTTTTACACACTTGTGTTCTGAAGCTAACATATTTTGAAACAAAACACCGTACTGAAGACCATAATGGAAGCAGAGGTCAAGGCTAACGTGCAAGAAGACAGCGCTATGCGTGGGAAGTTCACATTTTTAAAGGAAAAATTACACCGTTCAACCCTTGGTGGGTTATAATTAGAATACCTAGTATAGTTAATTCAAGATAATAATTCTGATTTCCGATATCAAATATGGTATCATCTCCCAACTCCACTCAGCCCAAATAGAGTAAATTAAAAATGTAAAATTGTGTGAATGTATGTGTATGTGTGCCCTTCCCTTTCCAAAAATGTCTATCACATCTGCTGTATTGTTAGCAAGAGGAAGAAGGATGGAAACGCCCGGGGTATTTAAGGGTGACACCCAATCCATCAATTATCTGCCATGAAGATAACGTCAAGAGATGAACAGGAAACTATTGGACGACCCAGAGTCCGCTGGGAGGACAACTGTTACGTGTCGTAATGTTAATTATTCCGGAGATATTTTCCGTGGCCAAAGTAGACTCTAGGGGCAGTCATACAACACGAAATCATCATAACTGCACTGAACGGACCAACACCTCCTTCACTTACTTACTTAGTCGTTCCCCTTCTACCGTGAGGTGTAGAGGTTTGGAAGAGAGAGCGCCAGACTATCCTATCGGCTGTCTTCCTCCTGGCTTGGTTCCATTCTAGTCCTCGGTCCTTCAAAGATTGTCTAATGTTGTCCTCCCAGCGGACTCTGGGTCGTCCTGGGGGTCTGGATCCCTGGCTCTTTGTTTCCCATGCTTGTCGTGGTAGCCGATCTTCTCCCATTCTGCAGACATGGCCAAACATCTTAGTTGGGACTGTTCTACTTGGGTCTGCAGGGGGTGGGATTTTAGGCCTTGACGTATCGTCTGGTTGCGGACCATGTCTCTTCGTGTTACTTCAACCACCTTCCTCCGATACCTCATTTCTGAGGTTTGGATCTGGCTTTTGTGGGTTGTAGTCATTGCCCATGACTCGCATCCATATGACAAGACTGGGACATAGGTGGAGCGGTATACAACCATCGTCGTTTTCTTACCAACCTCTCTCTTGCTGAGGAATCCTCGATTTATGGCCTGAAAAAGTCTCCCAGCTGCTGCTTTTCGAGTGGCCAACTCTTCTTTGATGCCTCCCTTTCGGTCTATAATAGCTCCGTGGTATTTAAAGTGGTCGACCTGCTCCAGGACCTGTTCTCCCAGCTTAATCTGATGTCTTCTTTCTTCTCGTGATATCACCATGGATTTTGTTTTAGAGCTGCTTATGACCATCCCTCTCTTCACCAGCTCTTCCTTCCAGACTTGCAGGTTGGATTGGAGATGTGCCTCTAATTTAGCAATCAGGGCAACATCATCAGCAAATGCCAGCTCTGAAATACAGACCTGTCTCATCTTCCAGTACCCCACTGAATACTTTCTTGTTCTCTCCTTACATGCCTTGATGACATCGTCCATGAGGAGTATGAAAAGGTAAGGTGACAGGATATCACCTTGTCTTACACCAGTGGTGGTCCTGAACTCTTGTGACTTATGGTTTGCTGTCCTCACATAATTTCTGCAAGACTTGTAGAAGCTCTGTATAGCATGAATCAGAGGTGCTGGAATGTTCTTCCTTGCCAAACAGTCCCAAAGTTTGCTACAGGAGACCCTGTCAAACGCCTTTTCCAGATCTATGAAACAAAGATGGATCTCACTCTTATACTCAAGGGCCTTTTCACTTAGCTGTCTGAGTGTGAAGATTAGGTCTTGAGTACTTCGGTTAGCTCGGAATCCGCACTGGACCTCATCCAATTGCGGCTCAGCTAGGCGTCGGAGTCTCTGCTCTAGGATTCTAGAGTAGATTTTACCAGGGACACTGAGAAGGGATATGCCTCTATGGTTTCCACATTGTCGATAGTCACCTTTTTTGAAAATTGGTGTTATGATGGCAATCTCCCAATCCTTTGGTATGGTCTTTTTGCACCACGGTGCCTGATGCTCCCATGTACTTAACCATTTCTGGTGTTATACCATCATGCCCTGCTGCTTTGCCCATCTTGATTTTCTCCAGTGCTGCCTTCAGTTCTTCCATCTTTATGTCATCTTCACCATCATTGGTTTTCTCTTCTGTGCTAGTGGTTATCATTTCTGATGCTTCACCATGCTCACCATCCAGGAGTTCTGAGAAATATTCTTTCCATCTTTCCATTACTTCCTTCGGGGCAGTAATCAATTTGCCTTGCTTGTCCTTTATAAATTTGAGAGGGCATTGTTTTTCCTTCCTCATGTTCTTTAGGGTCTTATAGAACAATTTCTGGTTTTCTTGCGCATCTTTTCTAGCTTTTCTCCAAATTCTTCCCAGGACTTCTGTTTTGCTGCTAGCACCTTGTTCTTTGCTTCTATTCTGAGTGTCACATATTCTCTATATTTCTCCATTTGTCCTGTTGTGTTTTTAGCTCCTAAGTATTGTTTCCATGCCATTTTCATCTCTCTTATTTTCTCTTTGACTTCCTCTGTCCACCAAGGTGTCCCCCAAGTCGGACTTCATCACATGCTTCTGAAGCAGCTGTCTTTATGATGTCCTTGAATTTAAGCCAGAGGGTTTCCAAGTCATCAGGTGATTCTTCTGTGTTGTTCACCGCTGCAGCAATAAGCCCCTAATATCTGGTCTTAATTTCTGGCTCTCTCAGCTAGTAGGTCTTAATGCTCATTTCTCCCGTTCGTTTACTTAGTTTCTTGCGTGATGTTGGTCAGTTCCTAGGCTGAGCAACTCTTTCAGTTGTTCTTTTGATTGTAAGCAGGTAGTGATTACTTCCAATCTCTGGCCCCCTCCAGACTCTAGCATCCCGGACATATTTGAATGAGCTCCTCCTAACAATGGCATAGTCGATCACTGACTTCTCATTCTTTGTTGGTTCACATCTAGTGTATGCATGTATGCACTTATGGGGGAACTTTGTGTTTGTAATGATCAGATTCTGCTCACTGCAGAATCTAAGGAGTCGCTTTCCATTGTCATCGAGAGTATCTTCTCCATATCTTCCGATAACTCCACCCCATCTAGCATGGTCATTTCCAACTCTGGCATTGAAATCTCCGAGCATGATAATTTCATCTAGGCAGTCATCCACTGTCCTTTGAAGCAGCTCGAAGAATTCCTCCTTGACCTCTGCTCTCTCATCCTCATTTGGCCCATACACTATGACCAAGTTGACTATGGTTTCTCCTTCTTTTAGTTTTTCAACCATAATGCGCTCCGAGACAAAGTTCCATCCCTTGATATTATCTTTTTGGTTTTTGGCCACAATGCAACCCACGCCCCCTTTAGCTTTTTCAGATGTGGGTACACCACTGTAGAGCAGCGTGTTGCCATCGAGATCCATGACTCCTTGTCCTTTTTTCTTTGTTTCCGTTATAGCCAGGATTTCTAGTTTTTCTTTCCTCATCTCTTCCACCAGCTCCTCTTCTTTCCCATTTATACATCTTGTGTTCCAAGTTCCATAAGTCGTAGTCCGTAGTCCGTTCCAGTTCGTCGCCTTTAGAATCAGTCCGGTTTTCTCTCTTGTAGTTCGCGTGATCATGATTTAAAGCAAACAGGTGATTGGCCTGTTGTGCCTTTGCATGGTGGAGGGGCTGCCTCTTTACGGCCTCCATGCAGGCCGCCCTCCTCCTTTTTCAGCCGGAGAACAGTAGAAAGAGCCAACCCAAGAAAATACTAATGAATAAAACAAGGCAGAAATGTATGAACTGTAGCAAATATGAAAAAAATTGGCTCTACCACACAAGACAATACAAGCACAATTTCACTATGTACAATACATCTAATAACTGAATGATAGCAAGATAAGGTGTACAAATCTCACAAACAGTAATGAAGAATAAACCAAATAAAATATAATGAACCTGACAACAAATACAAATTTACAAATAAACAGGGCAAAACAGCTAACAGAAATGGTAATGATAATTTCAGTAGTAGCAGTAAACACACAGCTTTGTAATGCCGGCCCCACTATATGAGAAAACCATGCACCAAACCCTATAGAACAGCCAAGATTTCACGACCATAGGATTGGTATTGTGAATTAATGGTTCCCTCGCCAACCAACCCGTCTATCACATAAACATGTAGATACAGATATACATAAAACATATAATAAAAAAGAACCCTGTCAAATGAGATTCTTCAAGACTCAAACTGTATGAATAAAAAAATTCACATTCACTTATCTGTCTTATGAAAAAAATCCTCCTGGGTCCAGTTTCTGCCTCTGGGAAACACGATTCAACAGATATGCAGCGACTAGGGTTAGATTCCGTATTCACACTTGCAGCCGCTCAGCACCGCCATCTTGAAAATTTTTCTGCACTTGAAAAAATTTAGTCCACCGACTTGAAAATTTTTTTGAAAAATCACTTGAAAATACTTGATACAGTTCCACATAATATGTTCGTGATTCCAGCTTGAGGCCACCAAAACTGTTACGTATCGTAATGTTAATTATTCTGGAGATATTCTCCGTGGCCAAAGTAGACTCTAGGGGCAGTCATACAACACGAAATCAGCATACCTGCAATGAGCGGACCAACACCTCCTTCATAATTTTACAAACATGCAGTTTATTCGTTTTGACAAACAGCTCCATGGTAATAGATATATAGGCCCAAAGGCAAAATGCAGTGGTAGGTATAAGTCTAGTTCGTTCCCTATCAAACGCTGGTCATTGGCAATCAGTCCAACTTTATTTAATATCGTCCTTTGGGCATGTTTATGAATAAGCACACATTTCCTTACT
Source organism: Oreohelix idahoensis (assembly GCA_024509875.1). NCBI lineage: Eukaryota > Metazoa > Mollusca > Gastropoda > Stylommatophora > Oreohelicidae > Oreohelix > Oreohelix idahoensis. The sequence goes on along the minus strand of JAMPIV010015400.1, from coordinate 274,022 downwards.
AGAATAAGCCAGGGACACCTCAACCATGTATATTGATGTCCTGGTGATGGAATAATTCAGGAAAAACACAGAATACTGCAGGAGCTCAAAACACATACGTCCGCACACTTCCAAACACAAGCCGCATCTCTCTTGCAGACAATCACCTCACTTCTGCTTAAAATTTGTTCACGTCTGCCAGTCAACCATATCGGCATGACGTCACTTCCTTTAATAATAAGTGACTCCGTATAAAATAAACAAAAAAGGAGCCCTGTTGAGCTACCTATTATATCGACATAAATGTTATGAATTGTAATCATAACAACAACATTAGACGATCTTTGAAGGACCGAGGACTAGGATTAAACCAGGCCAGGAGGAAGACAGCTGATAGGATAGTTTGGCGCTCTTTCTTCAAAACCTCTACGCCTCACGGTAGAAGAAGACGACTAAGTAAGTAAGATGAACAGGAAAGAGTCTATCAAAGTTTACCGTCAAGACAAGAAACAGAAGCCGTTGGAGATCTATTGCAGCCGACCTTCATTATGGAAATGACAGCTGATGGTGATGATGATGATGATGATGGCGTTCTGCACAGATCGCACAATACGTATGTGCATATTATAGGGTTCTGTGCCCGCTAAAGTTTATTTGCTGTTGGCTAATAAGTAAATGTCCCCATAAAACCGGAATAAATAGGGTTTATTTTTCTAAGTGACAAACAAAAACTAGTTCCTTCATTAACTCATCACACTTAACTCCCCAAGGAACTTAGGCCTTCAACAAACTTTTGCCAAGTCTTCCTGTCCAGTGCCATCCGCTTAAAGTCTGTCTATGTTTTCTTCATCTCCTTAATAAAGTAAAACTGGATAGATGACATTCCTTCGAAACATAGATCTGACCAACGAAAATCAATATAAGTCTAACCTGTTAAAAATATGTATATTTCTTATTTAGTAACTACTATTACCAAAAGAGTATTAAAAACCATTTTTTACCTTAATATAAAAAGTCAAATAATTTATAACGTCATCTACTCGCATTGTGAAATAAACCTTCTCTTTGACCAGACATAAAGGTATGTTTTCAGGCACTCGTAAGAAATAAAGAAGTAGAAAACTTGACAACAGAAACCAGAACGTACTTAATCGCGGTGCGGGTTGCCAGAAACATATTTTTCGTCCGTAATAAGTTTAATTGTAATCGAGTTCAAGTTGTTGTAGATAAGTAGCTGTTTTGAATTACGATACAAGAGCACATTCAACAAAAACACGAATATTTATGAAAGCTTTTAAGAGAGTCGTATTTCGTTTAATGTTGACAATCTTTCACATCTGATTTTCAGTGATCTTCATATTTATTTTTTCATGAAGTTTCACTTTAAAAAATTAGTTCATTTCACTTAATGCTAATATACAATACAATACAAAACAAAACACTATTAATTTGTAAAATAAAATAAATAATAGCTTTGTTAACATTTTGAAATAGATATATTTCACGGTTACATGTGCCAGTAAAACCAAGGCAGTAATACATGATAAATGTGTTTTTTCTACTTGTTAAGGCATCTGCTGAGTATAAATAAAGAGTATTCATAAAGTTTTATTGCGAATCTTATCTCAACTTGCCTGCTGGTGTGAGGTATTTATGAGTGTTAAAGTGAAGCATTCACGGTAATGGGCTGTTATGATGCAACAACTAGCGAAGAAGCCTTCAATCCTTTCTATTATCACGTATAACCTAATTAACATGCAGAGTATGACAAAATCCCACAGAGAGCTGTTACATTTAGCCGCGGCTTTGTAGGGAAGTTCAAAGAAAGAAACGAGCATTGAATGACATGAGAAATATTGAACTCTAAAAGAAATTTGAGTTTAAAATTTAAAGTAATTGCCAACACATTTCAAATTGTGAGAAGAACTCTATTCGTGATCATAAGCAACAGAAACTTTCCTACATTATGCAAAAATAAACTTACTTTAAAATTAAAGTGGTTAACTCCTAAAACAGTTTTCTATAACGAATTATACAAAATGATAAGTACAACTTGTTTTTTAATTTTTTTAATTTTTCTGCACTCAGTACTGTATAAATTGCATGCATGTTTAAAAGTCACTGACAAGTTCAATTAAGTGCATGTCATACCGCTTTCATTTCTTCACATTTTCATATATAACACTGTATGTTATCATTATAAATAAATTATTTAATGTAAAACCAGTAGTGGTCGTCATGTCTCAAATTAGCTCGTAAAAATGTGGTTTTTGAACAGGAATACTAAGATTTAACTTCAGCCACTCATGACATTTTGTCTCAGTATGATGCCTATTAATAATTAAATGAATCTTATTTCGTGTCTTTTCATTAACGGGGACAGTCTGTTTGTATACACATTGTGATATAACAACGAAGATCTTTCGTGCAAATTTTTTTTTAGTTCAATAATTATAATGAATAAAAGTACAATTATATGCAAATTTTTTAAATTTATATATTTATTGAGCGTCCGATTGAAAGAGTGGTTAGAGCTCTGGTCTCTCGCAGCAAAGGCGCCGGGTCCAATTCACGGTATCGACTCGCTCCAGTCTACCCAGATGTAATTGGGTATCTGATTTTGCTCGTGAGTTAGGGAAGGAAAAGGCAGCGAGGAAGGCAACTGGTCACCACATCTCTAGATGCTGGACCTAGTATAGGGAAATCTCTAACACTTCACTCCACTACGGCAGTATCTGATATGGGACCACCTTTACCTTATATTTATTATTCACTGCCCAAATTATGATCCCACTACACGCACCATACAGCACTACACGCACCATACCGCACTACACGCACCATACCGATACCTGTTAGGAATGAACACTGAAATAATAATTTCCCACCATATATTTTTAGACGAAATAAGAAAATGTTCATAAAATTTGTTTACACACTATAAATGAATACCATATACAGCAAACATAAAAACATCTTTACTCTTAATCTCTCCAGTATTTTGCCCTATAAAGGAAGGAACGGTGGAAATATCTGCAAATGGATTATAATAACTACAACGCAGTGCGATATTACTATTTATCTTTTTCATGCAAGAATTACTGTACAGTGCTTCGTGTCTGAGTTAAGTGCCTGTTACCTAGGTAGGAATCACTTGTCCAGTGCTCCATACCTGACGGTAGCATGCACTGTACAGTGATTGTTGTGGGTTCAGTGCTTCCTGCCTCCTACACCGGCTTACTAAAAGTCGGAACCTCTCGCTCCGGCCAGTACAAATAAATTGATTTCCTAACGCCCTCATGTCGCAATACCTTGTCACCAAGTCTTACGGTAATCTCTCACAACTCCGATTTGTCCCTTTTACTTGACATGTCAATGTCAACACAAGACATGAAGGAACATATCACACTATTTAATGGATATAATCACGCTATTCTATATTTAGAAGGATTGATACAACGGTTGTGCAAGTCTAGAATGGTGACGTCACTTTATGAGCAGTATAGAAAGTACCGTCCTGCGCGGGGAAAGTAGACTGCCCAAAGTAGAAAAACCGATGGTGAATAAAAGTTGCAGCTCTGTATTTCAAAGGGTAGCCAAATGAATGATTTAATAGAAGTACCATCATCAATACAATTCATAATCTATACCTTGCAGGTCTCCGTGGCGGGGATAAGGGGGGTGGGGGGGCCCACACTTTCTCAACAAAAACATGCCAAACCGTCCTCTCCTGTGTCATCCGTTCAAAGTTGTTCCAAGTCTTCATTATCCCTGTTATGTCCGTCTCCAGTTATCTTCTGCGTATGTTGTTTCTTCTTCATAACCCTCCACTCCCAAAGGAGCATACACCTTCAACAAACACATGCCAAGTCCTCCTGTCACGTGCCATCATCTCAAGTTCTTTCCACGTTCTCCTCATCATTTTCATCTCTGTTTCCAGCTCTCTTCTCCATGTGCTTCTTGGTCTACCTCTGCCTCTCTTGCCCTGGGGGTTCCAGAACAAGGACTGCCTTGTAATGCTATCAACAGGTTTCCTCAGTGTGTGTCCTATCCATCGCCAGCGTCTTCATCTCATCTCTTGTTCAACTGGCACTTGTCTGGTTCTTGTCATCAATTCCACGTTGGTAACCTTGTCATACCATTTTAATCCCTCTATTCTACGCAAGCATCCATTTATGAAAGTCTGTAGCTTTTTGGTTGTTGTCTTTGTTGTTCTCCGTGTCTCAGAGCCATACAATAGGACTGACTTCACATTTGAGTTGAAGATTCTTATTTTCGTGTTGGATCCGATTTCTCTTGATCTTCATATATTTCCCAATGCAATGAAAGCTCCTCTTCCTTTTTGTATTCTTATTTTGATATCACTGTCTGTCCCTCCAACTTTGTCTATATTACTGCCAAGATATGTGTATGATTCTACATCTTGTATTGGTGTTTCTTCAAGTTCAACCTTGTTATCATTACCTGCCTTTATTCTCATTATTTTTGTCTTTTCCCTGTGTATTTTCAGACCCAATTGCTGTGACCTCTCATCGAGTGTTTTCAATTTGTCCTGCATCTGATTACGGTTATGGGACAGAAGAGCTAAGTCATCAGCAAAATCTAGATCATCCAACTGCTTAGTCAGAGTCCACTGGATTCCATTTCTGTTGTGTGTTGTCGATGTTCTCATAACCCAGTCTATTGCTAGTAAGAAGAGAAATGAAGACATTTAAATTGTGTGTTGTTTGGTTTCCCTCTAACTGTCTTACCCTGGATGCTCCAGAACAGAGCTGTCTTGTAATGCTATCAACTAGTTTTCGTAAAATGTGACCTATCCAAAGTCATAGTTTTCTCCTGACCTCTAACTCCACTGGTATGCGTCGGATTCGTTCTATCATTCCGAATTTTTGACCTTATCATATCATGTAAATCTTTCTTTTCAGCGTAAGCAACCATTTATGAAAGTTTGTATATTTCTGTAGAATTATTTTATTTAGTTGACTTATCAGTATTGACTAGAATATGTGAACGGAAAATAAATAAGTTACAGTCCTTGACTAATATAATAATAATAGCTCCTTCAGTCATAACTGACTATGAGAATGCGCCTCTGAGGAATCACCCTTCAGCTGTTTTTTTTTTCCTGGTGTTCCTTTCGACGTTTTCTCCTTTCTTCTGCTGGCCGTGAGAGCTTCTTTTCGCCCAATCTGAGGTGGCGCCGTATTGAGCATCGACAATTGGTGCGAACGGCAGCTTAATCCTCCCAGGTTGCTGGATTTATGTCCAGTACCCTCATGTCTCTCTTGCACATATTGTTGAACCTCAGCTACGGTCGCCGAACTTTTGTTTTGCCATCTACCAGTTGTCCTTAGAAGACATATTTCGGTATGCTGTCACGTGAAGATAATTTATTTTACCATCTTGTCCATAATTTGATTACTCCTTTAAATGTTCTGTTTTCCGAGACATTTTGTATTCTTCTTTCTTTCATTTTTCACCTTCGCAAACCCTCCCCGAGGTTTTGTTTACGTTTGGCCTTAGTACTAAATTCCTCAACGGCCAGCGTAGAGGTAACGTAATGTTATCTAGCAGCACCTGGTCTGACCAAAGGAATATCTCTTACGTTTAAAGCCTTTGATCACGAGTGAAAGGGTCCCTGTGTTTGGCTTCCAGAACGCTGCTTCGGATCATAATATTATGCATCCTGGAAACAGGGGGAGACAAATCGAGGTCAATCTTTGGGTTTTCGCCCCTTAGACAAGATAGAGCATAATGTTATGCATTTCTCTACCTGGGGAACTTTCGCACGATTTCTTTTGTCTTACTCTAGATTACGTCTTTCGCCGAACTTCTGTAGAAATACGCACGCCAGGTGTTTGGGGGGAGCGTCCCTTGTGATCTATAAGAGTAGACTTGTTTTAATAGACAGAGACATTCGTAAATTTTCCTGGCCCGTAGATGATCATCATGAGATAAGGCAAACTTTAACACAGTACTAGAATGTGTTTGCCTATGTGCTAGTCATTTTTCGGGTTTTCAGGGAGACCGACTCGCGAGAGCAGATTCCAGTCAGGCGAAGAACGAAATATTCTCTTCGATCTAGAGGGTTCTGAATACCGCTAGCGTCACGAATCGTCACATCCCGTTCCTGAATCAAAACCCCTTTTTGTCAACGCCAAGTTAAGCTCACGCAGTGCAACGGAGCCAACGCTAAATCTGGAATCGCCAAACGCAGTAGTAGTTCTCTAATCGCCTATTGGATTACCAGCCAGAGCATTGCGGCTTCCAGAATATCAAACCCGCTCAGCATGCCTATAGCAGAATTCCATATCACCCGCCTTTGTTGTGCCTAAACGGGGCACTCAGCAAACCACAGCCAAACCAGTTTAAACAGGATTTACAGCCAAGCGGAGCCTTGCGCCGGATAAGCGCGCCTGGGTCTCTTTGTCCTCAAGTGACTTCTTCTGGTGTATTTCCTGGATACTTAAAACCTCGCACGTATGAGCAGCCATCTATGGACAGAGTTCCAGCCCAACTCGCGCCAGTAGGGGGGGTCACCAACGATAGCGCCTATACAGTGATGTTATTCAGGTTAATTCCATCACCGATGGAGGATATATTTACGAAAACACCACCACTTACTGGAGTTACTTCAGCTGGTCCCCGAAAAACCGAAGGACTGTCACTCGATTATTTATCTCTTTGTGTTCTACAGGTTTTATGAATGGTGATCTGTGTGTGTGTGGTTGTTGGTGTATAGGATTATTGATGAATATTTGATTATCGATGTAATTTTATGTTGTTGTGATGATATGCATTATTTTCATGCTTTTCTTCTTTAATAAATTTTACACATTTATTAATGCGCTGTTCACGACCTTTCCATCCATATTTGTATTTTTAGCTCTTTACTATAATCTCTATGTATGATAAGAGAAAAGAGAGAGAGCAGGAGGTGCTTAGACAGACATAAGTGAGTTGAGGCTTGGAGAGAGAGATCATTTTGGTAAATCTTCTTCCAGGTTGTCTCAAGTCCATCTCCTATTTACACCTTTCTGTGTGTGTAATCTATAACTCGGTCAGTCCACTATCCCTTGTCGGTTTCACTACTATTGTCCAACTCGACAAATACTCTACACTCTAACTCAACCACGACAAATGGGGTCTCGCCGCCGAATTTGAACTACATCTGCAGCAATCGCAACAGATGAGGTTGCAGTCTGGTAGGAATCTCTCACAAGATTCTATTCTGATTCTTAGAGTTTAGTGTTCGGCAGATTATAGGAATTTCTTTCCCCTAGACATATCGAACTATTTCTTTTGGGTGGAAGTCGGAACAGCGTTTTTTCTCCACAGCAATCATAAATATTAAGTTACATTTATTGTTCATGCTACACATGAGACAGCTGGTAAAGGTTGATGGTACCACTGCTGAGTTTTTGGTTGGCAAATCTGACGACTATTGTTGTAAGAGTCAGAAAAAAAAATTTTTTAAGGGTTAATTTTTTTCAGGAGTAGCTCTTTAATCTGAGATAAGAAGCTACAGATAGTCAGTTACTAGCTTGCATCTGTACCAAGGGAGGGTGTTCATTCGGATGATAGTAACCAATCCTCTCAATAGCTTAGTACTGACAGAACTGGGGTGAAGTGATAGTAATAAGTTTACATCACTTACATTTTTGGAGTTTTTTGGGTTTTTGCTTGTCGCAATCAGAGTAGCTACAAACTTTCTTGTTTTTTAAAGTTCCCAGGCTAGCCTAGATTTTATTGATTATTAAGTTAATCAGCACATAGTGGACTAGGTAACTAAGATCTCTAGGTTCTATCCTTCTATAGTGTTTGCTCACCCTGATATAATGGCCGATCTAGATAAAGTGCATAGGATTGCCCTCGAGGTAGCTAAGTACATGGAGTACAAGGATAGCGAAATCCAGCCCTTTCTAGAATTTGCAGTAAGCCTGCAGGATCAAACGAGGTAGACAATTGGTTTGACAGCCGTTTAATCTTGGCATGGTCCTGTAAACAAACTGGGGAGAGTGAAGCATTCACCCGACAGTATGTAGAAGAAGTGATAGAAGATGAGAAGCAAAGGGAAAAGCAAAGACAAGAACGGGACAAGAAATTGGAAATGGAGCAACAAGAACGGGACAAGCAATGGGAAATAGAGCGCCAAGAAAGGGACAGAGAAAGCCAAGAAAGGAGCAGGCTACACCAAATCAGAATGAATGAACTGGATAGCCAAATTCGGAGGATGGAAACAGATACTAAATGTAGTCACTCTAATTCCCCTTCTACTGTGCCCTTAACGGTCAACGCCCCTGCAAACCTTGCGCCCATGAAAGAAAACTTGCCTGCTAAAACCGAACCCCAACTCCAGAAAAATTGACTTTCCTTTGGACTTGGATCCGAAGCCCAAACAAGGAAAGAATTTACGTCGGGACAGCAGACCTAAAGCCACGGGAAAAATTACGCAACGTTCCCAGGCATGGAAACTGCACAAAGGTGAGACAGGTGCTAACAAGCATTGTAATACGGATTGTTCCCGTCTGGCAAGCGGCGAACCCCGAGCCTCTCATGCTCCAGACCGAGCAGCACCTAACCGACACGTGACGTCGAGAAAAGGGAGCCACACCCTATCACGTTATATTTCGCAAGATTCCCGGCCGGACAGCGAAAAACCATATGCAGAGGCGTATCCCTCCAACTCAACGATCGTAGGAAGGAGGCGCCGCTCCTCTTATCACCCTGAGCTTAAAAGGTGCAAGAATAAGTCGCCTGCTAAAAGGGTTAAACTTTCCAAACCGTTCCAAGGAACTTTGGAAAAACACACCGAGAGTTTTCTCTCGGGCACTTCGCGATCAAACGGGATCTCAAACCGTCCAGTCCGTTGCATGCAGACTGCGGAGCCTGTCAACCAGGAAGTGGATCTCGCATTGCAGGACAAAGTTCAACTGACGCCAGTAACTTCCTCATGGGAGGGCAAAGTTGACGTTTATGGTGGACACAGGGTTCCATGCGAAGGAATCCCTGGTATTCCATTTGAGTCTCTCACACTTCTCAGGGCAGAAGACAGTGAGAAAAGCTGCCTTACTACTGTACAAGGAGCCATTGTTGAGAGCCTTGGCTCACGTCATGCTAGTAATGGGAAAGCGACTCAACAAACTCTGCAACTAGCAGATATTACCTATCTGTCTTCACGGATAGAAGCTACGGAGATCTGTTATGATTTAGTAGAACCCCAGAATGCGATCGATTACTCTTTGCTTCAGGCAGCAGAGTTTTCTCATTCAAATCGCATTATTCCAGTGGTCTCAACCCCACTGATGGACAGCAAAGTAGTCGCCTCCGCCAGGCCATTACAGAACAACTTGATCATTTCCGTTGACCAAGCCAGAGTTGTGACTGGCAAGGCAAGGAAAGCTCCAGACCCGCCTTTAGACGGCACAGGTCTGAAGATTGATCAATGCTCCCGCCGAAACAGCGGAGTAGGTGTGGAGAGGCAGAAGAAAAATGCTAGCATTTCTTCGGCCAACGAACGGCTTTATTTACCAACTAGGGTTACACGCGCGCGAAAAGTCCCTATAGACTGCAGCTATACAGGGTTATTCAAGTCCGCGACAGGTAAACCCATAACGGAAATTAAACAGCCCGAGTCCAGCAACGATTACACTGCACATAACAGGCGGATTACCTATGCAGTGGCCAGTGAGTTCAGGCGGGGCCGAAACTCACAACAGGTGCGGATAATTTTCCGGACCATGGACAGACAAAGCAAATTGGGGAAGGAAGGTCATGTTCACACGGAAAACAGATTATGTCAGTGTTCAGTGGCCTCGCAAAATCCCATTCGCTGAACGTCTATTAGACAGAGGGAAGAAAAGAAATGAACTCGGAGCTAGTCATACAGACAGACAGAAATTGGAAACGTATTTGGTTTTATGAGTATAGGATGTTCCAATGACAGGTAACTAAAGACGATGGAAAAGATAAATTACTGTCATTTTTGTCCGTATTCCTCGAACTTTAAAAGGGGGGGCACTTGTCACGTGAAGATAATTTATTTTACCATCTTGTCCATAATTTGATTACTCCTTTAAATGTTCTGTTTTCCGAGACATTTTGTATTCTTCTTTCTTTCATTTTTCACCTTCGCAAACCCTCCCCGAGGTTTTGTTTACGTTTGGCCTTAGTACTAAATTCCTCAACGGCCAGCGTAGAGGTAACGTAATGTTATCTAGCAGCACCTGGTCTGACCAAAGGAATATCTCTTACGTTTAAAGCCTTTGATCACGAGTGAAAGGGTCCCTGTGTTTGGCTTCCAGAACGCTGCTTCGGATCATAATATTATGCATCCTGGAAACAGGGGGAGACAAATCGAGGTCAATCTTTGGGTTTTCGCCCCTTAGACAAGATAGAGCATAATGTTATGCATTTCTCTACCTGGGGAACTTTCGCACGATTTCTTTTGTCTTACTCTAGATTACGTCTTTCGCCGAACTTCTGTAGAAATACGCACGCCAGGTGTTTGGGGGGAGCGTCCCTTGTGATCTATAAGAGTAGACTTGTTTTAATAGACAGAGACATTCGTAAATTTTCCTGGCCCGTAGATGATCATCATGAGATAAGGCAAACTTTAACACAGTACTAGAATGTGTTTGCCTATGTGCTAGTCATTTTTCGGGTTTTCAGGGAGACCGACTCGCGAGAGCAGATTCCAGTCAGGCGAAGAATGAAATATTCTCTTCGATCTAGAGGGTTCTGAATACCGCTAGCGTCACGAATCGTCACACCCCGTTCCTGAATCAAAACCCCTTTTTGTCAACACCAAGTTAAGCTCACGCAGTGCAACGGAGCCAACGCTAAATCTGGAATCGCCAAACGCCCTAGTAGTTCTCTACTCGCCTATTGGATTACCAGCCAGAGCATTGCGGCTTCCAGAATATCAAACCCGCTCAGCATGCCTATAGCAGAATTCCATATCACCCGCCTTCTACAGGTTTTATGAATGGTGATCTGTGTGTGTGTGGTTGTTGGTGTATAGGATTATTGATGAATATTTGATTATCGATGTAATTTTATGTTGTTGTGATGATATGCATTATTTTCATGCTTTTCTTCTTTAATAAATTTTACACATTTATTAATGCGCTGTTCACGACCTTTCCATCCATATTTGTATTTTTAGCTCTTTACTATAATCTCTATGTATGATAAGAGAAAAGAGAGAGAGCAGGAGGTGCTTAGACAGACATAAGTGAGTTGAGGCTTGGAGAGAGAGATCATTTTGGTAAATATTCTTCCAGGTTGTCTCAAGTCCATCTCCTATTTACACCTTTCTGTGTGTGTAATCTATAACTCTGTCAGTCCACTATCCCTTGTCCGTTTCACTACTATTGTCCAACTCGACAAATACTCTACACTCTAACTCAACCACGACATATGCAAACATCTTCTATGCGGCGGACATGGCCAAGCCAGCGTTGTCTGCGATGTCTAAGCAGTGTTTACATGCTTTGAAGACCAGCACGTGACAACACCTCGACATTTGTCACTTTGTCCTTCCACGAAATACTGAGAATGTGGCATAGACACCGTAGATGGAAGGCACTGAGACCTCTTTCTTGCTTAGCATAGGTTGTCCATGTCTCGCTGCCATATAGAAGTGTGCTGGTGTCGCAGGCGTTATTCACGGCAGCTTTGGTCTTTCAAAGAAAAATATCCACAGTATTTCCAAGTGAGACTAAAATCGGGCTTTCTAAATAGAAAAGACGGCGGCGATACAGCACCCTCATGGCTCAAAAAAAAAAAAACATGCAATCGAAATAACAGAAACAAAGAAGAGAGTTGGGACATTAATTAAATCTAATATGTACAAATTAGAGCAAAGCATTTATTTTGTCAAAGTGTTACTACTGTCTTGTTTCTTTGTAAAACTACATACCATAAAGTGCGGCGTAAAAGTCGACCTGCTTCACAAGTCGACCCCTGTGATAAACGAACGCCAAAGCCTTATCGTTCTGTCTTTTCCTACATCTTTCGTATTTTATTTTCCCCCACATTTGTGTTCTTTCATCCCACGTTTTGCTATTTCATCTGTAATCTTTATTACTTGCGACTGGTATCTAGAGAACCACATTTGTTCTTTCATCGGTGTTAAACGAAATTCTTTTGATTGAGTCCCCTACCTGGCATCATCTTTTTAAGTCCACATTGTCTCGTGATAAATCTGGTGAAACACATCTGGTTTCATCAAAATCAGACATCTGGGCCTGGTACAGTTTCTGTGGACTATTGTTAACTTCGAAGCGAGCGCGGCTAACACAAAAGATTAGTCTCTTTATTGCTCGGCCGCAGTCCATGCAAGCGACGGGTCACCACATTAGGACAAGGGCGCGGGGAGATGCCCAGCTTGGCTAGGTGAAGAAGTCTTCTCATGTTGTTTAAACAATCCGCCACGTAATAAAATAGGCTGCGCAACGAAGGGACTTGTTAGCATGCTGGCGACAATGGGCAGGGAGTTTTGTGACAATTAGCGGACAAGTGAGTTTGTCTAGCTTGCCAATCAGCAAACACCGTGCAGTTTGACAAAAACTGACAGGCAACGCAGAAGAAAGTTGGTGGCGTATAGCCCAACCCACTTCAGCCCATGACACGCGCTGACAGGGGAAGCAACCAGATGGCCTCTTAGCTATTAGGGAGAGGCGGAGTTTCACGTCCCATGCAATATTTGGTAACATATGGGCGTGTTAAGAATATATGTACCGCGCAGTTCGTTAGATCAGATCAGTACAGTTTCAGTACAGTGTAATGTAGAGAATAAATCCCTAAAGCTTAGCCTTATTCAATATTCAGTGTGGATAAAATAATTCATATCTGTGGCGTTTCTTCTTCTTTGATCCTTAGTCACCGACCGTCAAAGCAGTCAGTGGCCATCACGCCTAGTGGCGTCTTGTAGGGCAACAACAAATTGATTCCACTTTGATAGGTGGGTAATCACCCTTCGTACAGTGCTCTAACTCTGGTTCATTCTTTGCAACTCAGCCTCCACAGTCCTCCGCCAAGTTGTTTTTGGTCAGCCTCTCTTTCGTTTTCCTTCAGAGGTCCATAGCATAGCTGTTCTTGTGATGGTATCGGGGTCTCTTCTGGGGACATGGCCAACCCAGCGTCTGCCAGCTATGATGGTGTGCATGTCCTCTTGCTTGCTCCGAGTAAGCAGATCTTGGTTGGTGATGGTATTCGGTCAAAAGATTCGGAGAATTTTTCTTAGGCATGTTGTATGAAAAGAGGACTATTTCGACATTTCCTTCTCTGTAACTCTCCAGCATTCCGCACCATAGAGAAGCACAGAAAGCTCACAGCTCTGATATAATCTTAATGTTGTGCTTGTGCTGTACTGAAAGGACTTCCAGATGTTGTTTAGACTAAAAAAGGCTGTTCTTGCTTTGTTCATTCTGTTGTTGATGTCTTAGCTTGCTCCGCCGTCTGGTGTTACTATGCATCCTAGGTATGTGAAGGTGTCTGTCTGTTCCAGTTGCTGATTCCTTACTGATATGGGCTCATGGTTGCTCACATTGATCGTCGTGACCTCTGTCTTCTTTTGATTGATGTTCAAACATACCTGCTGGCTATACTTATTAAGTCTATCCGTTTTTTCCTGGATGCGTTGATGTGAATGTGCTAGTAGTGCAATGTCATCTGCATATTCCAGATCTTCCAATGTAGAAAATATAGTCCATCTTATTCCTCTTGGACTGCCCTCTGTTGTCTGGCGCATCACCCAGTCTATGACTGTTAAAAATAGAGTTGTTGATAAGGGCATCCCTGTCGTACTCTTGTCTTCACCTCAAAGGTTAGGTTGCTCTGCCCAACGCTACAAGTAAAGTTGGCATAGAGGCTTTTTATGATTGACACTATGCAGCTTGGAATTCCGTAAGCCCTCATTATTTTCCATAAACTGTCCCTATGTATGCCGTCAAAAGCCTTTTCAAAATCAACGAAATTAATGTACAGCTGTCTTTGCCATTCTGAGCACTGCTCTATAATGTTCCTGGGGGTAAATATATGATCTACACATCTTCTGTTCTTTCTAAATCCTGCTTGTTGTTTCCTCAGTTTGTGGACTACTACTTTTGAAATTCTCTGTATAATTATCCTGCTTAGTATTTTGCTGGGAACTGAGAGAAGAGTTATTCCTCACCAATTATTGCAGAGTTTAAGATCTCCCTTCTTGGGCAATTTGACAATTATTTCTTTGTTCCACTCCGTTGGTGTTGTCCCCGTTTTCCAGACTTGTGCAAATAGTGGTTCTAATAGTTCTGCTGCTAGCCCAGGGTTTGTCTTAAATAGCTCTGCCTTTAAGTTATCATGGCCAGGAGCTTTTCCATTCTTTAACCCTTTGATTGCTGTGATGATTTCTTCTTTTTGTGGAATGTCTGTATTAACATCTAGATCATTTTCAGCCTCAGGAACATTCAACTGTGTCTCTGGTGGTTCCTTGTTCAGAGTTTCTCTGAAATGCTCTGCCCATCTTGTTTCCTGTCCCTCTGCTGTCGTGATGAGATTTCCTTGCTTATCTCTTACTAATGTAATATTGTTTGCGCCTCGTTTTCCGTTGATGATTTTAGTTATTTTGTATACTGTGCTTTGTTCATTTCTCAGCGCTGCCTCTTCTGTCTGTCTTGCAAGATCGTCTAGGAAATTCCTTTTGTTGGCTCGGGTTTGGCGTTTAACTTCCTTGTCCAGTGACTGTGCTGTTCGCTGTATAGTTGATTTAACCTAGGGGACTTCGCTTCTGTTTTCTTTCTTTTCATTTCCTTTCTCGTCGTTATGGTGTTTAATGCTTCTGGTGTTATCCAGTCTTGCTTCTTCCTTTCTTGGAATCCCAAGCATGATTTGCTGCTTTTCTTATATATTGTTGAAATGGTGTTGAATTTCTGGTCTATATCATGTCAATGTCTTTTCCTGACTTTTGGCAAATTGATATCGCTTCTTTATATCAGCCGCAAAAGCTTTTCTGGTAAGGGGATCCTTCAATTTGCTGATGTCAAACCTTTTCTGTGTAGTTACAGTTGGTCCAGCCTTTCTTAGTTTTACTTTCAGTTTTGCTACTACTAAATGGTGATCACTTCCCACATCCTCACCTCTTCTTACCTTCAAATCTTGTAATGCATGTCTCCATCTACCGTTAATCATAATGTGGTCTATCTGGTTTCTGTCCCGACCATTTGGTGATTCTCATGTTAATTTGTAAATTTCTTTGTGTGAGAAAAGTGTTCCTCCAATGACCAGGTTGTTAATGCTACAGAAACTTATTAATTTATCCCCATTTTCGTTTGCTGTTCCGCTGCCGCATTTCCCCATTACTTTTTCATTATATGTATGTGTGTTCCAACTTTCGCATTGAGGTCTCCCATTACTACGATAAGATCATATCTAGGTGTGTCTTCCATTTCTTTCTGCAGTTGATAGAATTCATCCTTGACCTCATCATCGCTGTCATTCGTTGGTGCGTAGCATTGTATTATTGTAGTGTTGGTGAATCTCCCTCTCAATCTTATTCATCCTTGACCTCATCATCGCTGTCATTCGTTGGTGCGTAGCATTGTATTATTGTAGTGTTGGTGAATCTCCCTCTCAATCTTATTCTTATCTGTCTGTTGTTGATGGGTTTCCATTCCAGTAATGTCTTTTCTATTCCTTTCTGTAGAATAATGGCTACACCTTCATTGTGCTGTCCATCCTTTCTTCCAGAGTAAAGTACTGTTTCTCATGTTGCTGTTTTAACTTTTTCTGCCCCTGTCCATCTGCTCTCGCTTATTCCTAGAATGTGTAATCTATAGTTTCTCATTTCTGCTGTGACCTGTTTTAGTTTACCCGTCTCTTTCATTGTCCTGACATTCCAAAATCCTATTCTTGTTTCACGTTTTGCGGTCAGGACGTACGTTTTCGTGTCAGTGGCTTCCTTTCGGCTTTCACCACTGACAGTCATACGAGCCTCAGGCTCCGGATGTCCGTCCCGCAGCAAAGTTTGTTCATTTGTTGTCGTTCCGTAACTTAATTTCTTTTTTACATAGACAGAGGTGTCAGACCTATGCTAAAACCCCCAACCTGGAGGACTAGGGTGTCTGCTTTAGTCTGACCCCTGCCCGCGCAAACCTGTCCAGCTTGGTAGAACCTTCCAGGAGTAAAACTGCAGCTGGCATAGCTCTGGGGGTAATCAGGGTAAGCAAGCCGCCATACCTCGACAAGGTATTGACACCGGTGATGGCAGATCTGTGGCGTATTGTGTTTTTAAAGGATTTTGCGAAGGGAAACAGGTTAGTGTATCTTTTGAAAAAATATTAATAATTTTTCTTAGTTTTAGTAAGATCACTTTCGCCATTAGCATCATAGCTACATCGGCGGAAGACAATTTTTCAATTACATTCTTCTAGTACATGACTAAATAAAATCAGAAGATTTTCCTCTAAGGTGATAGGCTGATAGGAAATAATTAATAGTTCATACTTCACCTTCATCTAGCTTGTTAAATCATCATCACAGTCTTCCATGCGCACACACTCTCGTGCACAATATATTTAACATCATTAGAATCGAACTCATAGAGATCAAGAGTGAGAAGCAGAATAAATGAAAGTCAACCAGTATATATTAAGTGTGAAAATTTACAAAGACTTTTGTGTCTTCAGTCCATCAGAAGTCTGAGTCTACACGCTACGTGTCTGATGTCTAACCAGAAATAAGTTATCAAAACGGACATTTGGCTAGCAGAATTCGCCATAGGACATCAATCATTCCTCAATTAAAAAGGAATATTTCTTGCCCACGATAAAAACGGGGGACGCAGCATTTTTCGTCAACTTATATCACGTGCGCACAAGTTCAAGACATAGTTATATCAAGTTCAAATCACTCAAAAGCTTACTACAGGTGTCAAGCTAAAGCTCACAGTTGATTACTTATCCAAATATCAAGTTTAGATCCATCGGAAGCTTACCATCTGAAGTCAAGCTAAAGAGCTCTAAAGTTGAATCTCATATTTATACAACGAGCAACACACTCTTAAGCGCATTCTATGAAGCAGACTCCATAGTCAAATCCAGTACAGCTTACTCCAAGTATATTTCATGAATCACGATTACGTACTACATATTAAGAACTGTTCGTGAAGAAATCCAGTCTGGCCAGTAACCTTCAGTGATTAGACAACAGATATTTTTTATAAGACAACTGTTAACAGAGATATTGTCAAACAGTGAAGGACTATATATATATTGTCAACGTTCTCAGTACGACAAAAGTTTTCTTCAGGACGTCCTCGACTTAGAGATACCCCACTCGACATAATGTATACTTACCGGGGACATTCTATGCATACATGTGAACCATCCTACCCGGGAGAAGCATTTAGAGACACATGGACTGTGTAGATTATTCACCATTTTAGTAACACGTATCATATCACATCATCATCATTTCGCTTTACACAAGCTCATTCTTCTATTTAATTAACCACAATATTAATATCTCATCTGTGTGTTTTGTGTGAATCGTCTTTACCATCACCACGTTCTAACCACTACTAACCCTATATGTGTAGATATTCAATTAAAAAACCCAATAATCATGTGATCATTATCTAGTTTGTTAATGTATCACTCATGCTGTCGGTGTTAAATATTTACATATAGGGAAATTTCTACACTCAGATGAGGTTGGAGGCTTTTTCTGTTACGGGATCTAAGGGCAGAAGCTAAGGTCGTGGGGAAACAGAACTCTTTCCATAATTAACTAGAAAACACTGTCCAGTGGAAAGCATTAGCATTCTCTTCTTCTTGTCCCTATCTCGAATAGGTCTTTATTCTTTCTTAACGAACCAATTTCTAGAGACCTTCTACCTAATATCTCATAGGCTATTCCTGGCGAAAACTACAGTCGTAGTTGCCCCAATACTCACCACACGACAACCCCTCCCTCCCGATTTTTAGCTCAAAATTCTGGTTTAGGCCTATATTCGATATATAAGTCGACCCCCAAACATACCTCAGGCTACCAACATTCTGAAACTCAAATGTGGATACTGTAAATGGTTGTTACGAGAAGAAAAATGACAGCGAAAACAGCGTCGAAGTCTAAAACATCTAGTGATTCGGACACGAATTTAGATCTCTTTATTTCAGACGATAAACAGTATTTACAGCCGGATTTTGAAGGATTTTAAAATGTGATCATACATGCTTTCATTGTCAATGGAATATAACTCTGAAGCAAAATTAATCTTGGAGATAAAATTGAGATAAAGGTTCGCATTTTATACTCGCCGTATAAGGCGACCACTCCTTTTTTGGAGAGATTTTTTCAGGCTTAAAAAATCGACGCCACAATTTACGGTATGTACATTTCTATATATAAATTTTAAAGAAATAACTTGTTTCATGTATACGCTAATTCGTAAAACTGATTCCATATCATATTATTTTTTAATTTATATATTACTTTCCGTACCAGTTTTACAGCAACCCCCTTATTTATTTACTTACATTTCTAAATGTACCGCTGCCCTGGCCAAATTAAAAAAAATTAGGAAACCTACCAACCACAAACATATTTATAGAATGTGTGATTCCTGTATACACATATTAGGATCCTCGCTGGTGATACGGAGTTCGCGCGCCGTGCTAGATCCTCCTTGTGTTATCTTCTTCTTCTTCTTCGTATACTCTCAGACGTCCACTTGAATGTTCTCAAAGAAAGCAGTAGTCAGTTTGAGGCTATTATCGCCGTAAAGCTTTTCCACGAAAGGAGCTGGCGTCGGCCATATGCACTTTCTCTGTACCACATATAAGGGGCAACTTTGAAGCAGATGTTCAGCAGTCATTTTATCAGTGCCACAGTTACACTGATCGGTAGTTCCTATCTTTAGCTTGTTGAATAGATGGTATCTCAATCTGTTGTGGCCATTGCGGAGTCTGAAGATTACCACTTGTTCTCTTCTGCGGAGCTGGTAGTAAGCATCATTCTGTGTGTGCACTGGATGTTCTACATTCCATTTGTTTCTGTAACTGATTCTGATAAAACTCTTTGCCTCCTCAAAAGTTATGCTTGCATCAGGCTGAGGTAGATGTGAACCTTCTTTTGCCATTCTGTCAGCCTCTTCATTACTGGTGTTGTTACAATGAGATGGGATCCATTGGATCACAACACTTTTGAATCGTTGACAAAGTTTGTGGAGCACTACTCTGAGATCATCCAGGTCTGTATTATTTTGGCTTTTCAACGTTGCAATTACTGACTGTGCATCAGTAAAGAAAGCAACTTGTCTCTCTGCCCTTTCTTCTGTCAATATAACCTCTGCTGCAGTTTTCAAGGCCTCTGCCTCTGCTCTGAAGTTGCTAGAGAATCGTCCTGTCGCCACTGACAGCCTTTTTTCTGTACCAGTGCTTAAGGTCAGAAAGACACCCCCGCCTCCATTTTCTGTTGCCACTGTCGTGGAATATTCTAATCCACATATATAAATTATCAAGTAAATATAAAGCCTAATAAATACATATAATAAATAAAGGAAGAAGAATGGTAAAGAACAGTACTGTCACAATGACAGTACTCGAAATCCCCTTTGTTTTATGCTTCGTCTGCAAATTGTAACGTTTCCACGTTAAATATAGGCCTTCTGCAACATACACGCGTTTCCCAAACACACAATAAAATGTGCTGCCTTTCTAAGAAAAACCTTGAAATATGCAAGTTGACCTAAATTTTAAATTCCATTCATGTCTTTTTCTACACTGCGTTACCAAAACGAACGAACAGATGGACAAAAGGATAAAGAGAGAGGGGAGGGCTGAAAATCAGGAACGCATGCAACACGCGTCGCGCGATACACAAATGCTGCCATCACGCGTGTAAGTCTACATGCACTAATTTTTTTTCAGACGGACAGTGATAAAATACACTACCCTTTCCCAGAGTTAGGTTTATAAATCCTGAAATCTCTTATTAGGAAAGACAACATTAGATGGGTTTACGGTTGAAAACATAACAGTACCCAGACAGCACATCTTCGAAACAGGAGGTAGAAAATACATATTTTGAACGCAGCCACGTAGCTCTTTCAAATTGGTATATTTGGGTTCCTTAGGGCTTGCTGACAAATAATATGTAAAACGTTACGCAAATAGTCCAGGAATTAATAAATTATACCCAAAATAAAATAGTGAGGATGCCTGACAGCATGGAATCATTTCTGCTCATAAAATTTTTTTTATAACGTGTTTGAAAAAACCTTACGTTACATAAATAGCCTACCATGTAAACTCCCAATTGATTGGAGCGCAACAAATGAAAGCCTAACCACGATTGGTCGGACTATAAATACTATCTTTCGTTGTCAGGGGAGACGGGGAAGGGTAACATTTTTTCAAACACTTGTCGAAACGGGGCTCATTGGTCAGACTCGCTGATATACACACTTGGGAGCGTTAGTTCGAAACCACTTGTTTAAATAAGCTTGATAAAGCATCAGTGCGTTGAAGCCAGCTTATATTTTGCTAAATAAAAGCCTGGAAGATAAGCAGATGGGAATTTGTGCCAGTTTGTGCCAGAATTCATTGCTAATCAACGTATCTGTATTTATTCGTAAGAATTGTGGTAAGCTTGAACCATTCAATATCTTTTAATGAAAATTGAATGTGAATTGTTGATTTATGCCTGTATATATATGTGTAGTTCAGTGGCAAACGTGAGGTAAAGCCTATAATGCTCCAGCCTGAACAGAGGGTGTCGGAGAGAAGTAAAACGGCATGGAATGGCCAAACAGTACACTGACACCTGGATGATTGACTAGAAAGAAATAATGCTGGAAGTGCAGAGGCGTAGTAACCATTAAGAAGGGTAATACTGGAATAAAGTATTTCAAATGAAGCTGACAGTTGGCCTAATGCTCTGAACTCAATGTTTGTGCTGTGTTGTGATCAGTGTAACAAGAGAGTTTAAGTTAGTTATGAAGTAGAAGGTACATCCTTCTTGATTTCAGGGACCGTGGTCTTGATGGTAGTGAGCAGCACCTGGTCAGAGCTTTGCTGAATCCTGAGTCGGACAGCATACTCCTTGGTCTTTTTAGCTATCAGTGAGGTGTCTCCTGAACCCAGAGGAGAATTCGAGCAGAGGAATCCTTTCCTGCCGCCATCACGCCAGATAAGCGAATTGGCCAGCTGAGCTCAACATTATGTCCCCTCATCTTGAAATGACTTTGTAAAAATAATATTAAGAGGGGAAATTAATTGTCTTAATATCAGGAACTGAGAACATCTCCAATACTAATTTCCTTAAGACAAACTATTGAAGTCATGATGACAACTACCAACAGAGCTTGAACAAAACAAAACCAGTATTACCTCATACTACTATTACACAACTGACACACATAGGATATTTTTAATAATATATGTCACTACCAGATTCATATTAATACATTCTGTACATAACTTGTAATTAACATTGATTGTGATTCCTGGTTCCTTTGTCTTTGAATCAGGACACACATATGCCTTTATGATAGAAATGAATACATATTGTTATTTGAAAAGTTACGAGTGTCTCCTGTAAGATATTCTCATAGAGTGTTATATGTATGTGAGTGTCACAGTGTTGTCAAGAGTAGTGGATTAAATTAAATTGTTTATCTGTCTGTTGTTGTGACTTACACTTCACCATACTCATACCCTAGACACATAACGTAGCATCACACTATTCCAGAATAATTCTGACTGAGATATAGAGATATGTGGTAGCAAGTAAGGTTATCTATAATACACTACTCTTAATAGATATAGATACCTTCACAGCTGATCTCAGTCAGTACACTAAGTCCCCTATAAATATTTATAACATCCCACTTCACCACATATATTGGGGTCTCGCTCTTGGGATTTTGAATCTTTACCTATTAACAATATTGGGGGTAATTCACTTCAGGGAATATAAGAATTAAAAAGTATCCTTGGGTGGAATTGAATAAGGTTGAGCTCACGGTGCCTGTGTTGTCCACTAGAGATTGAATTGTTGGTTAGACATTGTATAAATTTACATGATAGACAATGGCGGACCTGGCCAAATTTCGATCTGCTGCGGTTCAGACTGCAAAAGAGTTAGGATTAGATGGGCAAGTTATGATTGCCTATGTCACGACGGAATGTGACAAATTTATTGAACGTGAAGAAAGAAGATTAGAAAAAGAGGCCGAAAGAAAGTTAGAGGCTGAGACTAAGAGGTTGCAAGCTGAGGCTGAGACTAAGAGGTTGCAGATTGAGGCTGACAAAGAGGCTAAGAAATTGGAGCAGAAAGAGAAGACAAAAGATTAGCTACAGAAAGAGAAGCCGAGGAAAGAAGACAGGCTGCAGAAAGGGAAGAGAGGAAATTAGCTGCAGAAAGGGAAGCAGAAGATAAAAGATTACAAAGGGAACATGAGTTACGACTAAGGGAGTTTGAGTTTCAAGGCCATGCTCCTGAAAATGGTGCCAGTCCCTTTGCCTCTGATGCTACGGTTACTCAAGGAGCCTCAACCTCAGCTATGAATTTTCATTTAGATCATTTTGTTGAGAAAGACGATGATATTGAGAGCTACCTAAATAGGTATGAACTATTAGCTACCACGTATGGGTTAGAGAGAGAAAGGTGGAGCTTAAAGTTATCTCAGGGACTTCGTGGGGCAGCTTATGAAGTTTTTGCAAAAATGAGCAGAGGTGATCAGGAAAATTATGACATGCTAAAGCAGGCTCTTTTGTTAAGGTATGAAAAGAATGCAGAATTTTATAGGAAAAAATTTAGGAATGCTAAACTACTGTCAGGTGAAACCTATCACCAGTTCTCTGCACGAATAGAGACATACTTGGAGAAATGGACTTCTCTGGGGAAAACCCAAGATCTTAAGGAAATGGTCCTTATAGAGCAATTAAGAGAGTCCATGGCTCCAGACCTGAGAAAGTTTCTCATGGAACAAGGTGCAGAGAGGCTGGGTGAGTTGCTAAATGTTGCTGAAAGGTATCAAGCAGCTCAAGCAGAGGTAACAGGTAATAAAAAGAAACAAGTGAATAACTTTAGGGCACCACAGAACTTTAATAAATTTGATCCTAAGGATCAAAATAAAGGTAAGCACCAATTTGATAGGCCACGGTATGAAAATAAAAATAAATTCCCACAATTCGATGAAAGGAAATATAATGAAAGAAAATCTTTCAACCAAGGAAAAAGGTGGTGTAAGAATTGTCAGATGGACAATCATGACACTGACCGTTGCAGAAGGAAACCTGTGTATATGGCAACCCTTCAGGTCAGGTCGACCTCAAGACAGGAGGAGGATATTATGTTAGATACCACTCCAGAAGAGATGAGGAAGGCACAGGCTGGGGATAAAACACTCAAGCCTTGTTTCAGAAAATTGTCAACTTGTCATACAACTCCAGGCAAGGGAGATTTTTACATGAAAAACAAGTTGATGTATAGGAAGACTGGAGCTAGATCCAAAGGTCACGGACAGCTGGTTCTTCCAAAAAGATATAGGACAGACTTAATAAGGAGCCTACATGTGAAACCAGATGGGGACCATGAGAAGATAGGTACCATCATTCAAAAGGTGGCTCACAATTATTATTGGCCCAAAGCAAGATGGGACATTGAGAATTTTGTAGAAAGGTGTAGCATAGCACATGAGGGAACACCCACAAGTGGGAACATGGATCAGGACCTGGACACGCCCCGGGGCAAAATTAGGCCTGATAATAAAAAGAAAAATAGATTTGATAAAGTGGACCAAATGGAATGGGAAGCCCCTTTTCACGGACAAGCTTCACTTAACTGTTTTACAATGGCCACTATGCGGAGAGTGCAAAAAGAGGTCTTACCCCAGGATAAGCCGAAAATCCCTCAATCGGACTTAAACAAACTGGAGGAAGAGGATGTAGAGAGGAAATCTCTCATCAAGAATTTTAAGTGGGGAGAAGCCCCAAGAGAAAAATTGGTAGCGGTCGTTTTGTGAATGATAATTCTGGGAGGAAAAATCATCACTATAAAGCTTCGAGTGGAAGAGACCATACCGGTGCATGGACAAATAGGTCCACACAATTAAAGGTCCATATGTAGCTATGTTAAGAACGTGGACTGATGAAAAGGCAGAGGAAAACATTACATCTTCATACCAGTATGTGAATGAGCTGACCACTCGGTTAAAAACTGGCTGGAAACTTGCCAATGAAAATTTGAAACAAGCCAGGAAGAAACATGCTGCCTATTATAACAGGAAGGCGAAAGACAGAAATTTGGCTGTGGGAGAGAAAGTACTGCTTCTTTTGCCCGAGAGTCAGAATAAGTTACAAATTGGATGGCAGGGTCCATATACAGTTTTAGAGAAGGTGTCTAGAACAAATTATAAGATAGATAAGAAGGGGAAAGAAAAAATCTATCATGTGAATCTCCTGAAGAAATATTTGGAAAGAGAACATCAGGAAGAGACACACTTGTTGACCTTGTCCATCGCCATGGAGATGAAAAAGGAACCACTTTCATCATTTGAATATCCATTACACCCCTGTGAGACAGCAGCACAGGTGAAAATCAGTACACATTTAACGAAAACTCAGAAAGAGAGAGTGCAACAGGTTCTAAATGATCATGCAGAGGTGTTAACAGACCGACCAGGGCATACAAACCTATTGGAATATGATATGAAACTAATAGACTCCACACCTGTCTGTATGAAACCCTATTCGATTCCGTTTGCTAAGGAGAAAGCTTTGAAGGAAGAGATAGACTATCTGTTGAAGGAAGGAATTATTTCGCACAGTGAGTCTTCGTATAGTTCCGGTGTTGTACTCTTAAGGAAGCCTTCTGGAGAACATAGACTCTGTATAGATTACAGGAGACTGAATGCTATTACAGAAGGACAGGTGGATCCATTGCCGGATACAAATCAGCTGTTTGCCAGACTAAATAAAGCTAAATATTTCTCAAAAGTGGATCTGAGTAAAGGATACTATCAGATTCCAGTAAAGCCTGAGGTTAGACCATACCTAGCTTTTAGTACCTCAGAAGGACACTATGAGTTTAATAGATTGCCATTTGGATTGAAGAATGCGCCTAGTGTCTTCTCTAGAATGATGAGAAAATTATTGGATCCTCTGAATAATCCCTGTATAACAAATTTTATGGATGATATCCTTATAGCAACAGAAACATTTGAGGAACACATTGACTCTCTGAACATGCTGTTTAATCGACTTAGGGAGGCAAATTTAACAGCCCGACCAACCAAATGTTGCGTTGGATGTAAAGAATTGGAATTTTTGGGACACACAGTTTATCAGGGAAACATGACCCCTGACCCAAAGAATTTAGAGAAACTACAGAAAGCCCCGAGACCACAAACCAAGAAGGACGTGAGATCCTTTGTCTCATTATGTGGTTTCTACCAGAAGTATATCAAAAACTTTAATTCCATATGTGCACCATTAACTGAATTGACACGTAAGGGACATCCAGATCGCATTACATGGACACCACAATGTGAAATGACTTACCAAGAATTGAAGGAAAAGCTCACAAGTAAACCCATTTTGAAATTACCTGACTTAAGTCAAGAATTCATAGTAAGGACGGATGCAAGTAATATTGGGCTAGGAGCAACTCTACTACAGAAATCAGATGCATTGGATGGGGAATTAAGCCCAGTGGCATATGCTAGCAGAAAGTTGAATAAAGCTGAAATCAACTACTCAACTAGCGAAAAAGAATGTCTTGCAGTAATATGGGCAATAAAGAAATTCAATATTTATCTATATGGGAAGGCATTTAAGTTGCAAACAGATCACAAACCTTTATCGTTTCTAGCACAGGCTAAGCATGAGAACTCTAGGTTACTCCGATGGTCTTTACTTCTGGCTCCATATAATTTTAGCATTGAGTATATATCTGGAAAAACCAATCTGGGAGCGGATTTTTTAAGCCGCCATCCGTGTGATGAGAATCACCGTAAACCCCAGAAATAATAATAAATTTCTCTATGTGTATATAGAATAAAGGACTGACATATAATGTCTGTTTTAAGAGGGGAGGTGTCGTGGAATATTCTAATCCACATATATAAATTATCAAGTAAATATAAAGCCTAATAAATACATATAATAAATAAAGGAAGAAGAATGGTAAAGAACAGTACTGTCACAATGACAGTACTCGAAATCCCCTTTGTTTTATGCTTCGTCTGCAAATTGTAACGTTTCCACGTTAAATATAGGCCTTCTGCAACATACACGCGTTTCCCAAACACACAATAAAATGTGCTGCCTTTCTAAGAAAAACCTTGAAATATGCAAGTTGACCTAAATTTTAAATTCCATTCATGTCTTTTTCTACACTGCGTTACCAAAA
This sequence comes from Oreohelix idahoensis, assembly GCA_024509875.1. Classification (NCBI taxonomy): domain Eukaryota; kingdom Metazoa; phylum Mollusca; class Gastropoda; order Stylommatophora; family Oreohelicidae; genus Oreohelix; species Oreohelix idahoensis. Next base: position 247,643 of record JAMPIV010015400.1, on the reverse strand, counting down.
CGAACGAACAGATGGACAAAAGGATAAAGAGAGAGGGGAGGGCTGAAAATCAGGAACGCATGCAACACGCGTCGCGCGATACACAAATGCTGCCATCACGCGTGTAAGTCTACATGCACTAATTTTTTTTCAGACGGACAGTGATAAAATACACTACCCTTTCCCAGAGTTAGGTTTATAAATCCTGAAATCTCTTATTAGGAAAGACAACATTAGATGGGTTTACGGTTGAAAACATAACAGTACCCAGACAGCACATCTTCGAAACAGGAGGTAGAAAATACATATTTTGAACGCAGCCACGTAGCTCTTTCAAATTGGTATATTTGGGTTCCTTAGGGCTTGCTGACAAATAATATGTAAAACGTTACGCAAATAGTCCAGGAATTAATAAATTATACCCAAAATAAAATAGTGAGGATGCCTGACAGCATGGAATCATTTCTGCTCATAAAATTTTTTTTATAACGTGTTTGAAAAAAACCTTACGTTACATAAATAGCCTACCATGTAAACTCCCAATTGATTGGAGCGCAACAAATGAAAGCCTAACCACGATTGGTCGGACTATAAATACTATCTTTCGTTGTCAGGGGAGACGGGGAAGGGTAACATTTTTTCAAACACTTGTCGAAACGGGGCTCATTGGTCAGACTCGCTGATATACACACTTGGGAGCGTTAGTTCGAAACCACTTGTTTAAATAAGCTTGATAAAGCATCAGTGCGTTGAAGCCAGCTTATATTTTGCTAAATAAAAGCCTGGAAGATAAGCAGATGGGAATTTGTGCCAGTTTGTGCCAGAATTCATTGCTAATCAACGTATCTGTATTTATTCGTAAGAATTGTGGTAAGCTTGAACCATTCAATATCTTTTAATGAAAATTGAATGTGAATTGTTGATTTATGCCTGTATATATATGTGTAGTTCAGTGGCAAACGTGAGGTAAAGCCTATAATGCTCCAGCCTGAACAGAGGGTGTCGGAGAGAAGTAAAACGGCATGGAATGGCCAAACAGTACACTGACACCTGGATGATTGACTAGAAAGAAATAATGCTGGAAGTGCAGAGGCGTAGTAACCATTAAGAAGGGTAATACTGGAATAAAGTATTTCAAATGAAGCTGACAGTTGGCCTAATGCTCTGAACTCAATGTTTGTGCTGTGTTGTGATCAGTGTAACAAGAGAGTTTAAGTTAGTTATGAAGTAGAAGGTACATCCTTCTTGATTTCAGGGACCGTGGTCTTGATGGTAGTGAGCAGCACCTGGTCAGAGCTTTGCTGAATCCTGAGTCGGACAGCATACTCCTTGGTCTTTTTAGCTATCAGTGAGGTGTCTCCTGAACCCAGAGGAGAATTCGAGCAGAGGAATCCTTTCCTGCCGCCATCACGCCAGATAAGCGAATTGGCCAGCTGAGCTCAACATTATGTCCCCTCATCTTGAAATGACTTTGTAAAAATAATATTAAGAGGGGAAATTAATTGTCTTAATATCAGGAACTGAGAACATCTCCAATACTAATTTCCTTAAGACAAACTATTGAAGTCATGATGACAACTACCAACAGAGCTTGAACAAAACAAAACCAGTATTACCTCATACTACTATTACACAACTGACACACATAGGATATTTTTAATAATATATGTCACTACCAGATTCATATTAATACATTCTGTACATAACTTGTAATTAACATTGATTGTGATTCCTGGTTCCTTTGTCTTTGAATCAGGACACACATATGCCTTTATGATAGAAATGAATACATATTGTTATTTGAAAAGTTACGAGTGTCTCCTGTAAGATATTCTCATAGAGTGTTATATGTATGTGAGTGTCACAGTGTTGTCAAGAGTAGTGGATTAAATTAAATTGTTTATCTGTCTGTTGTTGTGACTTACACTTCACCATACTCATACCCTAGACACATAACGTAGCATCACACTATTCCAGAATAATTCTGACTGAGATATAGTGTTGACTTCATGCCTCCCGTTATAATTCTCATTGCTTGATTTTGGAGTCTGCTAATTTTATCGAAGTTTGTCTTAGCTGCTGTTGCCCATGCTGCCATGCCATATTCAAGAACTGGCCTCACTCGCCCTCTGTACAACGTCTTAAGCACTTTCTCATCTGCACCCCAAGTTGTTCCAGCACGTTTATTCATAATTGCCATTCTTTGTCTTGCTCTCATTCGATTTCTGTCAACCTGTTTTTTCCAAGTCAGACGGCGATCAAAAATAATGCCTAAGTAGTTCGGATTTTCATTTAAATGAAGATTTACTCCGTTTAGCACTAGTTTGAAGCTCTGAGGTTTAGTTGAGAGGGAAAATACAGTGTACGTTGTTTTCTCTTCATTAATCTTCATGAGCCATGTTTTGGCCCACTCTTCCAGGGATGTTAGTGCTTGCTGCATCAGAATATATGCAGTTGTCCGTGCGCAATAAACCAAACATTTCTATACTGTTGCCATGCGTCAAGTCCGTGCCTGCTTTACAAGTTTACTATAATCTCACACGTGTTTATGTGCAATTTTATACAATCAAGCTAATTTTTTTCCATAATGCAAAAACAAAACAAAAATTATTGCTACGAAGTTCCTAGATAATGTCGGCTTAATTGGTTTTTAAATAAGACGCCATTATACGTTCTTATTGTATATTTACCCTGTTGTTTACTTTCATTTTTGTCAGTAATAGTCTTAGGAACTCATTCAGAATTTTTTTTGCACAGGGTGTCCCAGAAATCGTGGTGCTGTTTTATGCTTAAATAATTTCCAGAAGTATACATGCTACAACTTTATAGTAAACATCATTTTAAGGTTTAATTATTTAAAAAAATTTTTTTAAATAAAAACAAATTTTAAATTTTAATTTTAGTTTATTTTGTTTTTCTTTTTTTTTTTTTTAATAGCAGTAAGAATAACATTCGCTTCCCATCATAAGTAGGAGGCTCCTATAAAAATTTAATTGCCAACTGGGTGGAAAAAAAAACTAAAGGAAACTGGCTCAATTCATGACAAGCCTAGATCCAGGAGACGCCGAGCAAGCGAAGAGACTAGATGAAATTGAGAGGGCATTTGAACAGAGTGTGTACACACACACACACACACACGCCCGCATGCACGCACGCGCACACACATACCACACACACACACACACACCACACACACAATTTAATCAGTGCGCCATGTGTCTGATGAATTGAACATTCCAAAAACCAATTTTAAATTTCTGTGGGAAGCCTCTTTCTGATAATGGGAAACAAATTTACCTCTTCCTGCTGTTGTGGACTTGAGTACGGCTAACGAGAGAACGCAGCTCACTTTTTCTTCCAAGTTTGCCATTTTCGATCAGAGGGACTGAAACAAAAAAATAAAATTAAAAATGTATTATTCAATATTAATATCTGTCAAAATTCACAAAACTAAATAAGTGTAAAACAAATCTGACAACTTTCAAATAATGTTTATTGCAAGTTTTTAGCATTTATCCTTCTGAAGTTATTAAAGCTTTAAACTGCACAAATACTTTTGGGACACGCTATACGTACATATTTTTTGGGGTTAATTTCCGCTGTCTTAGAGTTTCTTCCAGTTATTACATTGAAGCTTTCGTGTGTGTGTGTGTGTGTGTGTGTGTGTGTGTGTGTGTGTGTGTGTGTGCGTGCGTGCGTGCGTGCGTGCGTGCGTGCGTGCGTGCGTGCGTGCGTGCGTGCGTGCGTGCGTGCGTGCGTGCGTGCGTGCGTGCGTGCGTGCGTGCGTGCGTGTGTGTCAGTGTTTTTGATCAATAAAATACTAGTTCGTTGTTTTGATTTTTTAACTTTTATTTTTCTATGTGCTAAGCTCAGAGCTGCGTTCAGTAGGATTACAAGTCTACGCATGAAAGAACGCAGACTGTATAGGATTACAAGTCTACGCATGAAGGAACGCAGACGATCTTCAGTAAGCTGTTTAATGCTTGGTTAATGCGCGCATTAGCACGACCACTGATGTGGGACTAAATGACATGAACTGGACAAGTGCCCGTGGAACAAGAGATGGGAAGAAGACGATGTAGATGGATAGGACATAGCTTGAGGAAAACTGTTGCCAGGCAGTCCTTGCTCTAAAATCTGCAGGGTACGAGAGGAAGATCAAAGACATGAAAGGGATGAAGAGGACATGGGTAGTCCTTGAGTTGATGGCACAGGACAGGAAGACTTGGCATAAGTTTATTGAAGGCCTATGTTCTTTAGGGAGAAAAAGGTGATCATTGGAATGGATACGCGAACTGGCGGTAAACACAGTTTAAACAAAAACCCTTGCTATAGAGCAGCTTAATGCGGAACTGGTGACAAGAACCAGACAAGTGCCAGTAGAACCAGTGATGAGAAGAAGGCGATAGTGATGGATAGGATACACATTGAGAAACCTGTTGATAGCATTATTAGGAGGTCATTGATCTGGAACCCCCAGGGAACGAGAGGGCAGAGGTAGCCCAAAAAAAAACATGCTGAGAAGAGAACTGGAGACAGCAATGCAAATGATGAGGAAGATATAGAAAGATGATGGCACGTGACAGGAAGACGTGGAAAGATGATGGCACGTGACAGGAAGACGTGGAGAGATGATGGCACGTGACAGGAAGACGTGGAAAGATGATGGAACGTGACAGGAAGACGTGGAAATATGATGGCACGTGACAGGAAGACGTGGAAAGATGATGGCACGTGACATGAAGACGTGGAAAGATGATGGCACGTGACAGGAAGACGTGGAAAGATGATGGCACGTGACAGGAAGACGTGGAAAGATGATGGCACGTGAAATGAAGACGATGCATGTGTTTGTTGAAGGCTTATGCTCCTTGGGGAGCTAAAGGGTATTGAATGATTGAGTGATTGAATGATTGAGTGATTGATTGATAAAGAGCGCCCAAATATTACCCTTTACTTTTTTCTGGTTCCATCAGACATTTAAATATCTAGGTCATTGATTCTCAGCTTTTGGGTCCGACCCGAAATTCGTCTTCTTCTTATATCCTTAGCCCCTGACTGACAAAGCAGTCAGTGGCCATCACGCCTAGTGGCGTCTTGTAGGGCAGCAACAAACTGTCTCCATTTTACCCGGTCGGTGGCCACCCTTCGTGCCGTGCCCCAACTCTGGTTCATGCTTTGCATTTAAGCCTTCACTGTTCTCCGCCAGGTTGTCTTTGGTCTGCCTCTCTTTCACTGTCCTTCTGGGGTCCATAGCATAGCAGTTCTGGTGATGGTGTCAGGGTCCCTTCTGAGGACATGGTCAACCCAGCTCCAGTCTCGGTCTGCAATGATGGTGTACATGCCTTCTTGACTGCACCGAGTTAGCAGTTCCTGGTTGGAGATGGTATTCGGCCAAAAAATTCGAAGAATTGTCCTTATGCAGGTTGTGTGGGATGAGGATAATTTGGACATTTCCTTTTCTGTTACTCTCCAGCACTCCGCACCATACAAAAGTACAGAAAGTACATAGCTTTCGTATAATCTAATTGGGACCTAAGACGCATCAAAAGTGAGGAATGCTTTTAGCGACCCATAGCTTGACTGCCTGCGTCAGGGTCAGCGAACCAGAGCTGACCAAGACCCTACTCCACCTCCACGTGGTGGTCCTGGAAACAGGCTGCATCACTGCAGTCTGGCTGAGTAGTAGGGATCGAAGAGGGAAGGCAAACCCAGTCCCAAAAAATGCCGTGTGGAAGTCGGATGTGTCGGCCGAAAGGCGCAAATACCGCAGCTCCGCTGTAAACGGACACAACGCAACCAAGGTCCTTTTCAGGACGAACGAGGAAGAAGAAGAAGAAGTATAATCTAATTTGGCGTTTGTGCTGTACTGATGTCATTGACTCGCAGCTTTTGGCCTGACCCGAAATTGCGACGCGGGAAATATTGCGATGGATCACGTCCCTACCGTTTCCCTTACTCGAAGTTTTACTCGACGTGCATTTTGGGTGAATTCCTATAATTAATGTTTGCTTGTCAATTTTGTTACACGGGTCGCCAGCTTGAGCAACTGTGCAATTTGAGTCGTGGTCGTAAAATAAAAAGTTTAGAACCACTGGTTAAGGTCTTTCTTAAACATTGTCAACGACCACGTGATCTACCAGTGAATACCAGCGAGATCTGGGATTCTACTACTTTCTTCTTTTTCTTAAGTCTTCCCTATGGAGCATTGGGCCACTATTGCAGCTTTCCCCCACCCCCGTTTTGCATGAAACCTGCACCGAGCATTCAGATCAGCAGTGATTTTTGTGGCAAATTGTTTTTACATGATGAGGTTGGCAGCCTTATGTACAACCTTATATTAATCGCCTTGTACGACATGCTTGAGAGGGGTAGTAGTCCTATTATGTTTTTGTATCTTCAGAGACCCATGGGAACAACACCACGGGGATACTTTTCCCCACGCCCGCTCTTGCAGTGACGGTTCTGTAGTAACTTGTATTACGTGATGAGGTTGCTATCCTCATGCACATTGTGGCGAGAGGTTTTATTTGGCTTTAAGATCAGTATAGTGCTGACAATTACAGAAATAGAATTTCTGCAGAAAATGGTGAAGTCCCAGTGTCTGAGAGAACTACTAGTATCACAAATTAGTTACGGCTGTGAATGATCTGATCTCGAAACAATAGTAGAGAGGAGACCGACATAAAGTGCCACCTCCGCTGTGTAACTAACTGTGATATTAAAAAACCAAGGAAACAGATTTTACTTAACACTGATAAAATTGACAAGTCGTTCAAATACAATTTCCTTATTATTTATTTAGTATATACACTATCTACTCTTGTGCTGAAGGGTGAATGTTGAAAAATGGAATGTAATGAATTTGTAAGTTTACATATGATTTACAAATATTTATATTTATATAGATATGTAAATAAATATTACAACAAGTTTTCCAATTTTAGGAACAAAAATTATATCAGCTGTGCTGTTATTCAATTATAGTACATGTATCAGCTGTGCTGTTAATTAAGGATATAACACTTATCAGCTATGCTGTTATTTTTGTCTCTTGCTATGCTACTTCACTTTCTCATCACTGACAGTTTCTATGCTCACAATGCTGACAGAAATGGTACTAATGTGTACTCATCTCTCTAAGGTCTGTTCTTCTTTGGTTGGTTCACACAACATCGGCTGAGTATCGTTCCTTTAGCCCACCCAAGACTGAGGGGGACCAAAGATGTAGAGTCAGGACAACCTCTATGCTCCTGCGGAGTTCCAGGCAGCTGGATTGACGACCCACGATCTCAGGTTTTAGGACACGAATAAAACCCTCTAAGATTCAAACCGGCCAGATTTTGACTCGACTTAGCAAAGCAAGCTGCAGGTCATTGCACTCCAGGTAAGCTATAAATCAAGGTGACAGCTTCTCCTCTTCAGTCGGTCGGTATCTCTGGCGTCGTGTCGGTGATGTGTGATTATGCATAAAATCCGCCCGATTATATAGGTAGGTAAATGCTTAAGGAAAGCGTTTGGTTGGTTCCTGGCGGAGCAAAATGATTGGTTTCCTCCGGTTTAGTCTCAAGCGCTGTACAGCCTAATTTTATTCAGTTTTCATCCGCCATCTTGCGTGAACAAGATGGCCGTTAATTTATTCTGTCTCAGAGACTGGTGAACGCTGCTCGTACGTTGCTCGTTGATTGGTTGAAGCAAATCTGTATCTCAACATAGTGATTAACAAAGTAGTGGGTTACACTCGTTTCACGACACACATCCACGTATTAGTCGCCTTTGACGACATGTTAGCACGAGCAGTTGGGCCTGTTACGTAGTCTCTTCGGAGACTCCCACAAACTACATAGGGCATTAAGGATATGGCTCTATTTTTTTTAAGCAAACCTTATGGTTGACCTTACAGAGTCATCTGTGAGCACCAAATAATCCTTAGCGGACCGCCAAGGCTCTTCGGCAGATCACCTATAAGTTTTGATTGTACACCCGGAATCTTTGGTGGTCCGCCTCTGACCTTCGACGGACCACCTTGACTTGACTTTTGTTCTTTTTTATCTACAGCTTGAAGCTATAACTGGTCCATTTCTATGCTTTGTATATTTTTTTGTTGTATGAAGAACACGGCGCTAGTAACTTCTTTGTAAGAATATGCTGCGTTATTTAACAAAGGACGAACTAGCAAAATTCCGGATGGTGCTTCACAAACGAAGGAAGTACAAGTACCAAGTTCATGAGGGTGCATAGTACATTACTAATAAAGGACCTAGAAAATCCCAGAGGAAACGTGAAACATCAAAGGAACTAACAAAGGAACTAGTAAATTCCTGAGGGAACATGGTACATTACCTAACAATGGAAATAGAAAATTCCTGAGGGGAACATGGTACGTTACAAACAATGGAACTAAACACATTCCTGAGAGAACATGGTTCATTACTAACAAAGGAACTAGAAAATTCCTGAGGGAACATGGTACATTACATGGTACAGGAACTAGACTATTTCTGATGGAACATGGTACATTACTAAGAAAGGAACTAGAACATTTTAATGGACCATGAACATTACTAACAATGGAACTAGAAAATTCCTGAGGGAACATGGTACATTATAAACAAAGGAACTAGACTATTTCTGATGGAACATGGTAAATTACTAAGAAAGGAACTAGAACATTTTAATGGAAAATGTACATTACTAACAAAAGAAACAAAGGTAGAACATTTTATGAACATTCATTACTAACACTGAGGTAATAGAACCTTGAGTATTACTATTACTAACAAAGGAAATAGAAAATTCCTGAGGGAACATGGTACATTAATAACAATGGAACTAGAAAATTCCTGATGGAAAATGGTACATTACTATCAAAAGAACTAGAAAATTCCTGAAGGAACATGGTACGCTACTAACAAAAGAACTAGAAAATTCCTAAGGAACATGGTACATTACTAATAAAGGAACTAGAAAATTCCTGAAGGAACATGGTACATTACTTACAAAGGAACTAGAAAATTCCTGAAGAAACATGGTTCATTACTAACAAAAGAACTAGAAAATTCCTGAGGGAACATGGTACATTACTAACAAAACAACTAGACTATTTCTTGAGGAACATGGTACATCGCTAAGAAAGGAACTAGAACACTTGTTATGGAACATGTACATCACTAACAAAGCAAGTAGACAACTTCTGATGGAATATAGTACATCACTAACAAAGGAGAGAGAGCATGGCACATCACTAACAAAGGAAATAGAAAATTCATGAATGAACATAGCACATCACTAACAAAGGAAATAGAAAATTCATGAGGGAACATAGCACATCAATAACAAAGGGGAAAAAAAATTCATGAGGGAAAATGGCACATCCCTAACAAAGGAAATAGAAAATTCATGAGGGAACATGACACATCATTAACAAAGGAAATATAAATTTAATGAGGGAACATGGCACATCCCTAACAAAGGAAATAGAAAATTCATGAGGGAAAATGGCCCATCCCTAACAAAGGAAATAGAAAAATTCATGAGGGAACATGGCACATCACTAACAAAGGAAATATAAAATTCACGAGGGAACATGGCACATCACTAACAAAGGAAATATAAATTTAATGAGGGAACATGGCACATCCCTAACAAAGGAAATACAAAATTCATTAGGGAACATGGCACATCACTAACAAAGGAAATAAAAAATTCATGAGGGAATATGGCACATCACTAACAAAGGAAATAGAAAATTCACGAGGGAACATGACACATCACTAACAAAGACAAATATAAAATTCACAAGGCAACATGGCACATCACTAACACAAGAAATAGAAAATTCATGAAGGAACATCGTACTTATCAGATTTCTGAGGGCAGACAGGGCATCACTAACAAAGGTAACACATCGTATACCTTTAACGCAGACTTTAACGCAGACTTTAACGTAGACTTTAACGCAGACTTTAACGCAGACTTTAACGCAGACTTTACGTTCCCTCAACATTTAGCGGCAGAACTAAAAGAAAACATTAAAACTAAAAAAATTACAAACGGTCTTACGCTAAAAAGCTTTTACCCGATTTTCCTCTCTAATTCTTTGTATCGATTTGGCATTTAACGAGTAATCTTCTCCCATTCATGATGTTTCTTTTATTCATCCATTGTTTGTTCTTGTCGTCGCGTATTTGACCGTCCCAGAGTTGTTCATTGATGTGTCTCTGCTTGTCTGATTCTATTTATAGTTGTGAAGGTTATGGTGGTTTGTTGAGAGTTCAAAGACTGAGAGAGGAAGGAATGAAAGACGGGAGGTAGAAGGAGATGAGAAGTGGAGTGTGTGCTCAGGGTAATGAATGGGAGAAAGCGCGTGCAGAATGAGGGAGTGATTGAGTAAGTGTTTATGTGTGTGAGAGAGTGCTTATGTGAGTGAGCGAAATTCTTGAGTGTTAGTGTGTAGTAAATAAACAGTATGAGATGGAAATTGTCATGTGAACTGGTGCACTAGCGTACCTCGCCTGCATTTGAGTGTAAATAAACAAGCGAATCAGCGAGTAAGTGAATATTTTTGTTTGAATGTGAAAAAACGAGTGTATAAGACAGTGTGTGAATGTTTGTAGTAGAGTGTGAATAAATGAGTGTGTAAGCAAGTGTGTGAATGCTTGTATTAGAGTTTGAATAAATGAGTGTATAAGCGAGTGTGTGAATGCTTGTAGTAGAGTGTGAATAAACGACTGCATCTACGAGTGTGTGAATGCTTGTAACTGAGTGTTAACAAACGAGGAATCAGCGAGTAAGTGAATATTTGAGTTTGAGTGTGAATAAATGTATAAGCGAGTGTGTGAATGTTTGTATTTGAGTGTAAATAATTAAGTGTATAAGCGAGTGCGTGATTGTTTGTATTTGAGTGTGAATAAATTATTGTATAAGCGAGTGTGTGAATGTTTGTATTTGAGTGTGAATAAATAAGGGTATAAGCGAGTGTGTGAATGTTTGTAAAAGACAGTAACAAATTTAGAATAAAGAAAAGACAGTAACAAATTTAGAATAAAGGAAAGACAGTAACAAATTTAGAATAAAGAAAAAATAGTAACAAATTTAGAATAAAGAATAGACAGTAACAAATTTAGAATAAAGAAAAGACAGTAACAAATTAAGAATACATGAAAGACAGTAAAAAATTTAGAATAAAGAAAAGAAAGTATCAAATTTAGAATAAAGAATAGATAGTAACAAATTTAGAATGAAGAAAAGACAGTAACCAATTAAGAATAAACCAAAGACAGTAACAAATTTAGAATAAAGACAAGACAGTAACAAATTTAGAGTAAACCAAAGAAAGTAACAAATTTAGAATATAGGAAAAAAACAGTAACAAATTTAGAATAAAGAAAAGATAGTAACAAATTTATAATATAGAAAAGACAGTAACAAATTTAGAATAAAGACAAGACAGTAACAAATTTAGAATAAAGAAAAGACAGTAACAAATTTAGAATAAAGACAAGTCAGTAACAAATTTAGAATATAGACAAGACAGTAACAAATTCAGAGTAAAGACAAGACAGTAACAAATTTAGAATAAAGACAAGACAGTAACAAATTTAGAGTAAACCAAAGAAAGTAACAAATTTAGAATATAGAAAGAAAAAAAACAGTAACAAATTTAGAATAAAGAAAAGATAGTAACAAATTTATAATATAGAAAAGACAGTAACAAATTTAGAATAAAGACAAGACAGTAACAAATTTAGAATAAAGAAAAGACAGTAACAAATTTAGAATAAAGACAAGACAGTAACAAATTTAGAGTAAACCAAAGAAAGTAACAAATTTAGAATATAGAAAAAAAAAGTAACAAATTTAGAATAAAGAAAAGACAGTAACAATTTTAGAATAAAGAAAAGACAGTAACAAATTTAGAATAGAGAAAAGACAGTAACAAATTTAGAATAAAGAAAAGACAGTAACAAATTTAGAATAAAGACAAGTCAGTAACAAATTTAGAATATAGACAAGACAGTAACAAATTCAGAGTAAAGACAAGACAGTAACAAATTTAGAATAAAGACAAGACAGTAACAAATTTAGAGTAAACCAAAGAAAGTAACAAATTTAGAATAAAGAAAAGACAGTAACAAATTTAGAATAAAGAAAAGACAGTACCAAATTTAGAATAAAGAAAAGACAGTAACACATTTAGAATAAAGAAAAGACAGTAACAAATTTAGAATAAAGAAAAGACAGTAACAAATTTAGAATAAAGACAAGACAGTAACAAATTTAGAGTAAACCAAAAAAAGTAACAAATTTAGAATATAGAAAAGACAGCACATTATATGTTAAAGGTAATAGTAGTCCCAAAGTAGATACTGTAAGTAAGTGAAATGCTAGAGACTTCACTATGCTAGATCCAGCTTTATGAAGTGACCTGATGAGTATCCTTTTTCCCTGCCTTTGCTTTCCCTAACAAGAGCAGATTCAGGTACCCATTTACAGCTAGGTAGACAGGAGCGGTTCGCTACTCAGGTTTCTATCCAGGAGCCCGGAAACTTTGTTGTAACCGCTTATCAGTTCGTAAAGTTGAAGATCAAAAGAAAACCAATGTTTGAAAGCACCATAATGGCCCTGTTAACCGAGACAACCTCAAGTGAATGGCAGTGTTATGGTTTTCCTGCACTGGGAACAACAAGTCATTGTTATTGTTGTAGCAGAAGAAGATGTTGGTAATTTAAAGCCGGTATTATCTGAGATTTATGCCGGGATTCGTGCAAGAGTTTAGCGTTACGTGAGAATATTAATGATTGTGTGTTAAGACTCGGGGACACAGACAGGGGTCGGGGGGGAACAGTGTCATGCTAACGGTTAAGGCCTGGTATGTTCGAGTGGTTTTTCATTTTGTTTGAGGGGTAAATATAAAAAACAACGGCAGGAAAAAGGAAGATAGAAGAAAAGAAAGAAAGAAAAAGAAAGAAAGAAAATAGAGAAAAATAAAAAGGAAGAGAAAGTGAACGGTAAATAAAGAGAATGTAAGAGAAAGAGAACGAAAGATAACGGTAAAGAATGAAACGAAAGAGAATGGAAGAGAAAGAGAAAAGAATACAGACAGACAGACAGACAGACAGGACGATAGAAAAGATCGAAAGAAAAAGAAAGAGATCGAAAAACAGACAGAAAAAGAAAGGAAGAAAGAAAAAATGAAGAGAAAGAGAACGAAAGAGTACGTTAAATAAAGAGAATGGAAGAGAAAGAGAAAGGAATACAGACAGACAGAACGAACGAACGAACTTTATTTTCAAAGGGTTGAGAATTGGGCACGCAGGCCCGTCTGACATTCTGCCCTTCCTTTCTCTCACCTTTCATACTGAATTCATTTATTCCCACATGCATTGTACATATCAATGTCAAGGAATTCAACGTTGTAAAGTAAAATAAAATAAAATAGCACACTCATATTAACATTAACTACTTATAAACATGACATAAAATTTGTTGAAAGGTACAAACATCGTCATTAGAACCTACAGTTGATGTTATAAGAAAAGATAATCTGATTAGGGGGGCATGTCATCAGAACTAATAAAGTATTCGAAAAGTCTACGATTGTATGTATAGGGTCTGAGGTTGTTTCTTAGGTTATGTAGCAGAGTACGCTAAGCTTTTCTTGAATAAGTCAAGCCTAGGCTTGGGCACTTTCAATTTGTTAAAGCGTTGACTGCGTCTTTCGTTGTATTTGAACATTGGCCACAGATATGCTGGAGCATTATGTGACAGGATTTTGTGAACAAATTTAAGAACGATAGAACGAATGAAAGAAACAGACAGACAGAGAAAGAAAAACAGACATAAAAGAAAGAATGAAAGGCATACAGACAGACAAACATAAAGAAAGAACGATCGAACGAACGAAAGGAACAGAAAGAGAAAGAGAAAGAAAAACAGACAGAAAAGAAAGAAAGACAGACAGACAGACAGACTGAAAGAAAGAAAGAAAAAAAGAAAGAAAAAAAGAAAGAAAGAAAGGCAACGAATGGCCGGCCTCTCTTGTATCAAATCTCCAGGGCTCCCATTACTTCTCATTCTTTTCTGTTGTCTAGTGTTAACTTTTCCGTCTTTCTTTTGCAGAAGTGCCTACACTTGCCTATTTTAACCACTTTTAATTCATACCAAATGCGCATTGTATATTTGTCACGTTTGAAATCATTGACGCTCAAAACTTCTTATGTTCCACTCATCTTTGAGGGCTAAAATTTTCCCTGCAGCTCTCTCCTATCTGGGTATATTTTAATCTATCACTTTTTGACCGGCGTTGACCAAGTCGATTTTATTTATTAACTATTAATAGCCCCTTCAGTCATTTCTGATTATGGGAATGTGCCCCTGAGGTGACAGCCCTCAGCTGCTTATTTTCCTGGTGTTCCTATCGACGTTTTCTCCTCTCTTCTGCTTGCCGTGAGAGCTTCTTTTCGCTCAATCTGAGATGGCGCCGCAGATAGCATCGCCACTTGGTGCGATAAGCAGCTTCTTTCTCCCAGGTTGTTGGCTTTTTGTCCTGTACCCTTGTGTCTGTATTAAAACACAGGACCCAAAGATGCAGCAATAGAGAATGCAGTCAGCGATCCATAGCTTGACTGCTTGCGTCAGGGTCAGCGAACCAGAGCTGACCAAGACCCTACTCCACCTTCACGTGGTGGTCCTGGAAACAGGCTGCATCACTGCAGTCTGGCTGAGAGAGAAGGGATCGAAGAGGGAAGGCAAACCCGGTCCCCAAAAATGCCGTGCTGAAGTCGTATGTGTCGGCCGAAAGGCACAGATATCGCAGCTCCGGCGTAAACAGACACAACGCAACCAACGTCCTTTTCAGGACGAACGAGGAAGAAGAAGAAGAAGTATTAAAACACAATGTAAAATGACGTGGAAATAACTTGATTTAAGCAAGGGAGATAATGAACTATGAATATAGAATTTTTTTTTTTTTTGTATTTGAAGGAGCGGGCGTTGGATGGTGAATGGTAACGAGACCCTTAAATTGGTGTGTTTTTTTGGTCAAACAACTAGGTCAGCAAGTATTATGTTTTAAACACAGCTGTTGTAATGACCAAAATTCTAGTGGTCTTTACATTAAGTATTTTCCATCTTCTTCGTTCGTCCTGAAAAGGACGTTGGTTGCGTTATGTCCGTTTACAGCGAAGCTGCGATATTTGCGCCTTTCGGCCGACACAACCAATTTCAGCATGGCATTTTTTTAGACCGGGTTAGCCTTCCCTCTTCGATCCCTACTCTCTCAGCCACATTTGAATACGTTGGTGCAGGTGTCATGTAAGGGATCAGTTGCAGTAATGGTTCCGTGCTCTGTGTGGAGCAAAAACAAAAATGATGATGATGTTCGTTTTATAATACTGCGAATTTCTAAGTCCCTATCAGCACTGCCTCCGCCAAAGAGCTCTTAACTTGACTTTGACTTTTTCCAATCCCCTGGGTTACGAGTTCTCACTTCCCTCCCCCTTGTCCCTCTGTGCCAGATAATAGATTGTAAAAGGTAAAGGTAGAGGATCCCGTTACACGCCCATTGAGGCATTTTGGGAATATAGTGTTAGGCTCGTATTTTCTTGACCATCGGCACACTAGGGGTGATGTGGCCAGCATCACGCTGGTCGGTTTAATCTGCCCAGAGTTACTCTAGTACCCAATTCATGAGGTGGGCTCGACCCCAGAGCCGTTTGCGGTCTAACAAATCCCACCTCAACTGGGGATTGAACCATGGACCATCGAGCTAGGAAGCCAGTGCGCTAATCACTGCGCTACCGCGGCTCTTAGGTAATAGATTGTACATGTCTTTTTCAACTGCGTTCTGTTTCCATATATTGTATTAGTGATGCAAGGGTTTTGTGGCCACAGTTGCTTCCTGAGATCAGCCTAGTGCCTTGCAGTCTAGGTCTAGGAGGTTGTGTTCTATTGCCTCTTCCTTTTGTCTATTACAGTGCTTGTATATGGTTTCTGGTTATCCTGTTTAGATGTTTCTGAAGGGGTACGTGTCTTGTGTCACAATTTGAAAATTGTGCTTTGGCTTCTACGGTTTAAGTGTTAACAACACTTCCATCGTTCAAACTAACAAACTGCATATTATTCTTCACTTTACAGCTTTCTGTCAAGCATAAGTGTCGTAATTTTTATAAGATATGTCTGAGATATTTATGGTCCTGTCCAAGCAGAAGTGATAGTGGTAACTATGTGAGAGTAAGGTGTAAGAAATAGTTTTTTTCTCACGAGGTGATAGTATAAGAGAAGATCAGTCTCTGGAGTGAGTGTTTCTCTAATCCAATCTTTACGACAATATTTAAATCGGACGCACTTTCTCTCCTTATACAAAATACAAGTTACACTGCACCCACATACACACAATTCTGTGACAAATACGCACGAACGTGAAAACAAACTATGGATAACATATATGGGTAGGGGTTGACCAACACGATAACTTAATGTTTATTAAGTTTATTATCACTAGAAATTCACAACATCAAGCATATACATTTAAAGCATGGTTTACAGACAAATAAATTAACCGAATAGGTACTCCCCTCTTGTAAAGGAAAAGCAAAGAGTCCAAACAGAGGTTAATTAACCCAAAAGATCACAATTTAATAATAAGGTATGGAATAGTCAGTAAGGGAAAAGAACAAGTTCCTAATTAAACTATCCCGTAAATACTCAGGCTAGTGAGAAAAAGTGCGAAGATTTGTATGATGGTGGTAACAAAAAGAAAATATGTTTCTCTCTTTCTGTTCGTTCATCCAGTCATACTGTGGCCACACTCATATTCGCTTACCCAATAGTTGTCGCAGGTATCCCTTGGAAACAAACACTAGTAAGTACTCTGACTCTACAGTGTCAGATTTTTTGCCAAATCCAGCCCCAGACTATCCGTGGTGCTTACTGCTTAAATAAGGAAGTCGCTGAAGTTGGTGCATTAATTATTGTTCCTGGATAATTCCGATATCGCTGCGTTTAGTTGGTTGGAATAAGTCTTAGTAGTGATGGTCATCGTAACAGACAAAAAAAAATATATGGTTCCGATGTTGTCTAGCCTATGGTTGCTGAGACACTGTTACGTTATGAAAATGTTAATGATAATAATTATCGGCTGTACTCTGAGTTGATGGCCGAGTCTAAACAGTGAGTTCTCTTGAGTATAATCTCCGTGAAAAAAACTACTGTCATATGTCAGATATATATGACTGATGAGATTGATATAAATAAAACTCTGGTAATGTTCCGGTCCAGTTAATATTACAATTATTGGTTCTAGTTTGGTCTCTCTCATGAATGAAGAAAATGGACCGCACAGGTCACAACACGAAGACTCAACAATATTATAATATCTCTGGATGCTTACAATATTATAAGACTATAAGACCATAAGACCGCTAGTTCATAAGTCTATAAGACCGCTAGTTCGCTGGGTTTGATCAGTCTAGATGTAGAAAAAAAATACAAACATTATTACCACAATATAAATCCTTTCCTAATCCGCGTGAAGGTAAGACCTCTTAACCACTCCGTTATTAAATTAGATTAGAAACCGCAAGTGTCTAGCTTATCTTATCGCTTTTAACACGTGATATAAACACTAGTCATTTATAAAATTACACAACATGAATAGACGTAAATTGTATTCCGTCAATTATCAAACACCTAGCGTCTTATTAGTTAATTAAACCATCTGGAATAAAATAGCTATGCGTTATTTAATACACCAGTTTAAGCGCCTAGAAATCTCAGTGAATTATGCTGATAAACTTAACACAAGAAATCACAACAAATGCTAATATCTATATTACCTCAAAACAGAAAAATTAAACTATCTCCACGAAATCTGAGTAATCCACTTTGTACTATGGCTCTTATGATATCGAGCTAGATATTTCAAAAATTTCATGAAGCGACTGATAAGTTAGTTAGATGAAGTATATATACAGAAATAGCGTAATCTCGCTGGAGGATGACGAAAGTCGCACCTCGGTAAATCAGCAGAAATCAGAGGGGGTTTCTTCCCAGATAAAGAATTTCTCCGTTCGTTTTGTTACCCGGTGAAATCGACAACAAAAGGCTTCTGATGTCAGCGATTGTCAAGCTTTAGGGAACTTCAAAGCCGTTGCCTGGCACGTGTTTTTGAGACCGCGCGCTGTCAGTTGTCGTAATTTTGACAGCTCTGCTCTCATCGAGCTTTCAGGCAAACGCACTTGGCCCGTCCCCTTTAGAAGGAATGACAGTTATAGATCTGAATAGCCGCTCGTCAGCGCGTGAAACAAGACAAATAGGCGTGGCTAAAACTAAGAGTTAGATAGCAAAAAGGCATGGCTTTTGCGTAACAACTCCGTGCATACTAATGAGTGACGCAAGGTGGAACGCAAGGTTGAATGTAATGAGGGGCGACGATGGGAAGCAAGCGGACGGATCATTGTAGTCTATCTGCATAACCTGGCACAATAAGTCGTAACCCAAATCCTTCTAAGCCAAGGTTTCTTTTTTGTGTCATACACCTCTTTGATTGTCCGATGAAGGCTATGAACCCCTTTGATTATCAGATGAAGGCTATGGACCCCTTTGATTGTCTGTTGAAGGTTATGGACCCCTTTTGTTGTCTGATGAAGGCTATGTGTCGTAAATTTTTGATAGGAGAATTAAGACATAGATTGGTCCCTTCTGTAGAGACTAGAGCAGGTGATAGCTCAGTGGGAGGTAAATGTAAAGAAATAGATTTTCACGAGTGAGATGGTGGAAAATAGGTAAAGTCTGTCCCTGAAATCGAGAAACTTCTCTCATTCAGCCTATCTCTACAACAAGACTTTGGTAGTCAGACAGTCTACCTCACTATATATCACCACTCACATACACCCACACATAAGTGACGACAGTTAGACGCACAGACGTGGAAACTATATCAACGGAATAGGGATCTTTTGGGACAAGCTGACCAACACACGTAAATAAAGTTTATGTAAATTTTATTTATCATAAAGAAACTTCACACGCAGAAATAAATTTCGAATATCAGTCAAATACAGTAAAACATAAGTTAATGAATTAATTAAAGAGTTAGACTCATAGGTGTAATCCTCCCTCCCTCTGTTGAGACAAGATCCCGTTAGAAGAGAAGTTATTAACCCCCAAAGAGTCAAAGGTGTTTACGCTATGGTCTAGGATTTCCCTCTACAATAAAGAACAGAGTTTATACGTTAATCTATTCTGAAAGGGACAGCATTAGCAAAACTTGCATGAAAAAAATATACAAAGTTAGTACAATCGTTATACAATGAAAGAATTATTTATCCCTGCTTTCTCTCGCTCTGAAGACCTGTGATCACAACCATTCACTCTTACATACTAGGTGCTTTCACAACCTCTGAAACAATCGTGGGTACACACAGCTCATCCAAGGTTTGGTTATTGGCGAATCAAGCCCCAGTTTCTCCAAAGACTAATTAAATCAAATGATGGGAAACGCTTGGTTCGCTACTGGTAGTAGGATGCTGATTATGTCACTTCAATTTTTGTCCAGGTAGTAAAATAATTAAGAGGTCTAATGTTCAAAGTGTACAATAGCTTGGAATCTTCAATCGTTAAATCGAGTGTCAGGTAAATAAATCTTTCAGGCTAAATCTTCTTCACAACACTGTGGTTGTTATTCAGGTAATGTCTATGGTTGATTTGGTCGCCACAACTGGCTGAATGTATATGAACTTGGGAAAATAAATCTGGGTATCTATGAGTCCAGTTACAATTCATTCTTAATATTCTTTGGGTCGGTACTCTGTCTCTTTCTGTGTGTAAAACCAAAAGACCAGACAGGTCACCTTGAAAAAATCTGATATTTATATCAGAATGTTCTTTTGTAAAGTTATTCTCAGATTCATATGGAAGACGCTGGTAAGGTTTAGGGTTTGACCCAAATACTTTGCACAAACTTCTAAGACTATTCTCCAACAAAAACTAAGAAACTCTACTCAATACGAGTGATTCTAGAATTGCAGCTAGACGTCTTCTGAATCTGTCGAGTACTGGATACGTTTTAGTTAGAATGCTGAGGTTATATATCTCTGAAATGAAAGGAAATGTTACACTATTCCGAAAACCATACTCTCTGCCAGACTTAGCACCTACGGGAAATTCTTCGTTCAGATTTAGGGAAACACGTGAATCAAAGCCATTCTTCACGCTAGAGCCGACAACCAGAACGAATGCTCTCTCGCTTAGATCAGGCATAACGTAATTTGCTAATCAGTGCAAATTTTCACGTCTCTGCTCGTATGGCCATTCCATCGAGCAATGTCTTTGATCTCGTCGTTCTCACCGTGGTTTAATTAACTTACAGGCGAATGGACTCAGGAAAAGGTAATAGAAATTGTCTCCCTTTTGTTCCAAAATTATCTGATCCTATACTCAAATTATTCAAATCGCTGGTGTTATATTACAGCTAACCGGCTAATAGGTCTGCTGGCAAACTCTCATCAAAGGGAATAGCGAACAGAAATAAAGTCTGCGTGCTAAATAGAAAAGGGCCCGATCTCTGATCGTTTGAAGGGTTTATGTTATCGAAACAGGCGTAGGTGAAAGGTTGGTAAAAGAAAGTGTAGATAAAGAAATAGATAGATGAAAGCTATTTTCATAATATGTCACACTATGGACCCCCCATCCCCTCTTGATTGTCCGACAAAAGCTGTGGACCCCTTTGGTTGTCTGATGAAGGCTTTGAACCTCTTTGATTGTGTGATGAAGGTTATGGACCCCTTTTGTTGTCTGATAAAGGCTATGAACCCCTTTTGATTGTCCGAGGAAGATTATGAACCACTTTGATTGTTCGAGGAAGGGTATGAATCCCTTTTATTGTATGACGAAGGCTATAGACCCCTTTAATTGTCTGATGAAGGTTATGAACCCCTTTGATTGTCTGATTAAGGTTATGAACTCCTTTGATTGTCCGATGAAAGCTATGGAACCCTCTGATTGTCCAATAAAGGCCATGGAACCCTGTGATTGTCCGTTGAAAGAATGAACCCCTTTGATTGTCTGATGAAGATCATGAGCCCTTTCTTGGAAGAAAATGTACAACGAAGCATAATAAAAAATTAGTTCTTACATTTACAATTTTTTTTTTTGTATGTGCACGGACACTCTATGATCCATTCATGGATACCCCTTTCCCCCCCACCCCCCACCCCGCAGCAGAGGCGTACTTAAACCATCTGGCACCCGGAGCGGATCCTTCTTTGCCTCCCCCCCCCCCACCTTTAAAAAACTCACTTGCAAGTATATTTTTAACAGTAAGTACTATCATAATAGTGCCCCATGACACCCTCCTCCTGCTGACAACCGAGGCGGACCGCCCCCTCGCACCCCCCCCCCTTTTAGTACGCCACTGCCCTCTAAGGGGTCCGTAAACCACAGATTTAAGGATCCGTGCTCTAAGCCATCATGAAATTAGACAACGAACTATTTCTTTGTATGTGTTCTCTGTCCTCATTTCTGCTGCATGGATTTTGTATTCTGCCTCAGTTTCTGTAACCCTGTGTGCGCCACAGTAAGAACTGCTCTGTAAAGCTAAGACATAACTCCTCTGGTTCCCCCCACCCCACCCTTTTCACTTTTCTTTATAAAAACTTTTTATTTTATTTGATGTGTGCGTTTGTTTTTTTGTTTTTTGTTTTTTTTTTCGAATCTATGAGTCCTTTGTGTATCAGACGACCTAGCAGACTGAAATTTGCACCCGACGTTCTATTGTCCGAATCTTTTGGCCGAATATCATCACCAACCAAAGTCTGCTTACTCGGAGCAAGCAAGAGGACATGCACACCATCATAGCTGGCAGACGCTGGAGCTGGGTTGGCCATGTCCTCAGAAGAGACCCCGATGCCATCACAAGAAAAGCTATGCTATGGACCCCTGAAGGAAAACGAAAGAGAGGCCGACCAAAAACAACTTGGCGGAGAACTGTGGGGGCTGAGATGCAAAGAATGAACCAGAGTTGGTGCACTGTACGAAGGATGGCCACCGACAGAGCAAAGTGGAATCAATTTGTTGTTGCCCTACAAGACGCCACCAGGCGTGATGGTCACTGACTGCTGTGACGGTCGTCGGCTAAGGATCAAAGAAGAAAGAAGAAGCTCTATTGCAAAATTGTGGACAGAATCACAGACGTCTCGACGTATCACGAAATTGAATAGGATCCCTTGAACGAAGTGCACAATAATTTGATTGGACCGATTGGTGTCACGTGATAATGACTGACCTTTTAACCGGAGAACTCCAGACGGGCCAACCGTTTTGTAGAGCCTTTTGATGGATGGACTGTCCTTCCTGTTTTTGCCTTTTATCCTTTCCTTAAATGGTGATAGAAAACGTGGAAAAGAATGATTTGAGTATTTGCTGAAATTGGTTTGGTGAGGTGGGGGCAGGGTGAAATCGAAAGAGTGGGGAAAATATGGAAGCAGAACACAAGTCGTCAGGTTTGGATTCAACTTTTCCCGCTTAAATTCTCGGAAGATCGACGGCAAAATCAAACGTAAGTTTTACGTAACTTTACGTGTATCGTTTTTACCGATGTGGACGTGCGAGCATGGAACAATTCGGTGAACCATTCTTGGGTTAAAATAAAACACAAAACCTCATCAGAACAAAACATCAGAACCGAACCTCTTACCCATCTTAAAAACGAAAAATTTAACTCAAACTACGGTTCCAAAAATTTATAAATTACATTTTTCATTAACTAGCGATTCTCAGTAAAAGTACCAGATAGCAAGGTCTTTTATGTTTGGATTTACGCCCTAATTTAACCGACGGCCCCTGTGTCAGGTTGAATGGGACGCGCCTCGCCCCAAGGAAGTAAAACTCCTAGTTAAAAAAAAATATAAGCTTGTTATTCCAGACCAAGGACTACCATCTAACCATTAGCATTATAATTTTCCTTTGCGCTGATTACGGAGTAGGGAGTCACACGTGCAGCAAGCCCACTTGTAGGAAGAATGCATCAAGAAGTCACATACTCCTTCAACGATGGTTTCTGTTGTAATATTTTTTTTACATAATGAGGTTGCCCTCCTCAAGCACAAACTCATATTAGTGGCCTTGTACGACATGCTTGAGGGTGGAGTGGTCCTACTTTTGTCTTTATCTCTTCAGATACCCCCGGAAATTACACGGGGCTTTCTTACGAGTGGTTAGTGCACTGGCTTCCTAGCTCGGTGGTCCATGGTTCGATCCCCAGTTGAGGTGGGATTTTTTAGACCGCAAACGGCACCGGGATCGACCCAGCCTCATGAATTTGGTACCAGAGCAACTTCTGGGAAGGTTAAGGCGGCCGGCGTGATGCTGACCACATCACCCCTAGTGTGCCGATGGTCAAGAAAGTATGGGCCTAACACCATATTGTCGTAGATTTTAGATAGGGGAATTAAGACTTGGGTTGGTCCCTTCTGAATAGGTTAGAATAGGTGATCAACACAGTGAGAGTTAGTAAAAAAAAAAATGAAATAGAATTTCCACAAGTGAGATGATAGACTGTGATATAGAGGCTGTCTCTGAAAAATCGAGGAAATCTTCTCTCTTTCACCTATCCTCTACGACAGCTTTTAAGGCGTCAGACAGTCTAAACACAGATATATATATATTACATATATTTCTATCTACTCACGGGCACGCACATACACGTGACGACAGTTAAACACACAGACGTGGGAAATCTATAACAATGATTATACAGATAATTGGGATCGAGCTGACCAACGCACTGATTATTGTTCAAGAGAAATTTTAAATTATCATTTCAAATTTCTCACAACACCAAAAATACATAAAGGAAGCATACAAATAGTCACACAAAAAAATCAATGAATTTCTACCAGGATGATAGACCCGTTATGATCTGCCCTCTAGGTTTAGCCCCCAGTCCCGTTTAGGAAGAAGATAATGGCCCAAAGAGGATCAATGATACATTAGCGGTAATCAAATGATTTTCCCCTGTTAAAGGTATGGATAGACTTAGATATACTCTGATCTATTCTAAGGGAAAATATGGTTAGCAATACTTGCATAAGGACAATTAGAACAGCAAAATGGGTGCCAAAATTACAACAATGGAGAAATCACTCAGTCCTACATTTACTCTAGACATTCAGCCGTGTACACGTGCACATACTCACTGTTTTGGTAGACATATCTGGGAAACACAATTTTGTTAGGACATTCACATACAGAATCACCAGAGGTAGTCGTAGCCAAGAAAACCCCAGCTCCACAAAGTCAGATCGAATTCACTGCTTCGGGGAACGTTTCCTTGGTATTTCTTATTCTAGGATATCTGTCTATGTCACATTTTAAAAATCTTGTCCCGGCACGAAAGTTTACAGTGAGCACCGTGTCAATAGCTTAGGTTTTCTAGCAATAGGAATGTCAGGTCGGTGCCTTCTCTCAGTATAGGATTTACTTTGGTCACACCACAGATTTGTCCACAAAATAATCTAGTCGGACAATGTTAATGTTATTTCTTGTAATATTCACGCCGCCAGGCAGAAAATTTACGTAGAGTTTATGGAAGGATTTAAGATCTGGCTCAAGGCCCCGTATTGATCATTACAGTCTTTGAAACCCGTTAGTGGGATATAGTATTTCTGTTTAACTCTGTTGGCATACGCACTGTCAGACCAGTGTTACTTGAGAAACCCACGTGGTTCAAAATAAGGACTGTTTATTTCTTCACAAGTATGAAACTCTTATTAAACGCCGGTAAAGTTCGGGTCACCCCCAGTATTTCCTGAATAAAAGGAAAAGCACCTATAAATCATTTACATACTATGTACTCAATATAACTTACATATTTAAACAGCAAGCCTACAGCTTGACTTATTATTTAACCTTCCGGTGAAATAAGTTATATAAAAAAAAATCGATCATCATGAATTAGGAATCTCGTGCGTATTCCGTCAATACTCACTGATGTCGCGTCTAGCATTTATAAGTTTGTTATTAAAACAGTTTCGACTGAGTATTTAGCCGTTAAATTAAATTCTTTATAGCTACTTGTTTAGTAAGCTAAAGATATAATTTATTATGTATTTCCACTGTAACTCGTCGACTAGAGAATATAACAAACTATAAATTAAGCACTCTGTTCAAAAGAAACTAGTTAAAATGAAATGAACGATTTAACGCTTTAAACACTTTCCAAAATACTAGATATCTATTATATTAATCTCACCACAGCACTACGGTAACACCACGACTAGGATAATTCACTAGATAGGTAGTTAGAAACTCGTCACAAATCTGACGAGGACTATGAAATTCGCTATAACAGCTTCGTTCGCTAAGCACGTGTGTTCCGTCTACTGAAGATGTTGGAGACTGAAATGAAATCAGATTTCAGCTCCTGGGTGGATATTTGAAGACAGGGGCAAACACTCCCACATTTTCTCAAACTCCGAAATCATCTCCCCTTTCCCGTGTAAAACACCTTACATTTAACATTACCATTACTAGACGTCTTACATAACTGACACTTCTGCATTTCCGCACCTCGCGCTGACCCGGCCAACAGTGGGTGTCTTTTCAGGTGGAATTCCCACACAAATGTCTGAAACTGCGCCGTGGAGCATGGGTGTCAGATGCGGGAACCCCGACACTCAGTCTGCTCTCGCGAGCAATGTCTGCCGCGATTCACGCCTCTGGTGGGATTTAGAGCGCTTTTCACACTGCCCAGAAACTCAGCCTGGGAAAACCGCTGTGACAGGTGAAAATGCTATAACGATAAGTCGGCCCTATGTCTGAGATGGACTGCAACTTAATCGCACTTCTCGTCTGACTGACATCTATGTAATAGAATCACTATTGCGATTCTCCGTTTTGAGAAAAGAAACAGGTAACGTTAAGGAATAGTATGAAAATATATTTCGCAAACGAATGGATGCAAAATATACAGGAAAAGGAAATAAAGAGAGATAACAAAATTAAAGAATTCGGGTGAAAGAATAGGAAGACGCTATAGGCAATTTAATGATCAAAACCTACGTGACAGGACGTCCCCCCTTAAGATATGGAAGCACTCCATGTCTACGTTATGGAATTAAATTTCCTATAACCGTAGCTTCGGGGTGTCTGTCTTCTTTCATCTCATCTTCCCCCTCCATCTCTCTCCAATTCCTACTCAAGTCTCCTCCCAAAGTTTCCTTCCTCTGGAATGTCTCCCATGCGCGCTTGAAAGAGCGTCGCCGCTTCTGACATTTTTCAAAGATTTCGTGTGTGCGCAGTGGAATTTCCCTGCCCCTATCGTCATCTTCGTCAGTTTTGGCGATCGTCAGGAGATGGTCGGAGGTTGGCACTGGTTTTTCCAAGTATCTCTTTAAGAGATTTAAATGGAAAACCTTCTCCTTTCCTTAAATAGAGATCTGGTAGTTAGCCTTAGAAATCGTTTTCAGGACGGTAAACGGCCCTTGCCATCCGATCCTCAGTTGGTTGTTCTCGGTAGGGAGTAACACCAAAACTTTCTCTCCTGCTTCTAATTCTCTCTCTTTCGCGACTTTCCTGTATCGGTTAGCGTGCTTTGTGCGTGCTCGCTTAAAGTTGGTCGTTGCTAGGTCCCATCCTAGTTTCAACCTTTCCTTTAAATCCGATACGTATTTACTGGCTGAGACAACTGTCTCATCAGCCTTCTGGTCTGTCAGCGACCAAAGTAAGGCTTCAAGTGGCCCCTTAATAGGTCTGCCGAATAAAAGAGTGGCTGGCGGAAATCCTGTGGAAGTATGAGGAGATTCTCCGTAGCCAAATAAAGCTGCAGGAATACAAAGATCCCAATCTTCAGGTTTCACTTGTGCCAGTTTACTTAGCATCATGTTGAGGTTTCCATTAGCACGTTCCACGAGCCCATTTCCGGCCGGAGTATAAGGCTTAGTGTGGATGTGTTGGGTCCTCAAGATCTTAACGATCTCATCCATCAACAGGTTTCGGTATGGAGATCCGTTATCCGTCAACACTTGCTGAGGGAATCCCAAACGAATGAAAATCTGCACGAGGGCTTCTGCGACATGCTTGGCATCTGCGCATGTTAGCGGGATAGCTTCTGCCCATAAAGTGCATGTATCGACTAAGGTCAGGATAAACCTGTTCCTTCTTTTAGTCCTTTCGAAAGGCCCTAAAATGTCGATCACAACCCGTTCGAATGGTGTTCCCATTATTGGCATTTCACCCAAAGAGACTGGGGGTGCCCGTTGCTTGGGTGGCACACGTTGGCACTGGGCACAGGATTTGACATATCTGATAATATCAGTATTTACTCCTGGCCACCAATAATGAGTGGTTATACGTTGGTTTGTGGCGTTCTGTCCCATATGTCCGCTGAAGGGAAGAGAGTGCCCCATTTCTAGGATTTGGCTTCTGTACTGTTTCGGTACTAGGAGCTGGTTGTAACCTTGGTCAGACTTGCCCGTTCTACGATAAAGTACGCCATCCTTAGAAAAAATGTCCCCGTGCTGTCTGGGTTCCTTAGCCATGGGCAGTTTCCTAAAGCAGGGTGCCAAAGTAGGGTCCTTGTATTGCGCTTCTTTAAGTTCCATGGGTAACAAATTAGGCGCAGGCTCCCGTTCCTTCTTGGTTTGCCCTCTTGTAGTTACTGCTGCCACAATCGGCTCTTCCGGTTTCCCAATACACACGTATCTCCCGCCAAGTATGACTGGGTAGATGGGATCATCCATAACAGCCGCTTTGATCACACCTCTGACAAAATCAGAGTGGATCTCCACCAATGCGATGGGAAGCGCTGTAGGTGCATCACTCTTACGAACTCCACAAAATTGGACGGTCTCTGCTGTCTCTTGACCGGGTTTGACCAGGTTTCTGGCAACAATGCAATCATAAGAAAGCCCCGTGTCAAATAAACAAGAAGTTTGAGAACCGTTCATTGTAACAGTACCTCGCGTTGAGGGTCTATCCCCAACAGGTTGGGAATCACTGTCAATAATTCTACCTTGCGAGACTGTTAATAAGCATCCGATGCGTTTCGGCTCGGTGTGCTCGGTCTGATCATATGTCCCGTGCTCAGGGGTTCTCCCTTTGCCACCTTGTCCTTTCTGGCTGCGCTGCCATGTAGGGCGGTCGGGTTGATCAGACTGTTTGGGGTGGTTGGGGTACTTGTTCTTGTAGAACTTGGATTTTTCAGGAGGGGGGTTTTGAGGTCCGGTTTCTCTGTGGTTATTTTGGTTAGAAGCCTGAGAAGATTGCTCTAGGTTATGTTTTCGAAAATGCTCCTCTGTCGGTTTCCGCTTTGTGGCCGGTAGTTCAGCCAGCGCATTATGGTAACGCTCAGACTTCTCTAATATGTCTTCAAGTTTTTCTGCCCCCTGCTCAGCTAGAAATCTCCGGGTATCAGCAGACAAAGTGTTCTTTATTTGTTCTGTTAAAACAAATTCCTCAAGACCTTCGTAGGTAGAGGGGAGCTGTGAAAGCTCAAGGCACTTTGTTAGATATCCCTTTAGACGAGATGAGAACTGGTGAAAAGTTTCAGAGCTCTCCTTCCTGCTGTTGCGAAACAGTTGCAAAAATTTGCGAGCATTCATTTTGAAGCGCTCCAGTAACGCTTTCTTCAACACATCATAGTTGTCTTGTTGGCTGCTTTCCAGTTTGGCGTAAACATCATACGCACTACTTTTCAGAGCCTGAGAAAGCTTCACATTCCAACGCGACCTCTCTAAACCGTACAGAGTTGCAATTTTCTCAAATTTTTCTAACCAAGTGTCAATCTTCTCATTTGGACAAGGGAAAGATTCTAGCGGAAAAGACATAGCAGTGAGATGAGTAGATTGAGTGCTAGAAGGATCAGTTAAGGAAGAATTTGGAGAGGACTCTCCATTGCTGGAGGTAGAGGCAGTCCCACGACTTTGGAACTTTAGAGCTTTAAGTGCCAGCTCATGCTGTCTCTCCTCCCTCTCCTTCTCATGCTGTCTCTCCTCCCCCTCCTTCTCATGCTGTCTCTCCTTCTCCTTCTCTCTTTCCTCATGCTGTCTTTCCTTCTCTCTTTCGTTCGCCCTGCGAATTTCAATTTCCTCGTCCATTTTCTTCTGCTGCAAAGCTTCGGCTGCTTCTTCTTTCCTCCTTAGTTCTTCTTTTTCCTCTTTAGCTTCAGCTGCTTTTCTCTCCGCTTCATATCTCTCGAGTTCGTCTCTGACAAATGCTTTCGCTTCCTCTCCTTCCAGTCCCTCCTCTCTCGCTTCGTCCCTGAGGAGTTGTCTAAGCTTTGCTCTCTCGGCCATATTATGTCAGTGACTGAGACTAGTGGAGAAAGAAAATAGGAAAAAGGATACAATGGTTCCTACCACTTACGAGAAAATAAAATACCAAAAATCAAAAGATGATATATTTAACCCTGGGATACCTCCTCCAAAAATAAAAATCTAACTATCGCTGCTATTAATCGGCAATAAAGCACCTAATGCAAAACACGACTACGCCAACTAAATGGTAGTTAAGATTTACTCACTGAAAAATAAGTTGCTACAGTGGAAAACACAATGATTATAGCAAAATTTTCGGAGAAAAAAAAATCCCCTTTATTTTTAAATCCACTATCAAGTTTACCCCTGAAGACAGTTAGGGTGAGGGAGGCAATTAATCTGGACAAATAGTCCGAAACGCACTCCTTAACTTAGTTCAAACACCTTCCTGCTTCAGAACCCTTGTGAATGTTATACACTCACAAAACTTTACCAGCGTTTAGTATTACAAATCAACAATTAACATATTCTCCGACAAAATCACCTGTAACTCAAATGTATATTATTCAAATGCTGTGGAAAAAACTTATCAGTTTGTGTGGTCAGCACGCCCGTAAACAGATCGTTAGTCTATGGGATAAATTATTTTTAAAAGATACAAAACTCACAAGACATCACACTCTTACTCTATATCAGAATAAAGAATCTTAAAGACGAGCTGATATTTGTCGTCTCGTCTTCCTATTCAAAGTTCAAAAATCCGTCGGGCGAGACCACATTTGTCGTATCGTCTCAGGATTTTGGGTTCAATTCCCGGTAACGAGCAACCATTTGTCGTAAATTTTAGATAGGGGAATTAAGACTTGGGTTGGTCCCTTCTGAATAGGTTAGAATAGGTGATCGACACAGTGAGAGTTAGTAAAAAAAATGAAATAGAATTTCCACAAGTGAGATGATAGACTGTGATATAGAGGCTGTCTCTGAAAAATCGAGGAAATCTTCTCTCTTTCACCTATCCTCTACGACAGCTTTTAAGGCGTCAGACAGTCTAAACACAGATTTATATATTACATATATTTCTATCTACTCACGGGCACGCACATACACGTGACGACAGTTAAACACACAGACGTGGGAAATCTATAACAATGATTATACAGATAATTGGGATCGAGCTGACCAACGCACTGATTATTGTTCAAAAGAAATTTTAAATTATCATTTCAAATTTCTCACAACACCAAAAATACATAAAGGAAGCATACAAATAGTCAAAAAAAAAATCAATGAATTTCTACCAGGATGATAGACCCGTTATGATCTGCCCTCTAGGTTTAGCCCCCAGTCCCGTTTAGGAAGAAGATGATGGCCCAAAGAGGATCAATGATACATTCATCATCATCAGTTGCCATCTCCACAACGAAGGTTGGCTGTAATGGATCTCCAACGTCTTCTGTCTCTTGTCTTGGTGGTGCACTCTGATAGACTCTTTCCTGTCCATCTCTTGATGTTGTCTTCCCACTTATAGCGCTGTCTTCCCCTTGCACGTTTGCCTTCAACTCTCCCTTCTGTTATGGTCTTCTGCAAGGTGTTATGCCTTTTTATGTGGCCAAAGTATTTTAGCTGTCGAACTTTGACCTCCCTCATTAGTTCTCTTTTCATACCTAGATTTTCTAGGACCTCCTTATTTGTTTTCATCTCTTTCCATGAGATACGCCCCATTCTTCTATATATCCACATTTCAAGAGCCTCAATTCTTTCTTCCAACTGCTTATTCATCGTCCATGTTTCTGCACCATACAGAAATGCAGAATATATATAACACTTTATGATTCTCAGTTTTAATTTGTGAGATAACTGTTTGGATGTCAGTATATGTTTCATGTTGTTGAATGTAGCTTTGGCCATTCCTATTCTCTTCTTGATTTCTGTTTCACATCTGCCATCTTCTGTTATTATATGACCGAGATATACGTAGCTCTTGACTTGTTCCAGGATTTCCCCATTTACGCTTATCTTTAATGTGGGTTTATCGTCTGTTTTGCTAATTATCATAGTTTTTGTTTTCTCAATATTAATGTCGAGTCCATATTCCTGACTTATACTGTTCACTTGCTTCACTAGTTCTTGTAACTCCTGTTCGCTTTCAGCTAACAACACGGTATCATCTGCATATCTAAGGTTGTTTATTGACCTTCCACTGATGTTCAGTCCTGGTATTTCTTGTATCTGTTTGAAAATTTTTTCGGTGTATAAATTAAATAGGCAGGGGGACAGCACACAACCTTGTCTGACACCTCTTTTTATGTCTATGTATGGTGAATAATTCCTTCCAGATCTTACTGTGGCAGTTTGCTCCCAATAAAGGTTACTGAGTATTCTTATATCTTTTCCATCAATACCTATGTCTTCGAGGCATTCAATTATTTTCTCATGATGGACTCTGTCAAAAGCCTTCTTATAGTCAATGAAGCACATATACATACTTTTTTGGACCGCTGTATATTTTTCTGCTAATATTCTTAGGCAAAATATTGCCTCTCTTGTTCCACTGTTCCGTCTAAAACCAAACTGCTCTTCCTGGATTTCGCTGTCTACTTTACTTTTTATTCTTTCCTGTATGATTTTGAGCAGTATCTTAATTGCATGACTCATCAGGCTGATTGTTCTGAAGTCTGAGCATTCTGTTGCATTTGGTTTTTTGGGCAATGTTATAAAAACTGATGTCTTCATGTCGTGTGGTATATATCCTGTATTGTATACATCGTTGCATATTTCTGTGATTGTATCTACACCAAATCTCTCCATTAGCGGTAATCAAATGATTTTCCCCTGTTAAAGGTATGGATAGACTTAGATATACTCTGATCTATTCTAAGGGAAAATATGGTTAGCAATACTTGCATAAGGACAATTAGAACAGCAAAATGGGTGCCAAAATTACAACAATGGAGAAATCACTCAGTCCTACATTTACTCTAGACATTCAGCCGTGTACACGTGCACATACTCACTGTTTTGGTAGACATATCTGGGAAACACAATTTTGTTAGGACATTCACATACAGAATCACCAGAGGTAGTCGTAGCCAAGAAAACCCCAGCTCCACAAAGTCAGATCGAATTCACTGCTTCGGGGAACGTTTCCTTGGTATTTCTTATTCTAGGATATCTGTCTATGTCACATTTTAAAAATCTTGTCCCGGCACGAAAGTTTACAGTGAGCACCGTGTCAATAGCTTAGGTTTTCTAGCAATAGGAATGTCAGGTCGGTGCCTTCTCTCAGTATAGGATTTACTTTGGTCACACCACAGATTTGTCCACAAAATAATCTAGTCGGACAATGTTAATGTTATTTCTTGTAATATTCACGCCGCCAGGCAGAAAATTTACGTAGAGTTTATGGAAG
>JAMPIV010015400.1:190000-207500 GCA_024509875.1 Oreohelix idahoensis | reverse complement strand
GCAACTTTTAAATGGAGAATTTTCACTTTTCACTCACTCATCAGGTTTCCTGTCACCGGATGGTAACAGGAAATAAAAACTCTGCAATAAAAAGACACCCTGGCCTGTTCATATCTCATCACAACTTCTTATCACTATGTATACATGATGGTATGGGGTCAGCCTCGTGTGCATTCATGTGCATCAGCCCCTAAGTTATATGACTCACACCTTTCTGTGACCACACCTCAGGTCCCTATGGCAGATACGCCACTGCACTTTTACCTAGTTTGCTTCAATCCAATACCGTGGAGTAACCACATCTCCTTTTATATGATTTTTCTTTTCTTTTCTAAATTATAAACGCTCTAGGCATGTTAAAGAGTGTTCATGGAACACTGAGGCTTCCTAACATCTTCCAATGCAAAATAGTTAATACAAAATCATAATATGCAACAGTCAAATACAGTTCAATGTGAGGACTCAATAATGTTTGCTCCCGGCATGTTCTTCACTTTTCCCCATAGCAGTATCTAACTTGTGCAGTTTTAATCAAGCATGTAAATACATAAAGCATTCTTACCACTAGTTCAAAGAAATATGTCACAAATAACGTTGACTGGCAAAGAATATGGCCTCAGTTTTGCTCTGCCACGTCCAGATAGTGAATTTAGTAGTTAATTTTACAATTTATCACATCTGCTCTCAACGTAGTTGTTTGTATAAAATTTTCTAGTCAAATGGCCACGAGACCACTATGCCTCTTGCCAATATCTATTAGAGCCGACCAATGAAAGCAGGCACTACTACATCTTTTTGAATTTAGTTTGAAAAAACAAAACAAAATTTCCAATCAAACTATGTGCCTCTTAGTCCATTGGTCAGTCTGCGTTAGTTATGCCAATAGAAAAAGATGTTTAGTTTTTGTTAACACTTTCCTATGCCCCCCTTTTACTCCTATACTCTTCTACCAACCAATAGGATTTGAGTTACTCCAATGCCTCTTTTTTAAACTACGTCCCCCAATAACGTTATGTGTAACGAGCAAGAACAACAGTCTGTCCGTCCAAGCGTTCTTAGACATATAGTA
This sequence comes from Oreohelix idahoensis, assembly GCA_024509875.1. Classification (NCBI taxonomy): domain Eukaryota; kingdom Metazoa; phylum Mollusca; class Gastropoda; order Stylommatophora; family Oreohelicidae; genus Oreohelix; species Oreohelix idahoensis. The sequence continues at coordinate 206,431 of JAMPIV010015400.1, read as the reverse complement.
TTTTCTCAATAACTTGGCTAATACTTGGACTACCATATTTTTAAAAACATATTTTTGCTCAGGGGACACTAAGCTATTTTACTATATGATTTTTATGGTCAGTTTCATTATGGTTTAGATTTTCAGTTTTGTCACTGTCAATTGTCAAATATAACTTTTACACAAGTCGGCCATCTTCTCTCCCCCCCCCCCCCCCCCCCCCCCCCCCCCCCCCCCCCCCCGGTCTCTAACATTTCTTTCATTATTCAAATAACCAACTAGTTTGAGTGACGTCAGAATTTTACCGCTAGGAGAAAATGGAAAACTGTCTGTGTGTTTGTCTCTGCTGGCTTTGCCCACAGCGTGTATATATTAAAGAGACCGCTTGCAGAGCGAAGAGGGGTTTTTCAAAACTTTGGTAGTGTTGGCGTTAATTATTACAATCGTCTCGTTCTTACTACTGGGAAATGTCCGAATTATTACAAATTTTAGTGTTAAAATTAACATATTACGTTAATTACAAGCTTTTCCCACCGTTTCGTGCAGCAGATCGGCGAGATGTTAAAATGTTTATTGTACGTTTCGAAACCGAAACTAAAAGCGTGTTAGATTTTTACGGCGGGTCATTTTTTTAAGCATTTCCACTGCACAAAAGGCAGCGCTCTACTGGCGTTGAAGATGTAAATAGTCAGATACCTGAGGGCTGATGTATTTAGTATTATATGACTAAAATCTTACTGAAATAAGCGATTATCTCACAGATTTCGCTACACTCGGTCGGCGGCCATCCTTCGTACAGTGCCCCAACTCTGGTTCATTCTTTGCATCTCAGCCTCCGCAGTCCTCCATCAAGTTGTTTTTCGTCGGCCTCTCTTTCGTTTTCCTTCAGGGGTCCATAGCATAGCTGTTCTTGTGATGCCATCGGGGTCTCTTCTGAGGACATGGCCAACCCAGCTCCAGCGTCTGCCAGCTATGATGGTGTGCATGTCCTCTTGCTTGCTCCGAGTAAGCAGATCTTGGTTGGTGATGATATTCGGCCAAAAGATTCGGAGAATTTTTCTTAGGCATGTTGTGTGAAAAGAGGACAATTTCGACATTTCCTTCTCTGTAACTCTCCAGCTCTCCGCGGAATAGAGAAGCACAGAAAGCACACAGCTCTGATATAATCTTAATTTTGTGCTTGTGCTGTACTGAGAGGACTTCCAGATGTTGTTTAGACTAAAAAAAGCTGTTCTTGCTTTGTTCATTCTGTTGTTGATGTCTTTGCTTGCTCCGCCGTCTGGTGTTACTATGCATCCTAGGTATGTGAAGGCATCTGTCTGTTCCAGTTGCTGATTCCTTACTGATATGGGCTTAGGGTTGCTCACATTGAGCGTCATGACCTCTGTCTTCTTTAGGTTGATGTTCAAGCCCACCTGCTGGCTATACTTGTTAAGTCTATCCGTTTTTTCCTGGATGTGTTGATGTGAATGTGCTAGCAGTGCAATGTCATCTGCATATTCCAGATCTTCCAATGTAGAAAATGTAGTCCATCGTATTCCTCTTGGATTGCCCTCTGTTGTCTGGCGCATCACCCAGTCTATGACTGTTAAAAATAGAGTGGTTGATAAGGGGCATCCCTGTCGTTCTCCTGTCTTCACTTCAAAGGTTAGGTTGCTCTGCTCAATGCTGCACGTAAAGTTGGCATAAAGGCTTTTTATGATTGACACTATGCAGCTTGGAATTCCATAAGCCCTCAGTATTTTCCATAAACTGTCCCTATGTATACTGTCAAAAGCCTTTTCAAAATCAACGAAATTAATGTACAACTGTCTTTGCCATTCTGTGCACTGCTCTATAATGTTCCTGAGGGTAAATATATGATCTACACATCTTCTGTTCTTTCTAAATCCTGCTTGTTCTTTCCTCAGTTTGTGGTCTACTGCTTTTGAGATTCTCTGTATAATTATCCTGCCTAGTATTTTGCTGGGAACTGAGAGAAGAGTTATTCCTCTCCAATTATTGCAGTCTGCAAGATCTCCCTTCTTGGGCAATTTGACAATTGTTCCTTTTCTCCACTCTGTTGGTGTTGTCCCTGTTTTCCAGACTTGTGCAAATAGTGGTTCTAATAGTTCTGCTGCTAGTTCTGGGTCTGTCTTAAATAGCTCTGCATTTAAGTTATCATGACCAGGAGCTTTTCCATCTGTGGTCATCCGGAGAGACATTACAGAAACTCGAAATTCCCGCCTACCGCCCACGAATATAGACAACAGATATTCATATTAAAACCATAAAACATATATGTAGTTATGTGGATAGACGTGCCTGAAAACTAACATGGACTAAAATTGTATTGAACCAAAAATGGACTTAACTGGCGTGATCGAATAATCTCCGAACGATGCTAGCAGGCAACGTCAGGAACAGACTGATGGCTTGAATACGACCTCAGACCTTGATATAACAGGTTCCTTGAAATAATTGAGTCCGTTGGAGACTTGAATGACCTTCGATTAATAAACATTACGACCCTTGGCCAATAGTTGAGGAGAAATCTGCACAATAAACATCTTGGGAGCAATATGGATCACGTCGTGCTTGGACGGATTCTAATCATAAAAGGGCCAAGAACAACCGTTGTTATGCCTTAGCATAACACCGTACTACGTCATAACTATCCATTGACGTCTACACAAAATCGCGTTTATTAATAAAAATACTTTAGTGCAAAGCACCTTATGTTGGCATCAATCAAATAAGCTAGCGCGTAACTTTAAACTGGTAGCAAATTTAAGTGGGGCCAACATATAACATATATATATATATATATATATATATATATATATATATATATATATATATATATATATATATATATATATAAATATATTATATATATATATATATATATATATATATATATATATATATATATAATGTCGTAACAATTCCCCCGACCGACCGGGTTTAAAAAAATTAATTTACATTAATTTTTTAACATAAATATTGATATGGCGCTGTTCGAAGTTGACGTTGAATATATCAACGTAATTAATCTAATTAAAATTCGGAATACTTGCGAAAAATTTACGACATACGGCCAGAGATGTTTAGAGTCTAAACATTGTCTAAGGTCGATGTCACGAGCATAAAATGTCACACAATAAAATATAAATAATTAAGACTAACCTAACTAACAAAAAGGATCGTTAACAGTCGAGAACGCATAGCCTAAAGTAAGCTAAGTAAGTAAAAATGTGTGAAGCAAAATATTACTAAGTAATATGTAATTAATTAATTAAGTAATAAAGTATATAAGTAATGCAAATAATTGTGGGTGATGTGAACTAAATAACGCTAGTTAAATGTTATAGTAGAATTTAACGAAGGTAAGGAATGATTCAGGAAAATAAGAAAAGACAAACGTAAAAGTAAAGAAATAGTAAAGAAGTAGGACGTAGATAAGGTAACTAGAGTAAACCAGATAACAATGTAATGGTGAATAGCATGTATTAAGAACATAATAAAAATATTAATATCTAACTTCTAATATATGACATATAAATATTAAGTTAATGTGACTAATTAAAATGACTAAAAGTATTAAATTATTATATGATTACTCAAAGTCACAATATCGGAACTAGATTAGAAATGTTCAATCCAAAGAAGCTCAAAGAAATCCATCGTAGAACAATCTTGAGAATACAAAGTTCCATTCATGATTGATACATTGTTCATTCCGTAAAGATTTGAAGTGTACATTATTAGGTTTATTCCGATGAAGTAGATCATAAGTGTTCAACCGACACCATGGAAGTTATACTTATAACCAATTCATTAAAAGTTCGAGCAGATAGTGCGGGCAGATCGCACTGGAAAGAGTGGTAGATCGCTATGGACACCAACCAAAGTCCATACAAATGAAGAACCAACAATGGGTATCGTATGAAGTTGACGTAATCCTCGGCAGCTCCGTACGAATTATTAAAAGAGTATTGAGCCGAAAGTCAGATCCGTACCAATAGCAATGAGGTACGCAAGTGGAACTGATAAATGTAAAATAACGAAGTGTATTATCGGACAATACTTGGAGTATGGAATACAACTAATGAAGAAGGTATCCTGTACCTTTGGGACGTTGAATATTAGTCACGGTAACTAGTACCCTTAAAGTATGAATATTGCATGTTGTAACTTGTCCAATTGAAGAGTTTCATTCATCATCGTGAAATATCCAGTAGTGGATATAATAACAGTTTCTGTATATGAAACTGATTCTTGATCATTACCATTAGCCGTCTTGTCATACCAGTTGAAGCAGTGCATAACGAATGACTTTAATTGCATTGAATAATTAAGGAATCGTACATCGGCAAGGAGTAGATGATTGATGAAGTACGATGTAATCTTCGATAATGTCATTGGCGAAGTACAGTTTTGAGTTCAAATATCGCTTGCTATTAAGAATTGTCCACATGTCAACAGACAAAAGACTGACCTCAATCCGTCATTATCAGTGTAGGTTCATCAACGAAAAATGGAAGATCTGACTTGGCAATTCCGATGAATTATTATATTATCAAATATGAGTAAAATGTCATTACTGTTCGTAGAGCCATGTAATACCGATGTTATATAAATCAGAAACCCAGTGGAAAGTTGATAACGTCGGAGTAATCCATCAAGTTTACAAATGGAGAAGAAGTACAAAATTATTCGTAGTTAATGTTAATCGCATCATCATTTTACATCTGATGTGGATGACGGGTGACGAGACAAAGAGTCGGCTACTACATTCTCAGATCCTGGGATGGATTCTATCGTAAATTGAAATGGCTGAAGTATTATGGAGAATCTAGCCAGCTTTGGGCTTTTATGGTTGGCTCGTGTGAGAGCTGCCACTGATTTTTGGTCAGTTTGCACGATAAAAGGAGCTCCTAATAGAAATTTCTCCAGTTTTTGGATCGCCCAGACGACCGCAAGGAGCTCTTTATCAATCACCGAATACTTCTTCTCTGTGTCAGTAAGCTTTCTTGAAATAAATAAAGTAGGGTGGAGCACGCCATCATGATCCTGGAGGAGACTAGCCCCCCAACCCGATGTTGCTCGCATCTGTACGGAGGATATAAATTTTTAAATATCTGGCAATCGTAATATCGGTGGCCTGGAAAAAATGGCAAGGATTTTATTAAAAGTCGCGTCACAGTCTTCAGTCCATTTTATTTTTGCAGGCATGCCTTTCCGTAGGAGGGAAGACAAAACTGCTGTGATAGACGACAAAGGAGGGATAAACCTACTGTAGTATTGAACCAACCCTAGCAAACTTCTAACTTGCTTTTTCGTAGTAGGAATAGACAAGTTAAGAATTTTAGAAACGTTCTGAGGAATGGTCTGAATACGACCAGCCCCAATGATATGACCCAGGAAAGTAATTTCCTGAAATGCAATTTGGACCTTAGTCGGCCTTGCAGTCAAATTATGTAATCTTAAAATATCTAACAAAGAGCTAAGTCCTAAAAAGTGTTCTTCGAACGATGAACTGAATAAACAGATATCGTCAATGTACGTGATGATATCTGATCTATGTGACAACATTTTTCGCATCATGCGAATAAATGTTGCCGGTGCGTTCATAAGCCCAAAAGGCATGACGTTCCACTGGTATAATCCCCGTGGAGTCGGGAACGCAGTAAGATATTTGGCTTGATCTGTTAGGGGAATCTGCCAATATCCCTTAGTTAGATCTATTTTGGTGAAAAATCTAGCTGTAGACAGACGAGTAAGTAAATCGTCAAGAAGGTGATGTGGTTCACTGTCAGGAACTGTCTTAGCATTTAATTTTCTATAATCTACACATAAACGAATGTTGTTATACTTCTTTCGGACAATAACTAGTGGTGAGGAATATGGAGAATTACTGTTCTCGATGATCCCTAAACTCAACATTTGTTCAAGTTCTTGAGCTGTTTTGCTCTTGTAATGAACTGGAACTGAATAAGGACGTAGATGAATAGGTGTATTATCTTTGAGAATGATGTCATGACAGATAACCGATGTTCGACCAGGCAAATCAGTCAAAACATCAGAAAAAGATTCTAAAAGATTAGAAATCTGTCTGTGTTGTTGTGAGGTAACAGAAGTAGAAATAGTAACATCTCGCCAAGATTCTGTAACCTTCAAAGTAGGTACAGGTAAAGACATATGTATTTCAGGAAAAGAAGATTCTTCTTCCTGAATTACGGATAGATTGGAATAATGACAAGAACCAACTAATTTGTCATCAAGATCATGCAAAAGAGCTTGTAAATGTTCAGGACGAGTATGAAACTCCTTAAGCATATTAATATGAAATATTTCCTTCTGTCCTTTAATATCCAAAATATAGTCAACGTCAGAAATTCTGTCCAATACCTTAAATGATGACTGTGTGTCCTGGGTCATCTCAGATTGTGACATGATATATATAAGCATGTCAGCGGTGGAATGAACCGTCACTGTCTCATGAGTAGTGCAATAAGCACCAGAAATAGAATGAAAGATAAAAAGGAATAAAATAACCAACAATTTTGCGAAGAAAATGTGTATGATTATATGTCGATAAACTTCTAACTGCATGAGCGCATGTTAGATAAGATGACATTATCATACCTGTGAACAAAGGCCACAAATATAAACAAAAATATGTGTGTAATGTCATAGTAGCAACAGATATGTATCATAAGATGCACTCACAACACTGTCACATTGAGTGGCAGTTGATGTGTATGTAGGTTTAAAGTCATGACTTGTAAGAATATCAGCACTGGTATTACTGTTATCATCATTATGAGGAATACCCTCATCATCCTCAAAAATGGTACATAGACCAAAATTGGAAAATACCGTGCCACATGTGTGGTAATTATTGACTGATAGTCACATCAGCGCATTGTCAACGTATATGGGGAATCCGTTTCTTCGTTCCCATAGTTCAATCTCTGCTGGTGTGCAGTCCTTACTCCCATGGATTCGACCAACTGTAAGGTCAGCAACTGGATTCTGCAACATACATACCTTAACTTTACCTGAAAAGAAAGGTGTATGTACATCGACAATGGCAGTTGGATAGTACTCAATAGTACCTCCAAAAATAATACACTTAACGCTTTTATTAGTTGAACAACTGGGATGTACTAGAGATTGTCTAATGCCAATAGTTGTAGACCCAGAATCTCTTAACACTGATACCAAAGTACCATTGACCAATCCTCTGTTGAAGATCAAAGTCCCTGTACCGTCGTTCGCGGAGAGACTAACTGCTGGAACAGGATGTCGCCACTTCAACACGGTAGTGCTGTCCTTCTGAAAAATAGTTATGCATTCTGGGCAACTATTTGCCACATCTAAATCAAAAGAACAACATGCAGAAGAATGTATCTGATTATTAGAATCTTGATTACCCAAGGGTACACCGCTAGTCAGTGCCGCCCCTGCATTATGTTCGAACCTCTGTGATCCACGTGAACCAGAGCGTTGTCTTTGGCGATCAGCAGAATTATTCTGATGTCTGCCATGTCTGACTATTATTTCTTGATCTAAAATATTGATTGTTATTACTCTAATTATTGTCATAAGGAGTGAAGCTATTTGGTTTCTTCCAGTTTGAACCATGTTGAAAATTGCCATTATTCCTGTATTGAGGTGACTGGTTTCTGAAATGTTGTCTACTTCTACCGAAATTATCATTCTTTTTAAAATTATGATTTCTATTGTAATTATAGTCATTATTTTTCTTATTATTGAAATTTCTGTCTAAACTTTGAGATCTTGCTCTATGGTTATCATTCCATGTTGCAACTGAAGCAACTGGTAAAGCTTCTCTTAACTGAGTATTTGCAATGCATGATCCAGGATGTGCAGTGCAAAATTGGACTGCTATTTCTTCCATAGCATTTAACGTTGGTGGTTTACGTTCCTGTAAAAATGACCAAAATGGTTTGCTGACTGAGGATAGCACTTTATCCCTCAGCATTAAATCTACAAGCTTATCAAAGGTTCTCTAGATACCGGAAAGTTCAATCCATCTATCAAACGTAATCTTTATTGCAGCAATAAACTCTGAGAAATCCTTGCTTGAATCAGGTATCATTATTTTTAATGTGTCTCTATACCATGGTTCATTAAGTTGAAAACGTGTCAATAGTAACACCCTAACAGCATCATAATTTTTTCTATCTGCCTCACCCATAGAATCTACGGCAGCCATTGGCTCACCAATTAAAAATTCCCTCAGTTTATTAACCCACAATGATTTATCAAATTTATTTGCTTCACATACATCTTGGAATCTAGAAATGTAACATGTTATGTCATCTATATTTTGATTAAATACCGGTAATTTGAATTTATCATTATCCCTAGTATGTCCTGATGAAGAGGCAATATGTGAATCAACATTATTGCTATTATTTGCTAGTTGAGCTTTTAATATCAATTCGTCTAACCGTATAAGCGCTAATTCTTTTTCTTGTTGCATTTTTTTCTCGTCTTCCAATTTCCGCTTTTTATCAGCTTCCTCTTGTTTGGCTATTGCTTTTTGTTCCTCTAATTCTTGTTTTGCTTTAGCCAGTTCGGCCATAGCAAAATCTCTAAGTGCGTCACCTTTCAAGGAAAATTCTTCTCCAATCTTTATAAAAGTTTCTAAAGTCGCCATATTAACTAACTAAGGTACTCACTTAGTCAACTATGTATATAAGCCTAATGGCTGATATGGTACTGTGACTCACTTAGTCAATCATATACCTATAATACGCTTTACAACTAATGTGTAAGCCACAACATTAATTTATTTACTAATATTTTATAATATCATGCCTTACTCGGGCTAAACAACTAGTGGTTAATGATCTAATAGTGCAAAATACTGAAATTATTTCAGTCGTGTGACATTTTTTGCATAAATAATTATAAGTATTTTATTATTATATTATTAGAGTTAATGAGGAATTAGGACAGAAACAGTAAACATTAGAATTACAAAGACAATATCACATCACAAATCGAATTACAAACAGCAAAATGTTTCTAGGAACAGAATAAAATTCTACAAAATGACAGATATGACGAATACCGAAAATAGCTCAAAGCACAACATATCTAACAAATTGGACTAGACATGGACTCACTGACGAACAGAAACATATATGTAGTTATGTGGATAGACGTGCCTGAAAACTAACATGGACTAAAATTGTATTGAACCAAAAATGGACTTAACTGGCGTGATCGAATAATCTCCGAACGATGCTAGCAGGCAACGTCAGGAACAGACTGATGGCTTGAATACGACCTCAGGCCTTGATATAACAGGTTCCTTGAAAGAATTGAGTCCGTTGGAGACTTGAATGACCTTCGATATGACTTTGATTGAAATTTTCGACCGGTAAGACATTCTTGCTGGAAAATTTCACGGCATCGTCTTGACTTCTGCTGCGCATGCGTAGTGCTTCGTATTTTTATGCTAATTTTCCAAACGTTGGAACAATATAGAAAGTTATTGACGATTCAAATTTTTCTGTCTTGATAAACTTTATTGTATCATTGTTGAACAAAATCGATCTCCATCACTGAGGCCGCCACGTTGTTGAAGGGGTAGTTTCTATTTGTACCGTTTGCTTGTAATATCTATATATTTTTGATTTGAGCAATCATGCTGATGGATGTAATTTGCGAATGTGAGTCATCTCATGTTAGAATTCATCTCGATAGATTGAATAACGCTGTTCAAGTTAGAGTCCACAATTATACACGTTTAATTATGAAGAACGATCAAAGACATTCATGGCAATCAAATTATCAATCAGTGCAGTCTCCTAGAATACATTACGTATCGTCAAAAGGTCTAGCCTATATACACGCGATGCCGTCTGGCGGAACACCCGGTAATGAAAACTACAGTTCTTATGACATATATTAATTCTTTATAATTTACTCCCTGCGCTCCTCCTTCAAAGGAAGATTAATCATCAGTTGCGATGCTTCAATACTGCATCAGTTAATAAACATTACGACCCTTGGCCAATAGTTGAGGAGAAATCTGCACAATAAACATCTTGGGAGCAAAATGGATCACGTCGTGCTTGGACGGATTCTAATCATAAAAGGGTCAAGAACAACCGTTGTTATGCCTTAGCATAACACCATACTACGTCATAACTATCCATTGACGTCTACACAAAATCGCGTTTATTAATAAAAATACTTTAGTGCAAAGCACCTTATGTTGGCATCAATCAAATATGCTAGCGCGTAACCTTAAACTGGTAGCAAATTTAAGTGGGGCCAACATATAACATACATATATATAATGTCGTAAGACTGACTGACTGACTGACTGACTGACAGACAGACAGACAGACAGACAGACAGACAGACAGACAGACAGACAGACAGCCAGACAGACTGACTGACTGACTGACTGACACATTGACTGACACATTGACTGACACATTGACTGACCCATTGACTACACATTGACTGATACATTTATTGATACATTGACTGATACAATGATACTTTGACTGATACATTGATGCATTGATTGATACATTGATTGATTGATACATTAATTGGTTGATACATTGATTGATTGATACATTGATTGATTGATACATTGATTGATTGATACATTGATTGATACATTGATACATTGATTGATACATTAATACATTGATTGATACATTAATTGATACATTGATTGATACTGTAATTGATACATTGATATATTGATTGATTCATTGATACATTGATTGATTAATTGATACATTGATTGATTCATTGATACATTGATTGATTGATACATTGTTTGATATTGATTGATTTTATAGCGGGCGGGCAGGCAGGCAGCCAGGGAGAAAGACAGAGAGAAATAGAGAGAGAGATAGAGAGATAGATTGAGTGATACATAGAGTGAGAGAGCGATAGATAAAGTGAGATAGAGAGATAGGGGAAGAATGAAGTTTAACAAATAAGCAGTTTTACATTCAAATTTTAATTGATAACATTAACTGGTTAATGCTTGTACAAACATTACATTAATTGATAACATTAACTGGCTAATGCGTGTACAAACATTACATTAAGTAGAACAGAGCTTTATCTGTTGGGTGCATTTTCTAGATTTCACGACCTTGACTTTCGAATGTAGTGTAGTTTCTAGTTTTGATCTCAATTTAAACACATCTCAAATTACGCGCTGTTCGTCGGAATGTTAAGAATGGTACAACTTAAGAATGTATAAACTTTTTAATCACTTTTAGAAATGTATTATTACAGGACAGAAATGTAAAAAAGGCAATAAGGCCTATTTCTTTACCCCGAGGAAATAAAGATTTCGTTCCTTCGTTCGTTCCCGTTATTTTTTTAAAGCTTTACTTTCGCTTTTACAATATTGTGGTGCGACAAAATGTAGTGGAGTAGAAATTATCATTACATCTAGTAAGCTTTTAATGAACATTATTTTAGATTCAAGATGTACTGAACAATATTGTATATTACGCCAATATTAACGTGCAGGTGTTTTTGTTTCGTTACCTGATGCGGTTTGTTTATTGTGTAGCAAATAAAATATATTCTCTCAAGCGAAGAACATAATATTCTGACATATGAGCATAGAAAAAAGTACACACGGCCTGAGACTAGTCGTGCGTAAAGGGGAAAAATGTTATTAATACAACATAAACTGGTGTGTGGCAACATGAAAGAGATAACGACTGAAATGAATAATAGTGGGACTTGCGTCCTATTTCGCCCAAATGGCTATCGATACGGCGAAAAGAAAATAAAGTCGCCCACATCGATACGGGAAGGTTAAGGCGGCTGGCGTGATGCTGACCACATCACCCCTAGTGTGCCGATGGTCTGGAAAACATGGGCCTAACACCGTATTCCCAAAATGCCTCAATGGGCGTGTAACTAGATCATTTACCCTTTTTTAAACATCGATACGGTTATAAATACGAATTCAGAGACGCAGTAGTAATTGGTAAGGGTTAGAGTTACGTTTAGGAATCCTAGATCTAGATCTAAACCTGACCCTAAACCATAGGCCTTACTGTCGTAAATTTATTTGAGAGAGTTCTTAGAAAATAGTGGTCCCGTTTAGAGGGAAGAATGATGGTGAATGCGCAGTGAAAGAAAGGGTTAGAAAGTAAATAGTTAATTCACAGAGTGCTGGGGAGAGTAAGGACAGACTCTGTACGACAATCGTTTTCTCTCACTCTACTCCTTAAACTCTCCTGGACAAACAATTATTTGCCAGTTTCCAAACACACATGCGCTCACACCAATTTGGTGCTTCAAACACACGGACGTACGTGAATACAAACTACGAATATAACAAATATGGGGTAAGTTTGGGCTTGGGCCTTCCAACACAATACTAGAAGTTTTACGTGTTTATTTATCTTTAAAATCAGATCTCAACATTTATCAATTACAGGAATATTCAATAGTTACAGAAAAATACGAATAACAAGATGGGGGGGGGGGGGGGTTGAAGAATGGTGTCAACTATGCCCTTCCCGCTTGAATTAGACAAAGAAAACAACACCAGTCCAAAGACAGGTGTTTTATCAGAATAGATAATGTAACCCAACCCGTAAATTAAATTTATTTCAAAGAGAGAGGTGTTACAATACTAGGTCTGGTGGTGGAAAAAATCCGATCGTTCTCAAACGTGTTTCCTTTTACTAAGCAGATATAAGGGAGGGGAAATAACAGAGTTTAAGAAATCCCGCTTAAAGGATAATGCAAGACATACAGTAAAAGGTATTTATCAGGTAAAGCAAATTAACAAGGTTTGCAAAATAAATCCCATTCATTCATGCACGCTCGTGATGGCCAGCACTCAGTCTCTCACACACACTTACCGATCGTGGAATCTGGCACTTCATAGAAAATACACAACAGCAGCTTAAACACTTGATATAATAAACAAATGTCTTTCCTTCGTATTCTAGCCCCAGATTAGCGGGTTTTGTGTTGCACAGATTTGCCCGAGAATCGCTAGAAGATGAAGCCTCAGTGTTCTGTTGGTTTTATATCAAAAGCTTTCTATAGGATTGCACAGTCACAGACACGGGGGTGTGAATAGTGTGGTCTCAGGTATTATTCACCGCTGGTGGTAGACAATATTCTCTAGCGTGATGACGAAAAAACTGTCAGTGTTCTTAAATGTTATTTCTTATTTCCACAGTAGAACAGTAAAATTATATGTATCGGTTCTGGCAATATTCTGCTCCAGTTTTATCTTTAACAGACAATGTTTATTTTTAAACGTTCTTGGGGGTGCTTTGTTTCTGGAAAAATTCAGTTAGCTGGATCCCAACAGAGGATCGCCACAAGAGTTAATTTAAAATGTTTATGTAATGACTGAAGGTAGAACCGAGTCTGGACTCTCTATATAATTTATTCTTTGGCGATGGGAACGCAAAAGGTTGTATGATCATTCTATAGGAAAAGGGACATAGAAAAAAAATGACAACATAATTTCCAATATTAATTATATACTGGCGCATGATAAATTTACAGTTCAAATCTATTTTAAAACACTCCCGTCTTTAATTATATAAATTCAAGAAAAACTCCCCAACGAGTCTAATAGTTAAAAACCAACATCTATATATATATACAGAACTAAAACTGTATTAAATAGTTTAAAAATCCCTTAACGGCTTCCAAAATTAATTTAAACATCTAGTTGTTCGTTTTTTTGGAATTAACTTATAGCTATATCATTTAGTTTACAACTGGAACTTTGAAATGGGTTTATTTAATAAGTTTTAAATTAACACACAAAATCCAGTAAAATAAAATGAACGCACTAGACCACTGATCACTTTAACAAATATATTATACCGTCTGCACAGACAGAATTGCCACATTAGCACTCCAATATAGCCGACAATTCAGATGAAATTTATATCTAGCAGGATTCAAACTATACGCTAGTGTATTTTAAAATCTCTGGCAAAAGAATGATAAAATGCATTTCTTCAGGGTCTCTATATATAGTAAGTGGAATGGAAGATTAGGGGGGACATGTTAGGATCTAACACCTGTCTTGAACTCAGGGGAAAATCGAGATTCTAACCGCCCGTTCCTCGTCCGATTACTCACTTCCTGACCGGCTCGTCTCTCCCGTTCGTTTTAGTCTTCGAGCGTTTCAGCGCTTTAACTCCTTGGTTAACACGGAGATGATGCGAAATTACTTTGACCGCTGAGACGCTTGCTGGTAATGTGGACCATCACTGCTTTGATGGTAGCCACTACTCTCGTTGACTTTGGCAACGCCCCACTGGGCAGGCGTACTGACCAAGGTAATGAAAATAACTGCATATAATTGCTCTAGAGATATCCGTGGGCGTGATTTAACCTCTCCTTAAATCAATGCGATTCTCTGAATGCACGGAAGATAGCAGTCTACATATTAAGTAGCAAACGTGTTGACTATCTACGTGGAAAGGTTGCATGCTAATGAGTCCACGTTTCTGTTGTGCATTGCTAATGAGCCCAGGTGGTGAGAATTCCCCGTTGATGAAAAGTTCCAACAGTACTGATGTTATACAAGGGACGTATCATCCTCTAACAATTCAGGGGTACTGATGTTATGAGAGGGTTCTTACCATCATCTAACAATTCAGGGACAGCTGAGTTGTCCGTCACACTTACCCTAACTAATTTTTCGCCGGATCGATAGACAGTGGTGCAAAGTCGGAATGAAGCATACTATTCTACATTTCAACAGAGCCGTTGCGTACTAAGGCGGTGCGAGGGGGCTGTCAGACCCGGGTGACAGCCAGGAAAAGGGGTAGGGTCACATCGGACGTCATGCTCTGAAACGAAAATGATGATGATGATGATGGTGATGTTGATGATGAGGATGATGATGATGAATAATCATGAGCAAGATGATGATGATTATGATGTTGATGATGATGATCATTATGATGATGATGACGATGATGATGATGACGATGGTGATGATGATGGTGGTAATAGTGAGAATGGTGATGTTGATGATGATCATGGTGATGTTCATGAGGATGGTGATGATGATCATCATGATGATGGTGATAATGATGAGGATGATAATGGTGATGACGATGTGATGAGGGTGATGATGAGGGTGATGATGGTGATGATAGTGATATTGATGATGATGGTGATGTTGATAGTAATGATAGTGATGATGATGGTGATGATGATGTTGTTGATGATGGTGATGATGTTGATGTTGATTATGGTGATGATGTTGATGATGATGATTATGGTGAGGATGTTGGTGATGATGATGATGATGACGGTGATGATGTTGGTGGTGATGTTGCTATTGATGATGGTGATGATTATGCTGATGTTGGTGATAATAATGGTGTTGTTGATGTTGATGATGGTGATGTTGATGATGATGATGATAGTGATGATGTTGGTGATGATGATGATGACGATGATGATGATGATGATCGTTTTCATTTTTCCCGTGACTTTTTTCCCTTGTCCTGTCTGCGAGAATTCTTGTCACAATGTATTTATTAACTTTCATTTCATGCATCACCCCACTTCGCTCTCTTTGGAGCATTAAACCACTACTGCATCTCTTCTCCCAAACCATCCTGACAAGAAACATGCGCCCTAGCATTCCTGTGCTGGTACAGTGGGCGTTTCTGTACAAGGTCAAGGTAAAGGATCCAGTTTAACGGCCATTGAGGCATATTGGTAATATGGTGTTACGCCCATATTATCTTGAACATTGGCACACTAGGGGTGATGTGGTCAGCATCACGCCGGCCGCCTTAACTTTCCCAGAAGTTGCTCTGGTACCCAATTTTTGAGGCTGGGTTGACCCCGGAGCCGTTTGCGGTCTTTAAAAAAATCCCACTTCATCTGGGGATCGAACCATGAACCACCGAGCTAGGCAGCCAGTACACTAACCACTGCACCACCGTGGCTCCTGGGCGTTTATGTAGTACTTTCTTTTACATGGTGAGTTTGCCAGCCTCATGCACAACGTCATATTGTTCTCCTCTAATGACATAACTGAGGAATCAGTCGGCCTATTCTTCCTTTGTCTTCCCAGAACAGCCATTCTCAGCCTTTTTATCCTGTAGGAACCATTGAAATAATTTTCTAGTCTCAGTGAACCCCTGCATAAAAATGATCAAATCCACAGCTCATGGTACCTTATCGTGATCAATAAGTTGTAAATATAATAATCATTATATATAAAATCCCAGCTTTTTCTGTCAGTATCGCAAAGTGATGCAACTGTGGTTGAAATTAGACATTAATTGTATTGTTTCCCTTACATGTACTCTCCCGAAAATAGTAACACTTACCAAAGAAGGATCCGCAAATGACGGTGCGCACAAAAATATTTATAGACACTTACCACAGAAGAATGCGCAAATGACGCAAATGGCGCAAAATATT
>JAMPIV010015400.1:0-185000 GCA_024509875.1 Oreohelix idahoensis | reverse complement strand
CACATATTTAAATTAAAAAGTAAATGTAAAGCCTAACGAATTAATTCAATAAAAGGAAAGAAGACTGGTAAAGAACAGTGCCGTCACAATGGCGTACGCCTGTATTATGGAACGTCATGCTAGTTAAACAAGAAAAACCCCTTTTTCTACTTCGTCTGCATAATTGTAACGCTTTCACGTTTACTAGAAAAGCCTACTGCATCAACTACACGCGTTTCAAAAAAATAAAACTGGTACTGTGTTTCTTAGAAAACCTTGAGATAAACACACTGCGTAATGACCTAGATTAATATTACAATTATGTCATTTATGCACTACGTAAAAGAAAAGACAGACGAGCTTAGAAGAGAGAGAGAGAGAGAGAGAGAGAGAGAGAGAGAGAGAGAGAGAGAGAGAGAGAGAAGGAGGAACGCATTCAATACTACCACGTTCGTCTCGTGATGAAAAAGTGAACGCGAAAGGCATGAAGCACTAATTTTTTTCAAATAAACAGTGACAAAAAAACACTACCAATACGAATGTCAGGTTTTGGAAACATGTTTAATGCTTATTAGGAAACATGACACAATACTGTTTTCTGTTTGAAATTTTGACTTTATACTGACAGAACAGTCGAAAAGGCAGGACAGGTGGCGGTTCTAAACATAAAAAAACAAATACACGACTATCCTAGAAAATACATATTTTGAACGCAGCCACTTAGCTCCCTTAAACTTATATATTTGGGTACCTTAGGTCTTGCTGACAAAGAATATGTTAGGTGTTAAGCAATTAGTCTAATAATTAACAAATTGTAGTCAAAATACTATAGTGAGGTTGTCAGACAACACGGGATCATTTTTGCTCATAATGGCGTGTTTGGACACTGCTTTAGAAAAAATGAGGCCACCACGTTAAATCCAATTTGATTGGCTAGAATAATATGTAAGGCGAAACATGATTAGTCGATTGCAAATACTAATTTTGGTTGTTACTAGAAACGATAGGAAGGGTACATTTTTTCAAAAGCTTTTGTAAACATGGTCCCATTGGCTAGACCATTTGATATAGTCAATTAGGAGCGTCAGTTCAGTGCCACTTTTTGAAAATCCAATTTGTAAAGCAAGTGCGTTGAGATCCAGCTCATATTTTTCTAAATAAAAGCCTGGGACAGAGGCAGATCGGAATTGTGCCATAACTCATCGCCAGTCAACGTATTTGTTTAATATTTCCATGAATTGTGGTAAGCTAGACCTATTTGATATCTTGTTGATGAAAATTGAATGTGAATTGATAATTTATGTCTATATGTGTGTGGTTCAGTAACAATAAACAGAGGCAAAACCTCGATATGGCTCCACCATGAATAAAACTTGTCGGAGAGGAATATATCTGCATGGGATGGCCAAATAGTACTATGACACCTATCTTATTGAATAGAAGGAAATAATGCTGGAATTGCAGAAGCGTTGTAACCATTAGGGAGAGGAATACTGGTGTATATTGTTCATGAGAAGCTAACAGTTGGCCTACCGCGCTGAACTCGGTGTTTGTTATGTATTGTGCTTCAGTGTGGAAATAGATTATAAATTAGTTCTGAAGAGAGGTACAACCTTCTTGTTTCAGGGACCGTGGTACTAAACTATTAAAGCAGCACCTGGTCTGAGTTTTGCTGAATCCAGAGGCTGATAGCATACTCCTTGGTCAAGATAGCGACCAGTGTTGTTTCTCAAGAATACGGTGAAGCAAGCGAGCAGAGGAGACTGTTTCCTGCCGCCCACACAGAAGTTAAGATTCGTTGGCCAGAGCAGCTCAATCTTGTGTAACCCCCCCCCCCCCCTCTAAAATTGACTGTATATTAAATAAAGAGGGACACTTATTTGTTTCAAATGACAGGAACTGTGAACTTTTCCAATACTATTTCCACCAGAAACAAACACTTGAAGTCATGATGACAAACAACCACCTAGCTTGAAAAAGCCAGTATTACCTCATAGTACTACATCACAACTTACACACATATTGTAATAATAATAATATATGTGAATACAAAGATCATATCTATAAATTTTGTACATACAACTTGTAATTACATTTGATTGTGATTCCTGGTTCACTTTGTAGTTGAATCAGGATATCTATTATTGAAAGGAATTAATACATATTTTACAAGTTACACTTGACTTATTAAGATAGTCTTATAGAGTGTTCTACGTATGTGAGTGTCACAGTGTTGTAAAGTATTGTGGATTAAACTAAATTGTTTTTCTGTCTTTTGGTTGTTGTGAACATACACTTCATCCCTATCATACCCTAGACATTCAACGTAGTCATCACAATATTCCAGAATAATTCTTACTGAGGTCTAAATGTGGTAGCAAAGTAAGGTCATCTGTAATACACCACACTTATTAGATACTGATACCTTCACAGCTGATCTCAGCCAGTACACTAAGTCCCCTATAAATATTTATAACATCCCACTTTACCACATATATTGGGGTCCTGTCCGGGATTTTGAATCTTCTCCTATTATATATATTGGGGGGTAATTCACTTCAGGGAGTAATAAAAATTTAAAAGGTATCCTTGGGTGGAAATAAATAAGGTTGAGCTCTCAGTGCTTGTGGTTGTCCTTAGATAATTAGTATAGATTAACTTGTTTAAGTTAGACATTGTATAAATTTGCCTGTTAAGAAAATGGCCGACTTGGCAAAATGTCGATCTGCTGCTGTGCAGACTGCTAAAGAGTTAGGAATGGACGGGCAAGTGATGATTGCTTATGTCACTACTGAATGTGACAAATATATTGAACGTGAAGAAAGAAAATTTGAAGCAGAAAGAAAATTAGAATCGGAAAGATTAGAAAAAGAGGCTGAAAGAAAGTTAGAGGCTGAAAAAGAAATTAAGAGGTTGCAGATTGAGGCTGACAAGGAGGCTAGAGCATTGGAGGCGGATCGTGAGGCGGAAATAAGGAGGCTCCAGTTGGAAGAGAAAAAGGCTGAAAGGGAAGACAAGCGATTGACGGCAGAAAGGGAGGCAGAAGAAAAAAGATTGACTGCAGAGAGGGAAGCAGAAAAGGAGGAGAAGAGATTACAAAGGGAGCACGAGTTACGACTAAGGGAGTTGGAATTTCAAGGCCATGCTCCTGAAAAAGGTGCCAGTCCCTTTACCTCTGATGCCACTGCTAGTCAGGGAGCCTCAACCTCAGCTATGAACTTTCATTTAGATCATTTTGTTGAGAGAGAGAAGATGATATCGAGAGTTATCTAAATAGGTATGAACTGTTAGCTACCACGTATGGGTTAGAGAGAGAAAGGTGGAGCTTAAAGTTATCTCAAGGGCTTCGTGGTACGGCTTATGAAGTTTTTGCCAAAATGAGCAGAGATGATCAAGAAAATTATGACATGCTAAAGCAGGCTCTTTTGTTAAGATATGAAAAGAATGGAGAATTTTATAGAAAAAAATTTAGGAATGCTAAACTACTGTCAGGTGAAACCTATCACCAGTTCTCTGCACGGTTAGAGACATACTTGGAGAAATGGACTTCTCTGGGGAAAACCCAAGATCTTAAGGAAATGATCCTTATAGAACAATTAAGAGAGTCCATGGCTCCAGACCTTAGAAAGTTTCTCATGGAACAAGGTGCAGAGAGGCTGGGTGAGTTACTAAATGTTGCTGAAAGATATCAGGCAGCTCAGGCAGAGGTACCAAGTAACAAAAAGAAACAGTTAGATAATTTTAAGGCACCACAGAACTTTAATAAATTTGATCATAGAGATCAGAACAAAGGTAAGCACCAGTTTGATAGGCCACGGTATGACAATAAAAATAAAACCCCACAATTCGATGAAAGGAAATTTGATGAAAGAAAATCTTTCAACCAAAAAAGGAGGTGGTGTAAGAATTGTCGGATGGACAATCATGATACTGACCGTTGTAGATGGAAACCTGTGTATATGGCAACCCTTCAGGTCAGGTCGACCTCTAGAAAGGAGGAGGATATTATGATAAATACCACTCCAGAAGAGTTGAGGAAGGCGCAGGCTGGGGATAAGACCCTCAAGTCTTGTTTTAGGAAATTGTCCCATGGTCACACACCTCCAGGAAAAGGAGACTTCTACATGAAGAACCACCTGATATACCGGAAGACTGGAACTAGATCCAAAGGTCAGGGACAGCTGGTACTTCCTAAAAGGTATAGGACAGACTTAATAAGGAGCTTACATGTGAAACAAGATGGGGACCATGAGAAAATAGGTACCATCATCCAAAAGGTGGCTCACAATTATTATTGGCCCAAGGCAAGGTGGGACATTGAGAATTTTGTAGAAAGGTGTAGCATAGCACATGAGGGAACACCCACAAGTGGGAACATTGATCAGGACCTGGACACGCCACGGGGCAAACGTAGGCCTGACAACAGAAGGAATAATAAAGTGGACCAAGTGGAATGGGAAGCCCCTTTTCACGGACAATCTTCAATTGACTGTTTTACTATGGCCACTATGCAGCGAGTGCAATAAGATGTCTTACCCCAGGATAAGCCGAAAATCCCTCAATCGGACTTATGTAAACTGGAGGAAGAAGATGTAGAGAGGAAATCTCTCATCAAGAATTCTAAGTGGGAAGAAAGCCCCAAGAAAAAAATTGGTAGCGGTCGTTTTGTGCATGATAATTCTGGGAAGAAAAATCATCACTATAGAGCTTCGAGTGCAAGAGACCATACCGGTGCATGGACAAATAGGTCCACAAAATTACAGGTCCATATGTAGCTCTGTTAAGAACGTGGACTGATGAAAAGGCAGAGGAAAATATTACATCCTCATACCAATATGTAAATGAGCTGACCACTCGTTTAAAAACTGGCTCGAAACTTGCCAATGAAAATTTGAGACAAGCCAGGAAAAACCATCCTGCCTATTACAACAGGAAAGCTAAAGACAGAGATTTGGCTGTGGGAGAGAAGGTACTGCTTCTTCTACCCGGTAGTCAGAATAAATTACAAATTGGATGGCAAGGTCCATATACAGTTCTAGAGAAGGTGTCTAGAACAAATTATAAGATAGATAAGAAGGGGAAAGAAAAAATCTATCATGTGAATCTCCTGAAGAAATATTTGGAAAGAGAAAATCAGGAAGAGACACACTTGTTGACCTTGTCCATTGCAATGGAGATGAAAAAGGAACCACTTTCATCATTTGAATATCCATTACATCCCTGTGAGACAGCGGCACAGGTGAAAATCAGTACACATTTAACGAAAAATCAGAAGGAGAGAGTGCAACAGGTTCTAGATGATCATACAGAGGTGTTAACGGACCGACCGGGGCATACAAACTTATTGGAATATGATATGAAACTGATAGACCCCACACCTGTCTGTGTGAAACCCTATTCGATTCCTTTTGCTAACGAGAAAGCTTTGAAGGAAGAGATAGACTATTTGTTGAAGGAGGGAATAATTTCACACAGTGAATCTTCGTATAGTTCCAGTGTGGTACTCTTAAGGAAACCCTCTGGAGAACATAGACTCTGTATAGATTACAGGAGACTGAATGCTATCACAGAAGGTCAGGTGGATCCATTGCCGGATACAAATCAGTTGTTTGCCAGGCTAAATAAAGCTAAATATTTCTCAAAAGTGGATCTGAGTAAAGGATACTATCAGATTCCAGTAAAGCCTGAGGTTAGACCATACCTAGCTTTTAGTACCTCAGAGGGACACTATGAGTTTAACAGATTGCCATTTGGATTGAAGAATGCGCCTAGTGTCTTCTCTAGAATGATGAGAAAATTGTTGGATCCTCTGAATAATCCATGCATCACAAATTTCATGGATGATATCCTTATAGCAACAGAAACATTTGAGGAACACATTGACTCTCTGAACATGCTGTTTAATGGACTTAGAGAAGCGATTTTAACGGCCCGACCAACCAAATGTTGCGTTGGATGTAAAGAATTAGAATTCTTGGGACACACAGTCCATCAGGGAAACATGACCCCAGACCCCAAGAATTTAGAGAAACTAAAGAAAGCTCCGAGGCCACAAACAAAGAAAGACGTGAGATCTTTTGTCTCATTATGTGGTTTCTACCAAAAGTATATCAAAAACTTTAATTCCATATGTGCACCGTTAACTGATTTGACACGCAAAGGAAATCCAGATCGAATTACATGGACAGCACAATGTGAATTGGCATACCAGGAATTGAAGGAAAAGCTCACAAGCAAACCTATTCTGAAATTACCTGACTTAAGTCAAGAATTCATTGTAAGAACGGATGCCAGTAATATCGGGTTAGGTGCGACCCTGTTACAGAAATCAGATGCACTAGATGGGGAATTAACCCCAGTGGCATATGCTAGCAGAAAGTTGAACAAAGCTGAAACCAATTATTCAACTAGCGAAAAAGAATGTCTTGCAGTAATATGGGCGATCAAGAAATTCAGTATTTATCTGTATGGGAAGGCATTCAAGTTGCAAACGGATCACAAACCCTTGTCGTTTCTAGCGCAGGCTAGGCATGAAAATTCGAGGTTACTCAGATGGTCCTTACTTTTGCAGCCATTCCAGTTCAGCATAGAGTATATTTCTGGAAAACCTAACCTGGGAGCGGATTTTCTAAGCCGCCATCCGTGTGATGAGAATCATCGTAAGCACCAGGAATAATATTAACTTTCTCTATGTGTATATAGAATTATAGACTGACATATAACGTCTGTTTTAAGTGGGGAGAATTTGTCGTGAGAAATTCTAATCCACATATTTAAATTAAAAAGTAAATGTAAAGCCTAACGAATTAATTCAATAAAAGGAAAGAAGACTGGTAAAGAACAGTGCCGTCACAATGGCGTACGCCTGTATTATGGAACGTCATGCTAGTTAAACAAGAAAAACCCCTTTTTCTACTTCGTCTGCATAATTGTAACGCTTTCACGTTTACTAGAAAAGCCTACTGCATCAACTACACGCGTTTCAAAAAAATAAAACTGGTACTGTGTTTCTTAGAAAACCTTGAGATAAACACACTGCGTAATGACCTAGATTAATATTACAATTAATGTCATTTATGCACTACGTAAAAGAAAAGACAGACGAGCTTAGAAGAGAGAGAGAGAGAGAGAGAGAGAGAGAGAGAGAGAGAGAGAGAGAGAGAGAGAGAAGGAGGAACGCATTCAATACTACCACGTTCGTCTCGCGATGAAAAAGTGAACGCGAAAGGCATGAAGCACTAATTTTTTTCAAATAAACCGTGACAAAAAAACACTACTAATACGAGGGTCAGGTTTTGGAAACATGTTTAATGCTTATTAGGAAACATGACACAATACTGTTTTCTGTTTGAAATTTTGACTTTATACTGACAGAACAGTCGAAAAGGCAGGACAGGTGGCGGTTTCTAAACATAAAAAATAAAAAAAACAAATACACGACTATTCTAGAAAATACATATTAAAACGCAGTCACTTAGCTCCCTTAAACTTATATATTTGGGTACCTTAGGTCTTGCTGACAAAGAATATGTTAGGTGTTAAGCAATTAGTCTAATAATTAACAAATTATAGCCAAAATACTATAGTGAGGTTGTCAGACAACACGGGATCATTTTTGCTCATAATGGCGTGTTTGGACACTGCTTTAGAAAAAATGAGGCCACCACGTTAAATCCAATTTGATTGGCTAGAATAATATGTAAGGCAAAACATGATTAATCGATTGCAAATACTAATTTTGGTTGTTACTAGAAACGATAGGAAGGGTACATTTTTTCAAAAGCTTTTGTAAACATGGTCCCATTGGCTAGACCATTTGATATAGTCAATTAGGAGCGTCAGTTCAGTGCCACTTTTTGAAAATCCAATTTGTAAAGCAAGTGCGTTGAGATCCAGCTCATATTTTTCTAAATAAAAGCCTGGGACAGAGGCAGATCGGAATTGTGCCATAACTCATCGCCAGTCAACGTATTTGTTTAATATTTCCATGAATTGTGGTAAGCTAGACCTATTTGATATCTTGTTGATGAAAATTGAATGTGAATTGATAATTTATGTCTATATGTGTGTGGTTCAGTAACAATAAACAGAGGCAAAACCTCGATATGGCTCCACCATGAATAAAACTTGTCGGAGAGGAATATATCTGCATGGGATGGCCAAATAGTACTATGACACCTATCTTATTGAATAGAAGGAAATAATGCTGGAATTGCAGAAGCGTTGTAACCATTAGGGAGAGGAATACTGGTGTATATTGTTCATGAGAAGCTAACAGTTGGCCTACCGCGCTGAACTCGGTGTTTGTTATGTATTGTGCTTCAGTGTGGAAATAGATTATAAATTAGTTCTGAAGGGAGGTACAACCTTCTTGTTTCAGGGACCGTGGTACTAAACTATTAAAGCAGCACCTGGTCTGAGTTTTGCTGAATCCAGAGGCTGATAGCATACTCCTTGGTCAAGATAGCGACCAGTGTTGTTTCTCAAGAATACGGTGAAGCAAGCGAGCAGAGGAGACTGTTTCCTGCCGCCCACACAGAAGTTAAGATTCGTTGGCCAGAGCAGCTCAATCTTGTGTACCCTTCCCCCCCCCCCCCCCCCCCCCCCCCCTCTAAAATTGACTATATTAAATAAAGAGGGACACTTATTTGTTTCAAATGACAGGATCTGTGAACTTTTCCAATACTATTTCCACCAGAAACAAACACTTGAAGTCATGATGACAAACAACCACCTAGCTTGAAAAAGCCAGTATTACCTCATAGTACTACATTACAACTTACACACATATTGTAATAATAATAATATATGTGAATACAAAGATCATATCTATAAATTGTGTACATACAACTTGTAATTACATTTGATTGTGATTCCTGGTTCACTTTGTAGTTGAATCAGGATATCTATTATTGAAAGGAATGGGAGCCGCGCTGGTGTAATGGCTTCGGCGTTGTACTGGCGACCAGGTGTTCATGGTTCAAACCCGGGCGTCGGCGTTTGAAGAAATGTTTACGGCCGGAAATTTGACTGAATAGCCTGAACGGCTCCTGTGATAAACCCTCTGTGGATGGGAAGGAGCGAAGCTCCTGACCGGGTTGGAAGGAAAGTCCTCAGGTTCCCCAGCCTCGCAATGACATGTCATTGGGCCGAAGGGCTGAAAGCCCAAGTGCCGCTGGTTAAGAAAAAAAAAAAAAAAAAATTGAAAGGAATTAATACATATTTTACAAGTTACACTTGACTTATTAAGATAGTCTTATAGAGTGTTCTACGTATGTGAGTGTCACAGTGTTGTAAAGTATTGTGGATTAAATTAAATTGTTTTTCTGTCTGTTGGTTGTTGTGAACATACACTTCATCCCTATCATACCCTAGACATTCAACGTAGTCATCACAATATTCCAGAATAATTCTGACTGAGGTCTAAATGTGGTAGCAAAGTAAGGTCATCTGTAATACACCACACTTATTAGATACAGATACCTTCACAGCTGATCTCAGCCAGTACACTAAGTCCCCTATAAATATTTATAAAATCCCACTTTACCACACTAATCCATACAGTAATGAAGTATATATGTAAAACATTTGAGTTAATTGTTTGGATGTTAGTATCTGTCTCGTGTTTTGATTGTAGCTTTGACTATTCCTGTGTTACAGCGCAGTCACTGCACCATTTCGTATTGTGTGGCCGATGCTTACCCAGGATTTCTTTGCCTCAGAAGGTAGCGATCAACTTTATGATTAATGAATGGTTACAACACACACAGTGAGTGACGACATAACGCTAAGCAGATCTTCTATACAAATAGGGAACGCCACAGTCAACTGGAATACTGTTTATTTACAATGTGGACCACTGCTGTTACCCGGACCTCCAACAATCTTGGTCCGTCACACTTCCTCTTTAACACTCGCTCACCATTGAGAATTATATTCAATATTGTAATGTCTTTTATCTACTGTTCTTCAGATGTTACTAGTATCTACATCCTTTCCTCCGTTTAAGCAAATCCTTGTCCATTGATACTATCGATTTAGGTTCAGGTTATTGAAGTGATAACCGGACTCTTCCGGGGTTGTTCCTTTCCCTGGTTCTAGATGCCCACTGTGTTAGCCGAGTAACAGGACTACGGTATGGATGTAACTAATTCACTCTACGTACCCTTTTCTGAGTGGAGCCTAACTCGCTCCTTCGTTCTTCAATCTTATCAAGAATTTATAATATCAATATGTTGGATTATTGCTACCCACTCTTGTCTCCGTGCATTTAAGAAATTACACAGCACCTTGTCTACTTCACTATAGACTTCAACATGGCTGCCTCTCCTACTTGAGTACCTGTCTTGCTCGGCCTGGATCACGCTTCTGCCTCATGCTGAGAAAAACGAGCCTAACCTCTATTTTGTTTTGACCCTTCTTATATGCAACCCTCTTAATGTGCTTCCCCTTTTTCTACCCCCTCTCTACCAACTCAGGTTAGACTTTTCACTCTTCCTTCTCTTACTGCCACAACTGCTCGCTTCTTGATTTCATGCACTTCTGCTTGTTAATTTTAATTTTGTTACTGAAATGGTAGTCCATACACTAAATCATACACAATGGCATAACTAATTCCTCTACTTCTTGTCGAATTAATACGTTAAATGGTAGAGTTTTGAAAAGTTCCAACATCATTTTCTACTTCCCTTCCTATGCACGAATGCATATCTGGAGTCATCCTTATATGACCACCAGCTATGCTCAGTTCTACAATATATGTACATGGAAGTGAACCTATGTCTGTGAGGCTAATTAAATCCTCGTTGACTCTTGAAATCATCCACACACGTCCAGGGATTCCTCCTGTGGTGAAGCTTGTTGAGAACCCAGCATTGCATACTATGCTTGGAGGAGTCACTTGAGCCCCAGGCGTAATTGTTATGACTAAATTCATAACAGTTTTCGGTCGCTCTCAAACTTGGTTTGTGGGCTGACTTCCTTGTTTACAAAGCGTTACTACGACGACCCCGGAAGTACGTCACATAGTTTGCTGATTTTGGAGCAGACGTCCTTTGCCGGGCTAGGATCGAAGTTTCGGTCTAAGTATCGGTTTCTTTGGCATTGTGTCTCCAAGGGAGAAGGTTGCGTTCTTACGTGCTCTTAAAAGTGTACTCTTAGTACTGAGTTTGGTGTATTTCATATCAGCTAGGTCGTCTATCAGTTAGAGCCTAAGCTTGATTATATTCCTAAGGACTTGTCAGCGCTGAATGGAGTGGAATAGATGAGTATTATGATATTAAATAATCCAGCATGATGACTGACATTGTTCCTGTAGTCTACAAGACGTTAGACTTACCTGTGGACTGGCTAGAGATTGCCATTGATTTTTATGTTGATGCAACTAATTGAGGAGCTACGTTCCTGTGATTAAAATTACATATTTGTCAAACGTCAAACTGGCTTATCACGTTTTCATACTGGTAAGAACTAGCCTCACGTTTGTATGAACTTTGCTTGTTGGGCTGTACCTACAATCTACCGTAGACCTTACTGGACACCAGAGTCCAGCATCTCTACATACTCAAATGAACCCGTAACAGTAATTCTCTGGCTTTGACTTGGTTGACTGCATGCAGGAGGATCTCACTATAGGCCCAGTGATAAGCAGGGGAAACTGAGAAGTGGCTCTGTGCAGGACATGAGAATTCCTTGGGAGAGCCCAGAACCAGAGCATAGCATTTTAGCTCTGCATAGGTGGAGAGCTCCCTTGGATGGCGGGGAATGCACAGTATGCCACGAACTTCTTACTCCTAGCGTGGGACAAGATGTGACGATCCTTCAAATGCGAGGCAAGCTGGAGAAACTGGAGCTCATGACTTCAACTCAACACGTTTCGGAATGACAGAATAGCCACAGGAAAAGCTTAGATCTACAATGTAGATAATACCAAGGAGTGTTCAACTTGGTGTTGACTGCAAAAGAGCGAGACGTTCAGCAGCCATAGTTAAACAACAACAACAACTTCCCATCCTGCCTACTCTCTACTTTTGTGTTCAGGTATTTCACTTGACATGTCAAAGTTTTATATGCTTAGAAATGACAAAGTATTTTGTTCCGATAACAAAAAGTTGGTGTAACGGTTGTACAATATTAATTACTAGCAATAACTCGTCAATAATGACGGAAGTAAATCAAATGATAGATCTGTCCATTCACTCTGAACACATATGGTCCACGTCCAACGAAGCGATCGATTTGGGCACCCATGGATGCAAATCCTAAGACTGAATTATAGAAACGGATATTTTCCTTAAAATGTCGATGTTGTGGATGCGCAGGGTTGCTCAAAAGATCCTTGAGATACGGAGGAAAAAGACGTCTCTGCTCTCCTTCTTGCTCCAACAGCACTGTACCTTTATGGCAGCAATATTTGAGTGTACCATCGATTGATCTTTCCACTTAAAAATTGAGAGAGTGACAGAACTGACATTCCTGATCCATTGGGCCGCAGTTGTGTACAGCAACTGCATTCTCATCAAAGGCATCATGATTTGGAATTGTTGGACTACGTGCAGCTCTTGATCGTCTAACTTGTTGTGCAGCTGCTGCTCTCCGTTCGGTTGCTTCTTCTGGTCTCCTTTGCTCGTTGCGATGCTCTCAACTGACGAATGCGAAAAGTGTTTACAGCGCGTTGAGATTCATGCTCCTCTGCAGACTGATTTGCTCCTTATGACTGACGCTGTGATTGTCTTTGTGCCGCTTCATGTTGTCGTCGTATTGTTGCTTCTTCTAGAGTATCTCTTGCTCGTTGTGATTGACGCGATCGTCTCTTCCTCTTAGCATCTGCAGCTCGTTTTGCAGCCATCTTATCATCGTGATCTATAATAATAAGTCTGCAATACTTTTAATTAAAATTTTGTCTTGAAGAAACAGTCAAAAACTTACATTTTAAGGTTATTTTTTAACAAAATGATGAGTTAAATCCGTTTCCGGAATGAAACTGGGTTCTACACCGACTTTTCTTCGTTCAGTTTTTCTATTTTCGGGAGAGTACACATAAGGGAAACAATACAATTAATGTCTAACTTTCAACCACAGTTGCATCCCTTAGATGTGACCGACGTACAAACGGCGAGAATTATGGATTGTGATTATATGCTTGGCTGTCATTGAGATATAGTACAGTTCATTGTTGAAGTAAATCCCTGATAAAAACATGCATCTCATGACCCATGCTTCCTCCCCCCCAATCCCTACAACCACACATAATAATGGAGAAAAAGAGTTATCTCAGAAGTCAGTATTCAGCACGAGGGAGCAGAGCTGATAACTTCATTATATTTTCATGTTCTTCGTCTGTTTTTATGATTCCCCTCTATTTCCCATAACCCTGGGGATTCCAGACAAAATGATTGCCTCGTAATGCTTTTGCTATCAACTTGTTTGCTCAACGTGTTGTATACAACGCCAGCGACTTTCCTAACCTGTTGAAAAAAATTGTTATTCTTAAATAACGTTGAATTGTGATTTTGGCGTTCCATAGTATTATATTTTCATTTCTGGTTTTACAGTACTTCTTTATTTAGCTGTTACTTCCTTTTATTGGTTAGGTTTGGTTTTTGGTTTTAACGACAATCTTCATTGCACACGGATAATTCCATCAGTGGTCCGACCTCCTCCCTTAGATCACACAGGGAGGATCTCAGCACAGTGCACGAACTCCGTAGCACCAGTGAGAATTCCGATGTGTGTATATAGGAATGACACATTCTATAAATATTTTTGAGGTGGGTAGGTTTCTAATTTGTAAATGTTACCAGGGCAGCAGCCTTATGGCCTACTCTTTACGATTTCCAACTGCCGTGGGATTTTTGACGTGAGCAACTTGCATACCTGACCTCCTCCTATTTTTACGCCCTTACCCAAGAAAGCTAGGTAATCAATCTCGCTACACAGGAGACCAGGAGGAAGTATGACATTATTAGGACCACTTGTTCCGAAAAAAAAATTCTATAAGTTATACTCCCTCTACTGGGAATCGAACCCAGTACCTTTAGAATTAGAGGCGGACGCCATACCTCTTAGCCACTCCGACCACCTTTCATTTTATTGAATACTAACTACGTTTCCGTACTGTCACACTCACAAACAAGTACACAACTTATTTTAAAAAGATTAGGCAATAGTAAAAGCTCAGTACCCATTACGCTACCGGCTTCCATAAATGAGTTCGTGCGTTGTATATAAGGACTGAAGTGGTATGACAAGATCACTCATGTGGAACTGATGACAAGATCACTAATGTGGAACTCAAGACAAGATCACTAATGTGGAACTGATGACAAGATCACTAATATGGAACTGATGACAAGATCACTAATGTGGAACTGATGACAAGATCACTCATGTGGAACTGATGATAAGATCACTAATGTGGAACTGATGATAAGATCACTAATGTGGAACTAAGGACAAGATCACTAATGTGGAACTGATGACAGGATCGCTAATGTGGTACTGATGACAAGATTACTAATGTGGAACTGATGACAAGATCACTAATGTGGAACTGATGACAAGATCACTAATGTGGAACTGATGACAAGATCACTAATGTGGAACTGATGACAAGATCACTAATGTGGAACTGATGACAAGATCACTAATGTGGAACTGATGACAAGATCACTAATGTGGAACTGATGACAAGATCACTAACGTGGAACTGATGACAAGATCACTAATGTGGAACTAATGATAAGATCACTAATGTGGAACTGATGACAAGATCGCTAATGTGGAACTGATGACAAGATCGCTAATGTGGAACTGATGACAAGATCACTAATGGGGAACTGATGATAAGATCACTAATGTGGAACTGATGATAAGATCACTAATGTGGAACTGATG
Organism: Oreohelix idahoensis; assembly: GCA_024509875.1. NCBI lineage: Eukaryota > Metazoa > Mollusca > Gastropoda > Stylommatophora > Oreohelicidae > Oreohelix > Oreohelix idahoensis. Next base: position 170,126 of record JAMPIV010015400.1, on the reverse strand, counting down.
ACAAGATCACTAATGTGGAACTGATGATAAGATCACTAATGTGGAACTGATGACAAGATCGCTAATGTGGAACTGATGACAAGATCACTAATGTGGAACTGATGACAAGATCACTAATGTGGAACTGATGATAAGATCACTAATGTGGAACTGATGACAAGATCACTAATGTGGAACTGATGACAAGTTCACTAATGTGGAACTGATGACAAGTTCACTAATGTGGAACTGATGACAAGATCGCTAATGTGGAACTGATGACAAGATCACTAATGTGGAACTGATGACAAGATTACTAATGTGGAACTGATGACAAGATCACTAATGTGGAACTGATGACAAGATCACTAATGTGGAACTAATGATAAGATCACTAATGTGGAACTGATGACAAGATCACTAATGTGGAACTGATGACAAGATCGCTAATGTGGAACTGATGACAAGATCGCTAATGTGGAACTGATGATAAGATTACTAATGTGGAACTGATGACAAGATCACTAATGTGGAACTGATGACAAGATCACTAATGTGGAACTGATGACAAGTTCACTAATGTGGAACTGATGACAAGATCACTAATGTGGAACTGATGACAAGATCACTAATGTGGAACTGATGACAAGATCACTAATGTGGAACTGATGACAAGAACCAGACAAGTGCCTGTGGAACAAGAGTTGAGAAGAAGACGATGGTGATGGATAGGACACACATTGAGGAAACTTTTTGATAGCATTACAAGGCAGTCCTTGTTCTGGAATTCACAGGATAAGAGAGGCAGGGGTTGACCAGGAAACGCATGGAGAAGAGAACTGGAGACAGAAATGAAAATGGCGAGGAAAACATGGAGAGAACTTGAGTGGATGGCACGTGGTAGGAAGACTTGGCATTTGTTTTTGAAGGCCTATCCTCCTGATGGAGCTACAGTGTATTGATTGAAAAGCTCAGTAACCAAAAAGGTACAGACTTTTGTAAATGGATGCTCACGTGTCAAAGAAGGATTGAAATGATATGACAAGATAGGGAGCCGCGCTGGTGTAATGGTTACCACACTGCGCTGGCGATCGGGTGATCCAGGTTCGAGCCCTGGCGAGGATATTTGAAGCAGTGTCGTCGACCGGGACTTGGACTGGAATAATTCCAGCCCTGGCGAAGCCATTTGAAGAGGTGTCTTCGACCAGGGACTGGAATAACCTGAATGGCTCCTGAGCCGACCCAGCTCTAATGGGTACCTCCGAAATCGGCGAGTATCTGCCTGAATGGCGAGAGGACACCTGTCATTGTACATAGAATAAAGGGATACTCACATAAAAATCAGTGTCAGGTTAGACATATTAACCGGAGATTTCGCCTCGGGTAATAGCGGGCGTACGTTAAAAAAAAATTAAAATAAAATAAAAATATAACAAGATTACTAACGTGGAACTGATGACAAGAACCAGACAAGTGTTAGCGGAACATGAGATGAAAAGATCACTAATGTGGAACTGATGACAAGAACCAGACAAGTGTTAGCGGAACATGAGATTACAAGATTACTAATGTGGAACTGATGACAAGAACCAGACAAGTGTTAGCGAAACATGAGATGACAAGATCACTAATGTGGAACTGATGACAAGAACCAGACAAGTGTTAGCGGAACATGAGATGACAAGATCACTAATGTGGAACTGATGACAAGAACCAGACAAGTGTTAGCGGAACATGAGATTACAAGATTACTAATGTGGAACTGATGACAAGAACCAGACACGAGTTAGCGGAACATGAGATGACAAGATTACTAATGTGGAACTGATGACAAGAACCAGACAAGTGTTAGCGGAACATGAGATGACAAGATCACTAATGTGGAACTGATGACAAGAACCAGACAAGTGTTAGCGGAATTTGAGATGACAAGATCACTAATGTGGAACTGATTACAAAAACGATACAAGTGTAAGCGGAACATGAGATGACAAGATTACTAATGTGGAACTGATGACAAGAACCAGACAAGTGTTAGCGGAACATGAGATGACAAGATTACTAATGTGGAACTGATGACAAGAACCAGACAAGTGTTAGCGGAACATGAGATGACAAGATCACTAATGTGGAACTGATGACAAGAACCAGACAAGTGTTAGCGGAATTTGAGATGACAAGATCACTAATGTGGAACTGATTACAAAAACGATACAAGTGTAAGCGGAACATGAGATGACAAGATTACTAATGTGGAACTGATGACAAGAACTAGACAAGTGTTAGCGGAACATGAGATGACAAGATTACTAATGTGGAACTGATGACAAGAACCAGACAAGTGTTAGCGGAACATGAGATGACAAGATCACTAATGTGGAACTGATGACAAAAACGATACAAGTGTTAGCGGAACATGAGATGACAAGATTACTAATGTGGAACTGATTACAAGAACTAGACAAGTGTTAGCGGAACATGAGATGACAAGAACCAGACAAGTGTTAGCGGAACATGAGATGAGAACATCACGATGGTGGCGGAGAGGACACACGTTGAGGAAACCAGTTGATAGCATATAAAGGCACTCTTTGCTCTGGAATACCCAGGGTAACAGAAGCAGAGGACGACCGAAAAACACATGGAGAAGAGTACTGGAGACATAAATGAAAACATCGGGGAAGGCTTGGAAAGGCCTGGAGCGGATGGCACGGGACCAGGAAGATTTGGCATAAGTTTATTGAAGGCCTTTGCTCCTTGGGCAGCCGATATAAGATGATGATGATGATGTCGATGTAAAAGCTCAGTATATGTTAGTACAGCTTAGTCGGCCAAACATAACCTAAATTACTGTGAGAGAAGAAAAGTGAATATGAAATTATCAAACAAAATATGGCGTTATGTCCGATGTAAAGGGGGATGATCGTAAATGGCATTTCCATGTATAGAGATAGTCTCCCTTGGTTTAGGTCTAGAATGTCATAGAGCACCGTGGTGAATTTCAGAACTTTCAAGGCGCAGACATTTTTTTTTTATCAGTCGCGTGGTACATATCGATCATAGATTGATAACCAGAAGAAGTAATAACAGCTTTTATCTGAACGTAGGAGTCCAGTATCTCATTACCATAAGGGGGGGGGGGGGGGGGGGGGTGGGGGGGGGGGGGGGGGGGGGATTGGCGGCCTGGACGAGTCGTGAAAGGTACAAGCACTGCACGAAACCGTTGTGGATCGATTGGTTAAGACCTGCGCGGAGATTCTACGGCAGATGTGATGTAGCTTTTTTTTTTATTTTAAGTTATTTTTCGTTGTATAGTCGTGTACACTGCTTTTTTCTTTTCGGCTTTATTCGGGTGTCGTAGTTCAAGGCTAAATATATATATATATATGTGTGTGTGTGTGTGTGTGTGTAGCTTTGTTACACCTCCCCCCCTTTCCCCCCAACAACAGCAATATACAGGAAAGAGGAAGAAACAAAAAATGAAAGAAAGAGAAAAGGAAATAAAGAAAGAAAGAGAAAGTGAGAAAAAGGGAAAGGAAAGAAAGAAAGAATGAAAGAAAGAGAAATAGAGAAAAGGAAAGAAAGAATGAATGAATAAAAGGGAAAAAGAAAGAAAGAATTTAAAAGGAAAGAAAGAACTAATAAAGGAAAGAGAAAAAGTGGAAAGGAAAGAAAGAATGAATGAGTGACTGAAAGAGAAAGAGAGAACAGAAAAGAGAAAAGGAAAGAATGAAAGAAAGAATGAATAAATGAAAGAGGAAAAGAAAGAAAGAAAGAAAGAAAGAAAGAAAGAAAGAAAGAAAGAAAGAAAGAAAGAAAGAAAGAAAGAAAGAAAGAAAGAAAGAAAGACAGACAGAAAGACAGAAAAACACTACACAACAGAAACTCGCTGCAGGAGTACTGACCAAAAAATAAAAATCGAAAAAAAGGGATTCGTCTTACGAGGACAAAAGCCGAAGAAAATAGCCAACGTTGCGGCCCCACGGCCTTCGTCAAGGAAAGGATAGAAAGCGAGAGCTAAGTAGGTCACATAAGAATCTAAATAAAAATGAATATAAAAACTGGGTACTTCCCTAAAGGTGGCTAAGACCTAGCATGCCTGCCGAGAGGAGGGCACGCCATAAGAAAGTGGGAATGAATGGGGTGCTTAGTTGGATGCGAGTCATTTCACAATTCACTCCTGCAACGAGGCGATGTCGCCAGTTGGATGGTTCTTGGTTTGATTCCCCGGTGAGCCTTTCCTTTCTGTTACTTTTCTGATGTTCAGTGTTGTGACGGTATTGCCTCCCCTGCTTTGCAGTAGTGGTCCAACAGTGGCCAAATCTCAAGAGTATCTAATATAGGCTTCAAGGGTATCTACCTTCGCACAAGATTACTCTTGGCAGAGATGTAGATAGAAGGGTGATGACACTTCTATTACAAAGGGAGTCTTCACAAGATATTCAGAATAAGCGAGAACAATACTGCTTTGGCTGAGTATGTTAACTCTGTAATTCTGCAGACGCTTTTGTGAAGAATGTAAGCACTTATTACTTTCAGCTCGTTTAAGCCCTCACCCCTGATTTACTCAGTGGAATTCTATTATTCTAGTATAGCTCTGTTTAGAGTGTGTGTAGTAATTTGACTGAGACAAACATGCAGTAACTTTAAAATGATTAAATCGAAGTTAAATTTGTAACGTTACAAATAACAAAATTTAATAATCACTTTAGATTTTAACAGTTGGAAAATAATTTGAATAGTTATGGATCAAGAAAAATTATCATCACAGTCTTTATGGGATGTGAGATGTTACAAGAAGTTCAAGTGACAGCACATATTTGAACTTAGCTGCCAATGACGGGTTCTGCTCCTTCTTATGGGTTGGTTCTTTTCACTCTGCTCACGCTCGTCTCTGATCAAGGTTGTCGGGGGTAGCTCGTTTCCCAGAAATGTCAAGGAGAGTCTACCTCGTGGGTCCTTCGTCTTAAAGTTTAGGCCACGGTTCCCTTCTTGTTCCAGAGATGGTACTTTCTGCTGGTACCACCAATAACTATGGTAAAAGAATAAAACGAAACGCTCTTCTGAGTATGGCGTTTGCCACCCCATAGTTATGGGTCCCTATCTTCCCATACCACCATCCCAATTACTCAGACTTTACCTTCGATGAGAATTAAACTTAATCCCTCTGGATAAAACTTTCTTTACATTTAAATAGAATAGCTTTCATAGTTACTTTATATTTAAAGGACACGGTTAATAATGCAGATGGAGTCTGTTTACATATACATCTCCACTGAATGAAAAGTGTTCACAATATAAATTGAATATGTTGTCATTTATGTTTTACACTGATTGAAAAGTATGAACTTCCATTACTTTAAAATGAATATTTTCACATAGACATTTACACTGGTTTAAGCTTGAAAACTTACATTAATTTTAAAGTGACTATGTTTATAGGGACATTTACACTGCTTTGAAAATGTAAGTATTATACTTAGAATGTACATCATTTCTTTCATCTTTCCCTCCCTGCTCCATAGGGAATCTTGAACTACTTTATGCTTTTAGTTCTCTTTACGAAACTATCAATAAAGCAATCACCAGCCCGTGCAGTGGTGGTTCATTAATCATCATTCTATACGCTGTGGTTGCCAGCCTCAAATGACTTTGACATCCACAAGCGAGTTTCACATATTAAAATTCACATGGTAATTGTGAGGAGTTACTGTATTTTTTATTTTCAACTCGCCCCAATTTTCTTTTCCCTGTAATTTATTTTGTTCTTTAATTGTTATTAGGCGTTCGAGGTCATAGTTATTAGCTCTGGGTTTAATTTTCGGACGTTAGGAATAATCCGACCACCTGCACCTACCATGTTTTTGTAAGGATGGGGGAGAAGCACGACCCAGATTAACGTGGAACCAATAAAATTTATTCTGGTAACTAGAAGGTCAGAGGATTACCTAATATTACGTATTCTTTCACGCGTAAGCAAAAGTAAATTCGCGATTGGCTTGGTAAACACTGAGTCATCGGTTTGATTATGATATGATTGGACGGGTTCAGAATTAATTTATGTGCAGGTATGAAAATAGGTCATACGTTGGTTGGAAGCGGTTCCAGATAAACAGACGCGAACGCGATGACTCACCGCGTCTGTTATTGCATCAGAATATTCTTACTATTTATTGAGCATCAAAAATCTTTTATCGCTCACAAGTCCCAAGAATTTTTGCGTGAAGAAGTGCCATTATATATCGTCTGCTCAGTACGAGAAATTCGGTATTAATTGGCAGTCATGGCTTGGAGGTGGTGGAGGTTATAGATAGACCTCAGGCTACCACGGACTTTGCCTTCTAAAGAGAAGGAGGAACGAGACATCGGCGTAATTTCATAAACCTGGGTTCGCGCTTGTACCGGCGCCCAGTACGTCTGCAACACCGAAAGAAATAAGTCTCTTTCAGTGAGTGCACATACCTCAACGGGAACGGATTCTTTAAATCCGGAGCTCTTAACTCGTTAAGGCACACCAAACAGGCACGTTGCCTGGTGCTTATAATACTGCCATAATAACGCAGTGGTCCTAAACTCGAACCGGATGAACTCAGCAGGTTGAAGAATTGCCATCAGCAGTAAAACCATCTACATCACTTGGCAATTACCTCGCTATCTTATTATCAAGCCCTCATCATCAGTATTCGGGAAAGGAGAGAGGGAAAACATACTTTTTTGCAAACTGCACGCGAGAAGAGGGGAGTGACGGAGAAGCAACTCATCAGATCCTCAGACGAAGACGGTAGCGTCAGAGAGGCACTGAACTGAGACAGAGGCGAAAGGAAGGAGTGTAGAGAGGAACAATAGATTCAGATAGAAATACTTAGAGGACAGCCTCTGCCAAGTATATTTAGTTACCCATAGTTGTGTATGCAGGTGTGAAAGAGAGTGTGGATTTTTTTAATATGGTGTCTTTCATTTGATTTGTTCTTTTTCTAGGTTGTGCGAACTCGCACTTTATTTATTTTTTTCTGTGGTATTGATTTGTTGTTTTAATAAACTATAAAATGTACACTGGATCAGTTTATCTTTAATTATACTGTACTTATATGCTTCGTCTGTATAGTGGTGTCTGTGAATATTCAGTGAAACCTTATCTCCTTTCTGGTAGTTAGAGGTGGTGAGACAGTAGCTAGTACATAAGTCACAAGTGGCGAGGGAGAGTCAGTCTCGGTTCTCACCCTCGAAGCTATAAGTCTCATCCTTCCACATTCACTGTCATTCTCATCTACATCTATCTTCTCAGACTTTCTCATAACTAGTGTCTTGTCTCTGTGCTCAGATAGACTCTAATTAAAGCCACTTCGTGACAGTTATATATATATATATATATATATATATATATATATATATATATATATATATATATATATATATATATATATATATATATATATGTGTGTGTGTGTGTGTGTGTGTGTGTGTTATTTAACATGTTAATAATAAAATATGAAATGTAAATCACAACTTAAGCCAATCCTGACTCACAAACGTTTTGCTCAGATGAATAAAAGAGACTTGAATCGGCCTCTTACGCGCGTCTGGGGTGTCATTAATTTAATAAGTCCCCTCTCTGACTTCACGTGTGGTCCTTCAGTTTCTTCAGTCCCGGTTTCCTCAATGTTAGAGATTTCCTGGACTATATTGTAAGTCCTGATAAATACTCCAATAAAAGGTGTCCGGTAAAGAAGGAATTCTGAATTCTAATTCTTCACTGTAGCAGTCTGGTGTCTTGGCGAGCGATTTCTCAAGTGAAATAGCTTGAGAAAATGATCAGATTATATTCCCTGCCTTCCCACGCCTTCGTTTGTTATGAGCTATCAAAAAACTCCAATCATATTCAAACAGGCGGGTTATGGGGTAATTTCAAAATATTCCGACATTGGATAATTTTGAACGTAAGGCAGAGGTCAACTCTCCCATATATGGTAATAAGATGTCCGATGCCCTTGTGTACAAACTTATGAACACACCGGTAACCGCATATGACCATGTGTTCGAGATGTAGCAATCTTACTTTTATCTAAAGTAATCTTGTCATCCATGTCTTATCGGTGATTAAGCCGATAGCGCGGGCAGATGCACGTGTTAATCTGCCGCGAATATAGCCAACAAATCTGGGCAGCGCTAAGCAAATGTGATTATTATCCCATACAGGGAGTGTCGAATGATTTGATAAAATCAAATATCTGCTACTTAGCAGAAAAATTACGAAGAAAGAAAGAAAGAAAAGTGCGATAATTGAGAGCACATAATAAAAATCAGTACCACAAATGCACTGATACTGCCGGAGTGAACCAAAGATCGATATGGGCCGCTCCATTCTGTCACAAGTGTTCTCCTTTATTTCTGTCTGTCTTTCTTTTTTCTTTCTTTCATTCATTCATTCTTTCTTTTTTTCTTTCTTTGTCTGCTTGCTTGCCTGCCAGCCTGACTATCTGTCTGTTTTTCTGTCTTTCTTTTGTTTCTTTCTTTCTCTTTCTTTCTTTTGTTTGTTTCTTTCTTTTCTTTCTTTCTTTCTGTCTTTCTTTCTTGGCTTTTTTTCTCTCTCTTTTTCGTTTGCCTATCTGTCTGTCCTTCTTTCTTACGAGCGCCTGGCTCATACCCACTTTCGTTTTTTTTTAATTGACCTCTGATTTAAGATAGATTGATGGATGAGTCAGTGGATGAATGGACGATTGGGTGGATGAGGGAGTCAGTGGATGGATAGATTTGACAAACAGGAAGATAAATGAACTGGTTGACACGTGAATCAGTGGGTGAATATATGGGTAGAAATAAAACCTATCGATTTGTGAACCAACCATAATCTAATAGATATTTTGTTTTTAACGTGCTGCAAGCATTCAGTCTTTATTAATGTCACCAGACTGACCACAGCGCCGCCACAAAGGGACTAGCAATCTTCCCTGACGCGTCGCGGCAAGCACCAAAGTCCCTATCAGCTTCCTTTTGTGTAGTTTCCATGGCAATTGCTTCAGCATTTTGACGTCAATGGCGGCTTAAGTCACGAGAGACGTTGACGTACAGACAAGAGAGAGGGGAACAAAAAAACATTACGTGACATTCCGGCCACATTTTCTCGCTGATTATTCCTCAACTTTTTCCTCTTTCGACTGTCATTATAATAATTCGTCTCTAGGGAATCGTAGCACCAATAGTTATCTCCCAAATGGTTGAGACAACGGAACGGCAAAAATGAAGGGGAGAGAAAAATGATAAAGCTCCAATTATTTACCCACATGTCAAGCACATTCTAATTATGTCCCTTGGTGAAGCTTAACATTGGTGATGCCGAACGTAATTAACATTTGTCTTGGTTTCAAATACAGTGCAACCGGAAGGGGTATGGCAAGAGGACCTTACAATACCAAAAGTCCAAACAACAGCCGAATTAATCGGTTATTGTTATTGCTATTGTTGATCAGAATCGACGTCATTGCACGCCAGGCAAACCCATAGGTGCTCAGTCTCCTTCAGCAAATGCTAATTGTTCCTGTTGCGCGCTGGTTGTATACACACCGGATGCATCCTCTCAAACGTCCATCTCTGCTAGTCTTATGTTTGATGCCAAAGTCCAGCAATCTTAACCTTGATGAATCATCGTTGTAGAGTCATTCTCTAATGGGCGATCATTAATTGCCTTATTATCTCTTCCTTATCTATACCGAGTGTCCCGACCATGGGTACTATTGAAGATAGTCAGCTATTTCATTGCCACGTACCTCGGCATGACCAGGACAGTAGATCCACACCAGTCCCTGAAGATTCGAGGCTTCTATGGAGGTTTTCCATTCATGCCGGAGTCATCACTTTGGACCTTCTGAAGCATGAGCTGTAAGTCTGATACAATAACTGCCCTTGTTAATGAAGTTTCATACAGCCACCTTAAGGTTGCAGTAGCTGCCTGTACCTCCAAAACCATGCAGGAGGTTGTTATCCTGTAAGCTCCGCTATGTTCAGCGACGATTCTGCCCTTTACTTTAGCAGAGAAGCTCCACCCTGATTTCTCACCATGGATTACAGACCCATCAATGTACACAATTGCACCATCATCCCCTCTTTATTCTTGCTCCTTTGGTGTAAGCTACGTTACCATGCAGGGGATGCTTTTTGTCTGTGGTTACTCGCATAGAAGCTTTTGCCAAGGCCATCGCATATCTGGATCTAATTGACAGCAATCCAAGCATGTGCCCCGTCGTCACAACTGGGGGTATCTCGCGTACAGCCCAAAACTATACGCATCCCTCCATTTTGAATGCGTTCCAGTCGTTCACATTATATTAATTACAGCGTGAGTATTTGTGACAGAATGGGGCGACCCTTCTTGATCTCTGTTTCACTACTGCTGTATCAGTTACATTTTTGTACTGATTTTTATTGCGTGCTTTCAATTGTCGCACTTTCGTTCTTTCTTTCTCTGCTGTGTGTAGCAGATATTTGGTATTTTCATTCTTACACTCCCTTTAGTGTATTTCGTCTTGTATGTTTACCTGCCCATACCAGCTGAAGATAGTAGACAAGTGATGCAATGTTGAAACGACAGGCATATTCTCGTGTACCCAACCTTTGCCTCTACCGATTAACACGAAAATCGCTAGCGTATTTGTCTAATTGCTGATAAAGCCAGGGTGCGCGACAGATAAGAGATTACTTGTCTGGGTGACACGTTTTGGACAGACATGGATGACCTAATCGCTTCCTGTCAGACTTGTTATGACAAGATTACTTTAGATAGAAATAATTTGTTACATCTGAGGCACATTGTCGTATGAGTTTACAGATGTGTTGGTGAGTTCGGCTGCCAGGGGTCGGATATTTTCATACCGTATTTGGGAAAGGTGACCTCTACATCACGTTCAAAATTTTTCCATGTCAGGAATATTTTGAAATTACCGCACCCAACATTTTTGTTTGAAATGATTGGATCTTTTGAGTAGCCCCATAACAAACAGATGCGGGGGAGGACAGTGAATATAGCCTGGCGCTTTTAAAGTCTAGTTCACTGTGAGATTCACGCATGCCAAGACACAACCAGACTTGCCAGAAGTTAGAATTCAGAATTTCCATTTATCAGGCCGCACTTTGTGGAACAATCTTGAAGGACTTACATAGCCCAAGAAACCCATTTTAATAAGGAAGGCTGGGGAAACTGAAACACCCGGATCATAGAGGGAATTATCTTATAAAAGTAATGACCCCTAAGAACACGTGAAAGAGGCCTAATCAAGTGCTTTAACGTCATTAATCTGAGCAACAAGTCTGTGAGCCAGGATTGGCGTAAGTTTTCATTTTACATTCTACATTTCTCATTACTAACGTGAACTAATATGTATATATTGCCATGTGAATATTAATATGTGAAAATCACTAGTGGGTGTCCACGTCATTTGAGGCTGGCAACCTCAGCGTAGATAGATGATTTCATGAACCATCACTGCAAGGGCAGGTGACTGCTTTATTGCTGGTCTCTTAAAGAGAGCTAAAAAGCATAAGTAAGTCCCAAGTTCCATATGGAACAGGGAAGGAAAGATGAAAGAAATTATGTACATTCTAAGTATAATACTTACAGTTTCAAACCAGTGTAAATGTCTATGTAAACATATTCACTTTAAACTTAATGAAAGTTTCAAACTTTTCAATCATTGTAAATGTAAATGAAAACATATTCAATTTATATTGTGAACACTTTTCAAACAGTGGAGTAAACATATTCTATCTGTACTATTAACCTTTTCATTTAAATGTAAAGATAGTTATCTCTCGAGGGATTAAGTTTAATTCTCATCGAGGGTAAATTCTGAGATAAATGGGATGGTGGAATAGAGGAAAAGGGGACCCATAACCATGGGTTGGAAAACGCAATACTCAGGAGAGCGTTTCGTTTGTATTCTTGTACCATTGTTGTTGGTGGTACCAGGAGAGTACTAATCTCTGGAACAAAGTGAGGGTATAAGTGGACAGACGTAGAAACGGGGGACCAGCTTAGAAGTTACTTCTTGATTGTACTTGAAATGTGCTGCACCTGTAATCTTGACCAAAGACGTGAGAACTTCAGTGACCTATCTGCACAGAATCCATCAGCGGGAACAGAAACTACTATTGGGAGCTAAGTAAAAATCTATAAGCTGCCAAAGTGAACTTTTTTCCATAAAACCTACTATCCTTCAATGATGAACATTCTCTGGTAAAGACTATTTAATTATTTTAACCCTTGTTAAAACTAAATGATTATTAAATCTGTTATTAGTTAATATAGAAATTTAACTTCGATTTAATCATTTTAAATGTACTGCATGTTTGTCTCAGTCAATTTACTACACACTCTAAACAGAGCTATACTAGAATAATAAGAATCCCACTAAGTAAATCAGGTTGGGGGCTTGACGAGCTGAAATTAATAATTGCTTAATCCTTTACAAAAGTTGTCGGCAGATCATAGAATTAACGTGCTCAGCCAATGCAGCATTGTTTGTTTTCGCTTTTCTGAATATCCTGTGAACACGGCCGTCAGATGGAAGCATCATTATCCTTCTATCTACATCTCTGCCAAGAGTAATCATGTGCGAAGGTAGACACCTTTGAAGCCCATATTAGATACTCTTGAGTTTTGGCCACTGTTGGACCACTACTGCAAAGCAGGGGAGGCAATCCCGTCACAGTATTCTCAGCCCAAACTTGATTACCGATATGACTAGCTGAGGATACCGGAGCAATAGTATTAGTAGTCTCTGCTCCAGGTGCGCTGCAACCAATGTTTTTAGATCTGCCAGACCTCTGTTGCACTTCTGGATGATGTGATCAACATAATGCTTATACGATAGCCCCCGATCAAATGTTACTCTAAAATACTTCAGCTTGCCTTGCCTTCCAATTTTCTGTCCATTGAGAGGATTATCTGGAAATTTCTGCTTTTATTATCGAGTTGTTCAAGGAGCACTAAATCACGCAGGCCTTGTTGGGATTGACTTTAGAGCCGATTTCCTCGCCTCATTTAAACACCTCATGTAGTCCTCTGTCTCTTTTTCCTTCCAAGTTTCCTGTTGTCACAATATATTCCAACATTTTTCTTCTCACAATATGACCAAAGAAGGTGGATAGTTTCCTTCTAATACGATTAACAAGCTTCCTTTGCACGCGTGTGTCCTCCATTGCCAAAAGATGGTTCCATAATATAGTTTGTATTTTATTTAATGTGGCTATATTACCCTTCACTTCTAAGAGGCTTCTTCCGCATGAAGTTATTCTCGTTAGCATACGAGCTCAAAAACCGCGTTTTTACGAGCTCATTTTAGGGAATAAATTTTGAGACATGACTGCCGTTACAGAATTGTCTTAATTTATTTATAATGACAAGATAGAGTTTTATGTATCCAAAATGTGCAGAAAGGAAAGCTCTATTACATAATATTACATAAAGATAGTTAAATGGTTCAGTGTCTTTAAAAAATGTATATAACATATGCAATTACGAATGCAGAAAAATAAATACAAATTACAAAAATTGTTCGGACTTACTATAGTATTTAAAGCATAAAACAAAACTGTTAATTCCTATAACCAGTTCAATTTAGACTACATTCACCTTTATGCAATATAGGAAAGTCTTCAATAGTTTCTGATCACAAATAACGTTTTTTTATGACAATTTGAATTTTGTTCTCACAAGCAAAATGCGTTCGAAGTTGAACATTGATCAACATCATTACATCCGACCTCAATGCTCAATAACTTATCCTGTCATTTACAACTCATGATTGAATAAGCTGTGATTCATGTTTAGCCGCTACACTTTGCCTTTGATAATTTGAACATTGAGCCATTTTAGCCAGAAAATGTTTGTTTGCAATAAGTAGCTGTTGCTTATTGTATTTAAATTTAACACCAATTCACAGATATTAAACAAATCTAGCACAGAAACAGTCATTGGAAATATTGAATTGGAAGAAATGCCCCTAAACGTTGCAAAAACTTTAATTATAGAGAGTTCATTATTACGAGCCACTTCAAGCGGCTTGCCGCATTTTTGGACCGAAACGTGAGCCACTTGAAGTGGCGTGATGCAAGCTACGTGTTAACGTGCCTAGATGTTTGAATGTAATTATTTTTTTTTTCAAGACTTCTCATTTACTTGCTATGATGCATTATAGAGATGCCATTTTCCTTGAGATGAGCTTTACACACGGGGAGATTAAAAAATAAATAAACGCCTCGCCAGATTTCAGCTAAATTAACGACTAACACTAGTCCTATATTACAAAATCTGATTACAGGGTAAGCGGCAGCTCGAGAGAAAGACGGATCATTCATAACCCTCCACTCCCAACAGAGCAGAGGCCTTCCACAAACACATGCCAAGTCCTCCTGTCACGTGCCATCATCTCAAGTTCTCTCCACGCTCTCCTCATCATTTTCACCTCTGTTTCCAGCACTCTTCTCCATGTGCTTCTTGGTCTACCTCTGCCTCTCTTGCCTTGGGGGTTCCAGAACAAGGACTGCCTTGTAATGCTATCAACAGGTTTCCTCAGTGTGTGTCCTATCCATCGCCATCGTCTTCTACTCATCTCTTGTTCAACTGGCACTTGTCTGGTTATTGTCATCAGTTCCATGTTGGTAACCTTGTCATACCATTTTAATCCCTCTATTCTACGCAAGCACCCATTTTTGAAAATCTGTAGCGTTTTGTTTGTTTGTTGCTCTCCATGTCTCAGAGCCATACAATAGGACTGACTTGACATTTGAGTTGAAGATCCTTTTTTTCGTGTTGGATCCGATTTCTCTTGATCTCCATATATTTCCCAATGCAATGAAAGCTCCTCTTGCTTTTTTATTCTTATTTTGATATCACTGTCTGTCCCTCCAACTTTGTCTATATTGCTGCCAAGATATGTGTACGATTCTACATCTTGTATTGGTGTTTCTTCAAGTTCAACACTTTTATCATTGCCTGCATTTATTCTCATTATTTTTGTCTTTTCCTTGTGTATTTTCAGACCCAATTTCTGTGACCTCTCATCGAGTGTTTTCAATTTTTCCTGCATATTCTTCTTCTTCTTCGTTCGTCCTGAAAAAGACTTTGGTTGCGTTGTGTCCTTTTATAGCGAAGCTGCGATATTTGCGCCTTACGGCCGACACATCTGACTTCAGCACGGAATTTTTGGGACCGGGTTTGCCTTCCCTCTTCGATCCCTACTCACTCAGCCAGACTGCAGTGATGCAGCCTGTTTCCAGGACCACCACTTGGAGGTGGAGTTGGGTCTTGGTCAGCTCTGGTTCGCTGACCCTGACGCAAGTAGTCTAGCTATGGGTCGCTAACTGCACTGTTGACACGTCTTAGGTCCCGTCCTGCATCTGATTACGGTTATGGGACAGAAGAGCCAAGTCATCAGCAAAATCCAGATCATCCAACTGTTTAGTCAGAGTCCACTGGATTCCATTTCTGTTGTGTGATGTCGATGTTTTCATAACCCAATCTAACACAACACACAACAGAACTGGAAGACAGAAAAACGGATAGACAATATTAAAGAAGTCTTGAAGAAACGTTGCATGGTACTGGCTATAGTTAACCTCATCACGTAAAAGCAAATGATGCAGAAACCACTAACGCACACGAATGTTGTGATGCAGGTTTCCTTCAAGAGGATCAATTACAGTGGTTTGTTCCATGCTCCATAAGGAGAAAAAGGGAAGAAGAAAAGAAGAAAAGTGGCCAAAGCAACACATATTGCCAAAAACAAAAAAAAAATTACACTTTTTCTCCCATTACGATTCTAATTGAGCCTAAGAGACAGAAAAGTAATTATTGTATTTTAAAATCCCTTTGTAGTTTTGCTGTTTGGTTTAATTTCTAACTTTATTTCTGCTTGTTTTAGCTACTTAACCTTCTCAAATTCTTTTTTCCCCACCTCGTAAACACATTCAGGTGAAGTAGGTAAAGAGATGTACATAGTCAATAGAGGGCGCCTTCACGTGGTTGCAGACAATGGCAAGACAGTTTTGGCTACCCTTAAACCTGGTAAGAATACTGATTAAATTACTGTTGTCTTTGCTGCAGACATGGTAATGGTCAAGATTTTAGTTGCTGTCTTTGTGGTGATGATGGAAACCAAGATGGTGTTATTTCTGCTAGCATAGGTCTGTATCATTTAGGGGCCGTTCACAAATTACATAATGAAATTTTTGATATTTTCAGCCTCCTTCCCTAGGGGGAACATTAGTTCACCATAACCACCTGTTACTCAACAGCATTTTAATACTTTACCAATAGGCCAATCACTTGCAGTGAATTTTAACTCTGCATTGACAAAACGATTTTTCCTGCGTTATGTAATAACTTTTCAGATCCTCTCTCCCTTTTGTAACAAGGCGTAACATCTCGGCACCCCATCCATCTCCCTTCTTTGCGTTACGTAATTTTTGAACGGCCTCTTATCTGAAATCATCGGGAACAGCTATGTTTCGGATACTGGATTTTTTTCGGTTTCCAGATGTCCAAAATAAGTTCGAAAAATTGCCCACAGTTGCCCAAGATGTTCTCGAAAACCACCCATAGAAAATTTCGATTTTGAGAATATTTCGGTTTTCAGATGTTCAGATTAAAGTATACGGATCTATATTAATTCTGAGTTGCAATTGCTGAATTTTATTCATATTTTATTGTGACGGAAACGGAAAACACGT
The DNA here is from genome assembly GCA_024509875.1 of Oreohelix idahoensis. Classification (NCBI taxonomy): domain Eukaryota; kingdom Metazoa; phylum Mollusca; class Gastropoda; order Stylommatophora; family Oreohelicidae; genus Oreohelix; species Oreohelix idahoensis. Next base: position 153,425 of record JAMPIV010015400.1, on the reverse strand, counting down.
TTTTTTAATAAATTCACTGCGAATCTTGTCTGTACTTCATTCATTCATTATCTTTTGGCTCCCTATGGCGAGCACGTCATCATCATCATCATCATCATCATCATCATCATCATCATCATCATTATCATCAACATTATCATCATCATCAACATCATCATCATCATCAACATCATCATCATCACCATCACTATCATCATCATCATCATCATCACCATCATCATCATCATCATCACTTTTCAGCTCACCAAGGAGCATAGGCCTTCAATAAACTTACGCCAAGTCTTCCTGTCACGTGCCATCAGGTCAAGGTCTTTCCATGTGTTCTTGAGCCTCTTCATGTTTGCCTCTAACTCTCTTCTCTAAGGAGCACGTGACTTCAAATAATGCACCCCCAATCTTCCACACGACCTAAAATACACGCTTAGTCCATATTCATTCAATCACAGACTTTTCAAATACATCATGAGTGCAGATTATATGCCATCCTAATTTAGTTATGTTCCTAAATAATTATATAACATCATATGTAGGTTTTAAAGATAATTTTGTCCTGTTTAGTATTAATTATGATAAGGTACTGTAAGTCTGTGTAACTGTTATTGTACTGTTACAATGTTGAGATTTTATCTTACTGTATTTTACTTTTTTTATTTTTTGGTATTATTTAAGTAATATTTAAGATACATGTGAGAATAAATGGATTCAGTATGGAAGACGAGAGAAAGGAAGGGCAGAATGTCAGACGGGCCTGCGTGCCCAATTTTAAACCCTTTGAAAAATAAAGTTCATTCGTTCTTTCGTTCTCTCTCTCTCTCTCTCTCTCTCTCTCTCTCTCTCTCTCTCTCTCTCTCTCTCTCTCTCGCTCTCTGTACCTCTTACTCTATAAATTCCAGAACAAGGTCTACCTTGTAAGGCTATCAGCATATTTTCTAAGTGCCAGTTCTATCCATTGCCAGCATCTTCTCATCTCACGTCTCCCTAGCAATCTGTCTGGCTCTTTTAATCAGTTCCTCGTTTGATGATCTTGTCACAACCATTTCAATCCTTCTAATGTAAACAAATATTTCATGGCTGTTGTTAGTTTATTTCCTAATAGTAACTGAGTAAAAGTGTATGGTCAATTTGACTGAGAATCGTGTGTGTACTTCTTCATCTTCTTCTTTGATCCTTAAACGCAGACTGTCAAAGCAGTCAATGGCCATCACGCCTGGTGGTATCTTGTAGGGCAGCAACAAACTGCTTCAACTTTGCTCGATCGGCGGCCATCCTTCGTGCTGTGCCGCTCTGTTTCATTCTTTGCATCTCGGCCTCAACCATTGTATGCAACTGGATGTTATAAAAGCATGCAATGCTGATTAGTTTTGATAATTTTGAACGGTTTGATAATCTTGGGATCTGTTATTCATCATATAATCATTTTCCTGTGCACTCTTTATACACCATATAGCCCCTAATGCACTTCGTCCCCTTGCAAAAAGAAAGTCTGTGCCAAGCATTCTGTTACGCCTCTTTTTTGCACACCGCAATGCGTTCATGATTTGGAAGCATCGCGGTGCACAGCAAGAGCGTCGCGGTACTCAAATGGAGCGCCGCTGTATTAAAATGACGTCATATTAAACAATTACGTAGACGCGCGTGCAGAGCAAAAGTAAGGGGATCTTGCAAACACCAGCATAATACAACGAAACGCAACACATTCACATGCTGTTGCAGCAGTAGTTTATGTGCCTTTCTCTTTTACATGATAAGGTTACCAGTACCATGCACAACCTCATATTAGTTGCCTTGTACGACATGCCTGAGGATGTAGTAGTCCTATTTTCTAATTATCTCTTCAAAGACTTCCCGGGAGCTACACAATTCTCAAAATCGAAAATTGATTGTCTGATGACGGCTATGTTGATTGTCTGATGACGGCTATGTTGATTGTCTGATGACGGTTATGTTGATTGTCTGATGACGGCTATGTTGATTGTCTGATGACGGCTATGTTGATTGTCTGATGACGGCTATGTTGATTGTCTGATGACGGCTATGTTGATTGTCTGATGACGGCTATGTTGATTGTCTGATGAAGGCTATGTTGATTGTCTGATGACGGCTATGTTGATTGGCTGATGACGGCTATGTTGATTGTCTGATGACGGTTATGTTGATTGTCCGATGACGGTTATGTTGATTGTCTGATGACGGCTATGTTGATTGTCTGATGACGGCTATGTTGATTGTCTGATGACGGTTATGTTAATTGTCTGATGACGGCTATGTTGATTGTCTGATGAAGGCTATGTTGATTGTCTGATGACGGCTATGTTGATTGTCTGATGACGGCTATGTTGATTGTCCAATGACGGCTATGTTGATTGTCTGATGACGGCTATGTTGATTGTCTGATGACGTCTATGTTGATTGTCTGATGACGGTTATGTTGATTGTCTGATGACGGTTATGTTGATTGTCTGATGACGGTTATGTTGATTGTCTGATGACGGTTATGTTGATTGTCTGATGACGGCTATGTTGATTGTCTGATGACGTCTATGTTGATTGTCTGATGACGGCTATGTTGATTGTCTGATGACGGCTATGTTGATTGTCTGATGAAGGCTATGTTGATTGTCTGATGACGGCTATGTTCATTGTCTGATGAAGGCTATGTTGATTGTCTGATGACGGCTATGTTGATTGTCTGATGAAGGTTGTGGACTCCTTTGATTGTCTGATGATGGCTATGTTGATTGTCTGATGACGGCTATGTTGATTGTCTGATGACGGCTATGTTGATTGCTTGATGAAGGCTATGTTGATTGTCTGATGACGGCTATGTTGATTGTCTGATGACGGCTATGTTGATTGTCTGATGACGGCTATGTTGATTGTCTGATGACGGCTATGTTGATTGTCTGATGACGGCTATGTTGATTGTCTGATGACGGCTGTGGACTCCTTTGATTGTCCAATGAAGGGTAAGGACTCCTTTGATTATCCGACAAAGGCTATGGACCCCTTTGACAGTCCAGTGAAGGCTTTGGCCCCCTTTGATTGTCTGATGAAGGCTATGGACCCCTTTGACAGTCCAGTGAAGGCTTTGGGCCCCCTTTGATTGTCTGATGAAGACTATGTTGATTGTCTGATGAAGACTATGGACCCCTTTGATTGGTTGATGAAGGCTATGGACCCCAATAAAGGATATGGTTCCCTTTGATTGTCCAACGAAGACTATAGATCCTGTCGTGGACAAAAATGTACATAAAAGCATTGTAACAAACTTTACATTTTAAATTTTAGGTTATATACATTGACTCCCTAGATTCCATTCATAGACCCATAAGGGATCCATTGACCACGTTAAGAAACCCTGTCCTAAATTATTGTAGTTGATTCAGAAGCAACAACAAAAAAAGCACTTATGTTGATGATGGACCAATCTGAATACAGATTTGTATATTTGACTATTTAGTCTGAGGTCAGAATTTATGAGCAGATGGTTCCACAGATGTTGTATATTCTGATGTACTTTTTCTTTGTCTGTCACTGAAGGCAGCTACTTTGGTGAGATCAGCATTCTGAACATGGGTACTGCCGGCAACCGCCGCACCGCAAGTGTTCGGTCTGTGGGTTACTCAGATCTCTTCTGCCTGGCTAAGAAAGATTTATGGGACGTCCTGAAAGAATATCCGGCAGCAAGGGTCAAACTAGAGGCAATAGCAGTGAAGCGTCTGGAGAAATATAAAAAGGCTCCGTTAGAAAAAGGTGATCTATAACAAAGGATATCATAACCATCATGATCATAATTTTTTGTTTGTTTTGCTTCCCATGGAGAATAAAGCCACGACAACAGTTGGCTGTCTTGTATGAAGGAGGATCCCGTTACACAACCATTGAGGCATATTGGAAATATGGTGTTAGGCCCATATTTTCTTGACCATCGGCACACTAGGGGTGATGTGGTCATCATCACGCCGGCCGCCTTAACCTTCCCAGAGTTGCTCTGGTACCCAATTCATGATGCTAGGTCTAAAAAAATCCCGCCTCAACTGGGGATCGAACCATGGACCACCGAGCTAAGAAGCCAGTGCTCTAACCACTGCGCTACCGCGGCTCCCTTGCATGAAGCCCGCACCAAAGCATTGATGTGCTGTTGTAGTGAAAGTTTCTGTAGCAGTTTATTTGACAACATGAGGTTGCCAGCCTCATTCACAATCAAGTATCAGAGATCTCTCATGACATGCATGAGAGGCAGTAGTTCTGTTCTTTGTCTCATCATAGACCAGCAGGAAGTACACATAGCTACAAAGGTTTAGTTTGAAGGACTATCTTCATTGCACATGGATTACTCCATCAGTGCGCCGATCTCCTCCCTTAGATCACACAAGAAGGATCTCAGCACAGTGCACGAACTCCATAGCACCGGCGAGAATCTTAATGTGTGTATATAGGAATATCACAATCTATAAATATTTTTGTGGTGGGTAAGTTTCTAATTTTTTTTTAATTTTGCCAGGGCAGCGGCCTGATAGGCCTACTCTTTACGATTTCCAACTGCTGTGGAATTTCTAATGTGCGCAACTTGCACACGGGACCTCATAATTTTGTCAAACTTATCTAAGAAGGCTAGGCATCCGATCTCACTACCCAGGAGACCAGGGGGTAGTATGATATCATTAGGACCACTGGTTCTCAACAAAAATTTCCATAAATTATATTCCCTCAACTGGGATTCGAACCTGGTACCAGCTACAAAGGATATGATGTATGCATAAATATGGGTATTATGAGGAAAATACAAGAGGGAGGAAATATGTTGTGAGGGTGAACTTAAAATCTGGGTGTGTGTGAAAGAAAATAAACATACATATACTAGTGTATGTGAGAGAAAGTATACAAACGCTATAGGGTAGGCAGGCCAGATTGATAGATAGTTTTATGGATCGATTTATGTAAATGAATAAATGGAATAAGTGAAATAATTTATGTAAGTGAGAAAGGTGGTTAAAGTAACAAAAAGCGACATGGTCCGCAATCAGACGATACGTCAAGGCCTAAAACCCCAGCCCCTGCAGACCAAAGTAGAACAGTTCCAACTACGATGGTTTGGCCATGTCTACAGAATGGGAGAAGATCGGCTTCCACAACTAGTATAGGAAACTAAGAGCCAGGGATCCAGACCTCCAGGACGACCCAGAGTCCGCTGGGAGGACAATTAGACAATCTCTGAAGGGCCGAGGACTAGAATGAAACCAAGCCAGGAGAAAGACAGCTGATAGGTTAGTATGGCACTCTCTCTTCCAAACCTCTACATCTCACGGTAGAAGAGGAACGACTAAGTAAGTAAGTAAGAATAAACTGATGGATTTGGAATATGTGTATATGTTAAAATATTCATACATTACAGGGTATGCAAGCCAGATGGATAGATAGTTTTATTAATGAATTTATTTAAGTAAATAAATTTGTTAATTTGGAATATGAATCTATGTGAAAACGTCACAGGGTAGGCAAGATGCATGGAGGCATGTCTGGAGTCATCCTTATATGACCACCAGCTGTGCACAATGCTACAGTATACATATGTGGAAGTGAACCTCAATCTGTGAAGCTAATTATACCCTCATTGACTCTTGAAATCATCCACACATTTCCAGGGATTCCCCCAGTGGTGAAACTTGTTGAGAACCCAGCATTGCACACTAAGCTTGGAGAAGTCACTTAAGCCCCGGACGTAATTCTTTGACCTAGTTGACTGTAATCGGTATGATCTCACTATGGACACAGTGAAAGGCAGGGGGAGCTGAGAAGTGGCTCTGTTCAGGATGTGACAATTCCTTGGGAGAGCCCAGAACCAGAGTACAGTATTTTAACTCTGCATAGATGGATTCCCCTTGTATGTCCAGCATTGCACACTAAGCTTGAAGAAGTCACTTAAGCCTCAGACGTAATTCTTAGACTTTCATTTGGTTGACTGCATGCAGAAGGATCTCACTGTGGACCCAGTGATAGGCAGGGGAAGCTGAGAGGTGGCTGTGTGCAGGACATGACAATTCCTTGGGAGAGCCCAGAACCAGAGTACAGTATTTTAGCTCTGCATAGTTGTAGAGCCCCCTTGGATGGTGGGGAATGCACAGTATGCCACACACTTCTTACTCCTAGTTTGGGACCCTTGTGTGATGATCCTTTGAATGCAAGCCACGCTAGAGAAACTGGAGCTCATGACTTCAACTCAGCACGTTTTGGAATGGCAGAAAAGCCACAGAAACTGTCTAGATCCACAGTGTAGATTTATCCATTTGGCTCACCTCCCGTATAGTATATGTATATTTTCTGTCACATTTATTTAAATTTCAAATTCACCAATTTATTCACATTTATTAAAATCCATCACTTAATCTAGCTATCCACTTAGCTTGCCTAGCTTGAAGTGTATTTATATTATCATTCAGCAGTCCTATTTACTGCCATCAATGGTACCTATACCTTGTAGCGGTATGCACAGGGCCGACACCCCTGTCTGTGTAAAAAATCGCACACGTTACGGAAACAGCAATAAATGAAAATACTTTGATGCGGGACGGACATCCGGAGTCTCAGGCTCGTATGACTGACAGTGGTGAAAGCCGAAAGGAAGCCACTGGCATGAAAACGGATGCCCAGACTGCAAAACACGAAACCAGAATTGGTTTTTGGAATGTCAGAACTATGAATGAGGCAGGAAAGCTGAGACAGATCACAGCAGAGATGAGGAATTACAAACTACATATCCTGGGTATAAGCGAGAGCAGATGGACAGGGATGGGGAGAATAAAAACAGCTACAGGGGAAACAGTACTTTATTCTGGTAGAGAGGACGGTCAGCACAACGAAGGTGTAGCCATTATCCTTAAGAAAGGAATGGAAAGGTCTCTACTGGAATGGAAACCCATTAACAACAGACTAATAAGAGCAAGACTGAGGGGGAGATTCACCAACACCACAATTATACAATGCTATGCACCAACAAACGACAGCGATGAAGAGATCAAGGACGATTTCTATCAACAGGTACAAAAGGAAATGGAAAATGTACCCAGGTACGATCTTATTATAGTAATGGGAGACCTAAATGCGAAAGTTGGAACACATAATAATTATAACGAAAGAGTAATGGGGAAATGCGGCAGTGGAACAGTAAATGAGAATGGGGACAAATTAATAAGCTTCTGCAGTATTAACAACCTGGTCATTGGAGGAACACTTTTTCAACACAAAGAAGTGCACAAGTTAACATGGGAATCACCAAACGGACGAGACAAAAACCAGATAGATCACATAATGATCAATGGCAGATGGAGACATGCACTACAAGACGTGAAAGTAAGAAGAGGCGCAGATGTGGGAAGTGATCATCACCTAGTAGTAGCAAGACTGAAGGTGAAACTCAGAGCTGCTGGACCAGTTGCAGTCAAACAGAAAAGATATAACATCACGAAACTTAAGGACCCCCTCACCAGAAAAGCGTTCACGGTCGACGTAAAGAGGCGATATCTGATTACCAAAAGCCAGGAAAGAACAGAGACCGACGATGTGGACCAGAAATTCAACACCATCTCAACAATATACAAAGAAAGCAGCAAGTCATGCTTGGGATTCCAGGAAAGAAAGAGCCAAGACTGGATAACACCAGAAACGCTAAACACCATAGCGAAGAGAAAGGAAATGAAAAGGAAGAAAACAGAAGCTAAGTCTCTCAGGTTAAAGGAAATATATAGTGAACAGTACAGTATGCTGGACAAGGAAGTAAAACGTCAAACCCGTGCTGACAAAAGGACATTTCTGGATGACTTTGCAAGACAGGCAGAAGAGGCAGCACTGAGAAATGAACAAAGCACAGTTTATAAAATAACTAAAGCTATCAGTGGAAAACGAGGTGCAAACAACATAACGTTAGTAAGAGACAAGCAAGGAAATCTCATCACCACAACACAGGGGCAGGAAACAAGATGGGCAGAGCACTTCAGAGAAACACTGAATAAGGAACCACCAGAGACTCAGCTGAATGTTCCTGAGGCTGAAAGTGACTTAGACGTAAATACAGGCATTCCACGAAAAGAAGAAATTATCACAGCTATCAAAGGGCTAAAAAAAAAAAAAAAAAAAAAAAAAATGGAAAAGCGCCTGGTCACGACAATCTGAATGCTGAGCTATTCAAAGCAGACCCTGAACTAGCAGCAGAACTATTAGAACCACTATTTGCACAAGTCTGGGAAACTGAGTTAACACCAACAGAGTGGAGTAAAGGAATAATTGTCAAATTGCCGAAGAAGGGCGACCTTGCAGACTGCAACAACTGGAGAGGAATTACCCTCCTCTCAGTTCCCAGCAAAATACTAGGCAGGATAATCATCCAGAGAATTTCAACAGCAGTTGACCATAAACTGAGGAAAGAACAAGCGGGCTTCAGAAAGAGCAGAAGATGTGCAGATCATATATTTACCCTCAGGAACATTATAGAGCAGTGCTCAGAATGGCAGAGACAGCTGTACATTAACTTTGTTGATTTTGAAAAGGCTTTTGACAGCATACACAGGGACAGCCTATGGAAAATTCTGAGGGCTTATGGAATTCCCAGCCGCATTGTTTCCATTATAAAAAGCCTCTATTCTAACTTTACGTGCAGTGTTGGATCGAGTAATGTAACTTTCGAAGTGAAAACAGGAGTACGACAGGGATGCCCCTTATCAACAACATTATTTTTGACAGTCATAGATTGGGTGATGCGCCAGACTACAGAGGGCAGTCCAAGAGGAATTAGATGGACAACGTTTTCTACACTGGAAGATTTGGAATATGCAGATGACATTTCACTATTCGCGTATTCACACCAACACATTCAAGACAAAACCGATAGACTGAATAAGTATGGCCAGCAGGTTGGCCTGAACATCAATTTGAAGAAGACAGAGGTCATGACACTAAACGTGGGCAATCCTGAGCCAGTAACAGTAAGGAACCAGAAGTTAGAACAGACAGACACATTTACTTACCTAGGAAGCATAGTAACACCTGACGGCGGAACAAGCAAGGACATTAACAACAGAATGAATAAAGCGAGAACAGCCTTTGCTGTTCTCAACAACATTTGGAAGTCTTCCCAGTACAGCACAAACACCAAATTAAGACTGTATGAGAGCTGTGTACTTTCTGTGCTTCTCTATGGTGCGGAATGTTGGAGAGTAACAGAGAAGGAAATGTCGAAACTGTCCTCTTTCCACACAATCTGCCTAAGGAAAATTCTCCGAATCTTTTGGCCAAACACCATCAGCAACCAAGAACTACTTATTCGGAGTAACCAGGAGGACATGCACACCATCATAGCTGGCAGACGCTGGAGTTGGGTTGGCCATGTCCTCAGAAGGGACCCTGATACCATCACAAGAACAGCTATGCTATATACCCCCGAGGGAAAGCGAAAGAGAGGCCGACCAAAAACAACTTGGCGGAGAACTGTGGAAGCTGAGATGCAAAGAATGAACCACAGTTGGGGCACTGTACGAAGGATGGCCGCCGACCGAGCAAAGTGGAATCAATTTGTTGCTGCCCTACAAGACGCCACCAGGCGTGATGGCCGCTGACTGCTTTGACGGTTGGCGGTTATGGATCAAAGAAGAAGAAGAAGTCCTATTTAAGCAACAACAACAGGGTAGGGCTAACCAAATTGAAAGGTAGATTTATGTGAGTGTATGTGACAGAAAATTTGCATACACTACAAGCCAAACGGAGAGAGAATGTGAATAAATTGGTGAATTTGAAATATAAATAAATAAATGTGACAGAAAATATACATATACTATACGGGAGGTGAGCCAAATGGATAAATAGACAGATTAATGGATTGATTTATGTGAGTGGGAGATTAATGGATTGATTTATGTGAGTGGGTAAATTGGTGATTGCAAATGGCTGAATGGATGCATCAAGGCATATATGTAAGTAGACACCAGGACTGAGAGACCTAAAGATAAAGACATAATGAACGAGGAAAGTAGAAAAGATAATAATGGTGACATGCTTTCATTATTCTTCAGCTCCCCAAGGAACATAGGCCTTCACCAAACTTATGACAGGTCTTCTTGTCCTGTGCCACCCACTGAAGGTATTTACGTGTTTCCTCTGTTGCCTTCAGTTCTGTCCCTAGTCCTGTTTTGTCCACTCTACCTCACCTACCCTGGGGATTCAAGATAAAGGACTGCCTTGTAATTCTGTCAGCAGATTTCCTCAATGTGTGTTTTATCCATTATCAGCATCTTCTAATATCTTATTCCACGGGCACGCGTCTGTGTCTTGTCATCAGTTCCATATTAGTTATCTTGTCGGACCACTTTAATTCTTTTATTCTTCGCAAGCACCCATTTATGGAAGCCTGCAGCTTTCTGGCACATGCATACATGTAAGTAGACACTAGGATCCCGATACACGCCCATTGAAGCATATTGGGAAGATGGTGTTAGGCTCATATTTTCTTGACCATCTGCACACTATTGGTGGTGTGGTCAGCATCACGCAGGCTGCCTTAACCTTTCCAGAGTTTCTCTGGTACCCAATTCATGAGGCTGGGTCGACCCAAGAGCCATTTGCAGTCTAAAACATCCCACCTCAACTGGCAGCAGTATCGGTAAGGAAGAAAACAGAAGTAGTTATGTTTGGTGTTAACTTGGAAATACCTTGTCCTGCTGATATGAGAATTTTATATGTGCCTCTGTTTTCTGTTACAGTTTCTATGTCAAGAAGTAAGAGCACACCAGGTTTAGTGGAGAGCACTGGCAAAGCTCCCCTGGAATCCATGGGGGGGCATCGACATCAAACCCTACCAGCTGGTCTCAGCCACAAGGATGGGTCAGGAGGGGACAGGAGTGGGGCTTTACGAGATGACCATAAATCCGCAGCTCTGGCGCAGAGTCAAGACAATCTCATATTTCGTTGTGTGGGAGAGCAGCAGCAGAGTCTTTCATCTGATTCACAGCATCCAGTTGGAGACATAACAACGTCAATGACAATTTCTAGTATGACATCGTACTGCGGTACCCCACCCCAGAATTCACCCATTTGCACTGAGGGTGGGAGAAATCCATCTAGTGTTCCATCCAGCCCTAAAATCGTTGCATCCCATGCTAGAACTGACACCACAACAGTGGTGAGCTCAGCACCATTGGTCAACGGTCATTCCTCATTAGGACATTTAGTACCTCAGCTCGGGCTCCCGCCCATATCTCCAGCAGCGGCGCAATACGCATACCACAACTTGACCTATATCAATGCGGGACAACCACTGGGTTTTTTGTCTCCTTTCTGCACACCTTCCATCACCTACCCAGCATCTCCATCACATTTCCCTGGATCACCAGCCACCTTCCAACCTCCACACCTACCAAATATAATATTACCTCAGACGCCACCACCTCTTAGTCATCCCCTAAATCAGACGCCACTTGCAAGTTATTCACAGGCTCCTTCATTATTCCATCATCCCTCACATGTGGTAGCTTCACAACATTCTTTACTGCAACAGCATCAACCTCATTTTACCTCACTCAATCAGCTACATTCCCCGCATTCCCCACTCCTTCCAAGAGATAACTACCAGTCAGACATATTGCTCAAGGAGATCACACGTCTTCGTGAGCGGCTGGCCCAGGTAGAGGATGAGAATTCAGCCCTTACCGTCAAACTCAACCAACAGCAGTGGGATGTTGAGTCCCGACTCACAGAGCTGGAGATGCACATCTGCCAGAGTGACAGTGTTGCAAGTACAGATTTTGATGGTGACAGCTTGAGACAGGACTCAAAATCAACTCCTCCTGCTGTCAATAGAGAATCAATTATTTAATCATCATTTTCCTTTGGGTTCCTTAGGGAGCATAGAGCCACAACTGTAGCTGATCCCATTGCAGCAAGTGTTTGCCAAGTATTCACATGCTTTTTTCAGCAGTAGTTTCTGTGACAATTTGTTTCACATGATCAGGTTGCCAGCCTTATGCACACCCTCATATTTGTTGATTGTACAACATACCTGAGGGTGTACAACATACCTGAGGGTGTACAACATACCTGAGGGTGTATAACATACCTGAGGGTGTACAACATACCTGAGGGTGCAGTGGTCCAACACTTTCTTTGTCTCAGCAGAGACCTGAGGAACTACACTGTTATTGAATGCTGATATTACATTACAGGCGGGAGCCGCGCTAGCGTAGTGGTTACAACACCGCTCTGGCGACCGGGTGATACAGGATCAAACCCGGGCGACGGCATTTGAGGATTTTTCGTCGACTGGGATTTGGACTGGATTAACTCGAGACCTGGCGAGGACATTTGAAGGAGTGTCGTCGACCAGGGACTGGCGGCTCCTGAGCCGACCCAGCTGCAATGGGTACCTCCGAAATCGGCGAGTATTTGCCTGAATGGCGAGGGACACCTGTCTCTGTACAAGAAATAAAGGGATACTCACGTAAAATCAATGTCAGGTTAGACATAAAATAATAACCTGAGATTTCGCCTCGAGTATTAGCGGGCGTACGCAAAAAAAAAAAAAAAAAAAAAAAAAAAAAAAAAAAAAAAAAAATTACAGGCATCCCTCAGAGATATTGCTGGTTCAGTTCTAGACCACCGCAATAAAGTGAATATTGCAATAAAGCAGGTCACACCCATTTTTTTTGGGCTTCCCAGTGCATATAAAAGCCTAAAATCATGTTTACACTATGTCTATTAAGTGTGCAATAGTGTTAGGTCTAAACAAATAAATGTACTGTAAAATTAAATACTTTATTGCTAAAATAAAAAGAATGCTAATCATCATCTGAGCCTTCAGCGAATCGTAATCTTTTTGCTGGTGGAGAGTCAAAATCTGTCGGAAGAAGAAGGCACGTTCTAATAAATAAACATGTATAATTTGAAAAAAAACGCAATATCTGTGAAGTGCAATAAAGTCAAGCGCAATAAAGTGAAGCGCAATAAAGTGAAGGGCAATAAAGCGAGGTATGCCTGTATTTGCCCACGTGAAGTTCCTGGGTGTCTGTGAAGAGACTAAGAAAAAATAAGATTACCACAAGCTCAGACATGTCGTACAACACGACAAAATATGAGGTTGTGCGTGAGCCTGGCAACCTCATCATGTCAAACAGATTGCCACAGAAACCATGGTAACAAGACCACGTGGATCATTAGCACTGGCTTCCTGCAAGGGGACCAGTTGTAGTTGTGGCTTAGTGTTCTGTAAGGAGCCCAAGTGAGAATGATGATGAGATTATATTATTTAATGCTGACATGAAAGTAGCCATTCCAAACTATGACTATCAGAACTGACATGAAAGTAGCCATTCCAAACTATGACCTATCACAACCTGTTATTTTCAGAAGGCTTATTCAGAAAAATTTAATTATGATGCTTTAAGAAACCTTGTTCTAGTTAGTACTGTTGAAAGATCTTATTAGTGCAATATTTTTTTGTTTGTGCTTTGATAACCTTGTTTGAAAGATTCTTTTCTTTTGACGACAGTTATATTTATCCAATTTTTGTTTTTCAAACATCATCAGTACCATAACTCTTGGTCACTTTGGCACTGCAGTTTATAATTTTGTTATATTAGTTTTTACTCTTGTTTGTATGTTGGTTGGTTCTGTAATGGGTAGATTAGTCTATTTTTGTGTTGTTAGTCCATTTTTCGTCTGTCTCTTGTTTAAATCTCGTATTATCACCATCCGCTGGAAGAAGGGGAAGGGGACGACCTAGACAACGGTGGATCCAGGACATCACAGATAGACTGAACTTGTCTTTGGATGATGCAGGTCGACTTGCCCAGAATCGTGATGTGTTCAGAGCACCTGTAATGGAGACAACGTTCTGGAGAGAATACGTCACATGATAATGATTATCACCATCATTTTCCTTTGTGCTCCTTACAGAGCATCAAGCCACCACTACAGCAGGAAGTCTGCACCAAGCAGTCACATGCTCTTGCAGTGTTTTTTTTTTTTAACGACAAAGTATCCCGTTCAACCATTGATGGGTTATAATTAGGATATGTAATGTAGTAAATTGAAGATAATAAAATCTGATTTCCGATATTTAAATACAGTATAGTCTCTCCCCTCCCTTCTGTCCAAATATAGTAAATCAAAACGGTAAAACTGTGTGAGTGTATGTGTATGCCCTCCTCTTTCCACAAAAAAAAAAAAAAACAATTTAAAATTAAAAACACAAACAAAAATAACTACCCCTACCAAGAAGAGATCAACATAGTTTTCAGACTCTGACAACCGGTCACCAAAGATTCAAATTACCATTTGTTCAATAAATTAAAAATCAAACAGTTCAACATATATTCATGTGAGTAAGATGAGCCAACAGTAGGACATGTCCTTCAAAAATGTTGGCTCCATGTGAGGAAGATGACCCAACAGTAGAACATGTCCTTCAAGAATGTTGGCTCCATGTGAGAAAGATGATCCAACAGTTGAACATGTCCTTAAAAAATGTTTGCTCTGTGTGAGGAAGATGACCCAACAGTAGAACATGTCCTTCAAGAATGTTGGCTCCATGTGAGGAAGATGACCCAACAGTTGAACATGTCCTAAAAAAATGTTGGCTCTGTGTGAGGAAGATGAACCAACAGTAGAACATGTCCTTCAAGAATGTTGGCTCCATGTGAGAAAGATGATCCAACAGTTGAACATGTCCTTAAAAAATGTTTGCTCTGTGTGAGGAAGATGACCCAACAGTAGAACATGCCCTTCAAGAATGTTGGCTCCATGTGAGGAAGATGACCCAACAGTAGAACATGTCCTTCAAGAATGTTGGCTCCATGTGAGGAGCTGATTGACAGCGTAACCTTAACCAGCCCTTTAAGATAGAAACTGTATGTAGTGAGAGAAGCCTGAGACAGACCATCAACTTTATGAAAGAAAATTGATGTGGTTTTATGAGAGAAAATGAAGAAGATTTATATAATTATGATAGAATTAAAACAGACTGAATCAATTTTGATAGACTTTATTTATTCTAATGTAAATATGGTGCATTTATAATGTTTAATGAATTAGTTCTTTTGAAAGATTTTTCAGACTAATGTAATAGTTATATTTTTATAACTTTGTTTAAGTATAATCATTTGAAAGAGTTTTTTTTTTCTAACTAATGTTGTTAAGATACACTATAAATCCTGTTGAAAGATCTCATTTAAATATTATGAATTTTACAAGGTTATTTGAATCTCTTCCTTTTAAAGATCACATTTAGTTTACTGTATGATTCTCTTTTATAAATGTTATTCTGCGCATGCATGCCAGATTGTATTGTGCATGCCAGATTGGATCATGCGTGCAGATTGGCTGTCATAGCAGAAAGTTTATTGCCAGAATTTTCATATCGTTATCATCATCAGTAAATTTTAGATCTCCATGAAGCACATGTCCTCAACAAAAAACAAACCTAACCCTCATGAAAATAATGACTGATAACTTAACTTCATCATGAAAATAATGACTGATAACTTAACTTCATCATTAATCTTTATTTCTCTCACGAGCACAGGCTTTTACAAAAATTCATGCCAAGCTTTCCTGGCCTGTTCCGTCTGTTTAAATTCTTCTGCATCCCTTTCATGGCCGTCACTAGTTCTCTTCTGTATACGGATTTTAGTCTCCTATTTCTTATATCTCACCTGCGTATTAGCAAGACCCAAAAGATCGCAAAGAACGGTAACAGTAACCCGCCAGGAACTGTTGCAAAAGGTGCTAAGGAAGGTTGGGTATAATGCTGACTCCTCCACCCTGTTCAAATTTTAAGCTACAAGAATCATTTTGAAATGCTATTTTGAAAATTTTTGATGAAACCTTTGGGGGGACATGTAAAAATTTTCAGCCAATCTCATCTATTTGCATGGGTCTGAAAGAACAAAAGTGGTGCTATACAGGATAAGTATAAAGCTTCAGCTCTGACAAACACACAGGATATAACTGGCAAGAAGTGAATAAAATAACTGAATTATGGGCATCATAATTTTGCGAGAGAAATAAATAATAAAGGCCTTAGCTTAAATAACCAGATGGAAGCAGTGGTTGTCTGTAAAAAAAAAAAGGTAAAGGATCCCGTTACACGCCCATTGAGGCATATTGGGAATATGGTGTTAGGTGCAAATTGTCTTGACCATCAGCACACTAGGGGTGATGTGGTCAGCATCACGCAAGTCACCTTAACCTTCCCAGAGCTGCTGTGGTACCCAGTTCTTTAGGCTGGGTTGATCCCAGAGCCGTTTGCAGTCTAAAAAAATCCCACCTCAACTGGGGATCGAACATGGACCACTGAGCTAGGAAGCCAGTGCACTAACCATTGCACGACTATACGAAACCTAATTCTCCAGAATGCGGCATCAAAGTAAACAGTGGAACTCTGTCACAAGATCCATAGATTTAAGTATGTTAATAGCACCAGATGAGAGGTGTAGCTGCAGACATAATGGGCAGAAAATGCCGAGCAAATAACGTTCCAGAACATTACAATTTTATCCTCTTGATTGTTGTCTTCTTGTGGCAAGGCACATTTCTTTCAACCTAAACAGTTATATCAGAACGCAATTGATAATTTTTTTCTTCTTAAAGGTTTTTTTTATACCAAGTAAAGTATAGCCATGAGAAAATATTACTGTAGCCAAACAGGCAAGTACCAGGCAGCTCTTGAGAGAAGAATGTATCAGACTGTAGCCAAACAGGCAAGTATCAGGCAGCTCTTGAGAGAAGAATGTATCAGACTGTAGCCAAACAGGCAAGTACCAGGCAGCTCTTGAGAGAAGAATGTATCAGACTGTAGCCAAACAGGCAAGTATAAGGCAGCTCTTGAGAGAAGAATGTATCAGACTGTAGCCAAACAGGCAAGTACCAGGCAGCTCTGAGAGAAGAATGTATCAGACTGTAGCCAAACAGGCAAGTACCAGGCAGCTCTTGAGAGAAGAATGTATCAGACTGTAGCCAAACAGGCAAGTACCAGGCAGCTCTTGAGAGAAGAATGTATCAGACTGTAGCCAAACAGGCAAGTACCAGGCAGCTCTTGAGAGAAGAATGTATCAGACTGTAGCCAAACAGGCAAGTACCAGGCAGCTCTTGAGAGAAGAATGTATCAGACTGTAGCCAAACAGGCAAGTACCAGGCAGCTCTTGAGAGAAGAATGTATCAGACTGTAGCCAAACAGGCAAGTACCAGGCAGCTCTTGAGAGAAGAATGTATCAGACTGTAGCCAAACAGGCAAGTACCAGTCAGCTACTGTTAGTGGAATCATCATTATCATTACCCTTAGTGCTCCCTATGAAGCCACCACTAGAGGGCGTCCCACAAGAAGTCTGCTCAAAGCAGTCACGTACTCTTGCTGTAGTGGTTTTTGTGGCTATTTGTTTTGCATGATGAGGTTGCCAGCCTCATGCACACACACACACACAAAAGACAACCTCATAGTTGCTTTGTACAACATGCCGAAATGTGTAGTAGTCATATTCTTTCTTTGTCCCCCCAGACACCCAAGAGAGCTAAAAAGGACGGTTCATGAGGTGAAAAGGGTTAATTCAGGTTTGTGTAACTTCTTTTCTACTTTCTTCATTTTTTGCTCCATGAGGTAACGTGGGCTCTCTTGCAGAAAGTCTGTACTAAAACACTTCTTTTATTTTTTGCAATGGTGGTTTCTGCAGCAACTTTTTTAAAAATGTGATGAGGTCACATAACTTCAAGTAATGGTAAGTGGTGTATTTTTACATTGGTCTTGACCTTTCTTTGTCTCCTCAGAGACATTAACTCTTTCTGATCCAAGCAGTTGTTAGGTTTAACCAGACATTAAAATCAGTGCCATTTTTTCCATGGATGATGTTTTAAAACAAGAGGTATTCATAAATATTTCTGAGAAAACATCTTGAAGTATATCTACAATCATTGTGTATTGGTAGAATATTTTGATTTGTTGTACGTGCTATAAGTAAAAAAATAAAATTTGTTTTATATCACGTAATATGCAGACTAACCACAGCTGCAAAAGCATGGAAGTACTTGATGCAGGTTTTATGCAAATGAACCAACTGCTGTGGTGGTTTCATGCTTCGTAGGGAACACAATGGAAAATAATTATGATGGTAGATATGCAGACATAAGGAAGTCTGACAGTAACCAAATGGACATTCCAGGTGGCTCTAGGCGAAAATGTACCATAATATGGTGCACTACATGGCCTGTGGGGTTGAAAGAGTTAATGGGAGTGCTTCAACTCTGCTACATGAACAACCACTGTCTTTTTTAAAATGTGTTTCTTTTCTGTGTCTGTCCTGAAAATATGTTATACTGTTACTGTGTCTTTCAAGTACTGATGTGACAACCCATATTTTGAACTGTATTCTGATGCTGTACATTTAATGTTTCTGTTTTATTTCTTACTGATATCTTCAACATTTCAGATTATTAATGTGCATTTTATTACTGTGGATATAACAGTGTGTTTATATGTTTGGAAATATTACGGTATTACCTTTGGCCAGTTTTGTCAAGGCGATCGACTCGAACTCCACAGCGGCTCAACTCAAGACTCGAGTTAGGCTTTTTTTTTTTTTATTAGCGACTCAACTCGACTCTAGACTTGCTAGTTTTTGGTGACCCAACTTTGTCGTCTTTATTTATAACGCACTCTTACATAGAAACCAAAAATGGTTTTGTTTAAATCAATATAATAAAAGCAACCAGTAAATAAAATACCAAAAATAAAGATTATTATTTTTCATTACTATTTATAGTGGTTTATATGATTTTTAAAATAATAATCAAAGCCCCTTCAGTCATAACTGACTATGGCAATGCGCCTCTGAGGTGACAGCCCTCAGCTGCTTATTTTCCTGGTGTTCCTTTCAATGTTTTCTCCTCTCTTCTGCTTGTTGTGTGAGCTTCTTTTCACCCAAACTGAGGTGGCGCTGCAGATAGCATCTCCACTTGGTGTGATTGGCAGCTTCATCCTCCCAGGCTGCTGAATTTATGTCCAGTGCCCTCATGTCTCTCTTGCACACATCTTTGAATCTCTGCTGCGGTCGCCCAACTGTTCTTTTGCCATCTGCAAGTTGTCCGTAGAAGATATCTTTCGGGATGCGACCATCTTCCACGCAGTGGACATGGCCAAACCAGCATAGTCTGCACTGGCTAAGCAAGTGAATACATGCTTTGAAGGCCAGCACATGACAACACCTCGACATAAGTCACTTTATCTTTCCACGAAATTCCGAGGATGTGGCGTAGACACCGTAGATGGAAGGTATTGAGCCTTCTTTCTTGCTTTGCATAGGTTGTCCATGTCTCGCTACCATATAAACGTGTGCTGGTGACACAGGCATTATAAACACAGTTTTGGTCTTCATGGTGAGTTTGGAGTTTCCCCAAACACGCGATGTGAGGCGGGCAAATTTTATTTTTTATATTAAAAGCTATTTATGAAAAGACTATAAAAAGTTTTTAATCAAAAATTAGACTCGGCTTAAAAATTGCTGTTAGTTCCTTGAGGCTTGATTTGGGACTTCTTTTAGGTACTTGAGGCTTGATTTGGGACTTCTTTTAGGTACTTGAGGCTTGATTTGGGACTTCTTTTAGGTACTTGAGACTCAACTTGAGACTTGTACTAAGAGACTTGAGACTTGACAGGAAAGACTTGAAGACAACTTTGCCTTGGACTGATGTTTTACATTTGAATTTCTGTTCATCTTATATTTTTGCAGGCCGGGGTATATCAATTTCAGGTAGTGGAGGAATCACTGAAATGTGAGCAAGATGTGGCTAAATTGAATGCATTAGGTAGAATAAAATGGAAGAGGAAAGAAAGAAGCCGTGGCAAAGGTTGATATTACGCTGGGATATATGGGGGGATCCCGTTACATGCCCATTGAGGCATATTGGGAATATGGTGTTAGGCCCATATTTTCTTGACCATCGGCACACTAGGGGTGATGTGGTCAGCATCACGCCGGCCGCCTTAACCTTCCCAGAGTTGCTCTGGTACCCAATTGGGGCTGGGTCGACCCAGGAGCCGTTTGCAGCCTAAAAAATATCCCACCTCATCTGGGGATCGAACCATAGACCACTGAGCTAGGAAGCCAGAGCACTAACCACTATGCTACCGCGGCTGGGATATTTAACAATTAATAAATTGATTAATCGGTTACAATTTTTTTAATCAGTTAACTGATTTTTAAAATTGAAATCTATTATTAAATTTTTAGCAATGTTTATGTTTTTTGCTGAAATGCGAGAGCATATACTATGTTAGAGGTTTGTAATTTAGAATTTGACAAGTATGGTCAATAATAATACATTGTTTGGTTGTAACTTTTCAGTATTTTCATTATATTTTCAGGATTATGTTGCCTTATAACAAGTAAAATAAATCAAGTCCTTAAGGATTTCAGATTTTTTTAAAATATGATTTTGTATAATTTATCAAATTGTTGGAAATTCGTTGATTTATCTTCGATTAAAGAGATTCTATTAATTGATTAAGATTTTTAAAATCAATCCTACCCTAGTTAATATACTAGTGAGAATGAATAGGGTGTGTGAAAATTGTAGCACACAATTAGATTACTGGTATTAGTGAAAATTGTAGCAAAGTTCGATTATCAGTG
Organism: Oreohelix idahoensis; assembly: GCA_024509875.1. Taxonomy (NCBI): domain Eukaryota; kingdom Metazoa; phylum Mollusca; class Gastropoda; order Stylommatophora; family Oreohelicidae; genus Oreohelix; species Oreohelix idahoensis. The sequence goes on along the minus strand of JAMPIV010015400.1, from coordinate 132,765 downwards.
ATAATGAAGGAAATCGATGCACCATTTGTAAGGAAATTGATGCACAAAGTAGCAAACAGTTAAATTATTAGTGATAATGAATGAGATGGGTGTGAAAATTGTAACAAACAGTTAGATTATTGTTAGTGATAATGAATGAACTGGATATTGAAATATGACACCTTTTAGAGAATAGTTTATTGACTGTAGCTCTTCAACATAACTGTTTGTTTTTGTTTGTTGGGGTACATTTTTTCTATCCCTCTCTTGGTGGTTCCCATTTTCTTTGTGTGCTCTCTAGGTTTTCGTAATGCACGATACTTCAGTTCCTTTTTTCTCTGTCAGCCCAGGTACTCTGTGCTAGGAATATTTTAGTCACATCTAGAGAGGGACCTCTCTACTTTCATTTCATTATATAGTAATATCCCCTACAGTCATAACTGACTATGGGAATACGCCCCTTTAGGTGATAGCCTTCAGCTGCTTTTTTACCTGGTGTTTCTTTCGACGTGTTCTTTTCTCTCCTGCTTGTTGTGAGACCTTCTTTTCACCCAATCTGAGGTGGTGCTGTACGGAGCATCACTACGGCGTGCAGTCAGCAGCTTAATCCTTCCAGATTGCCTTCATGTCTCTCTTGCACACATCTTTGTCCATCAGCTGTGGTCGCTCGACTGTTCTTTTGCCATCTTTCCATGGAAAATATCTTTGGGGATGCAACCATTTTCCATGCGGCGGACATGGTCTAGCCTGCATAGTCTGCGCTGTCTACGCAGTGTATACATGCTTTGAAGGCCAGCACGTGACAGAATCTCAACATTTGTCACTTTGTCCTTCCATGAAATACCAAGGATGTGGCATAGCCACCATAGACGAAAGGTATTCAGCTTTCTTCCTTGCTTAGCATAGGTTGTCTCACTGTCATATAGAAGCGTAATGGTGACGCACACATTATATATCGCAGCTTTTGTCTTCATTATGAGATTGGAGTTTCCCTAAACACGCGTTGTGAAGCAGGCAAAGATGGTTGCAGCTTCCAAGAGAGAGATACGTGAAGTGGTGCACCACTGCCAAGTCATAGTTATCAAAAGTAATAACTAATGTAACATCCACATTCTCATTATATATCACTCCATTTATCTGTGTTTTGTCCTTTTATTAACTTTTTATGCGTTGGTTTTGGCGCATGTCAGTTTATTGTTATTAACAATATTTCTAAAATAACGAATGTTGTAACTTTTAATATGCCACTTTAAAAAAAATGCATTCATTGAAAATAAGAACCAAACTCTTTCTTTGTTTTAAAATGTGTTATATAACAAAAGGATTATTAATATGAAATCCTGTTTTCACTTTTATTATATTCCCCAAATTGTATAACGTAATAATAAATACAATATGTTGAACTTTCCTTTTGGTATATTCTGTACAGCGTATGCACATTTGAGAGTGAGAGATGAAATTTAATCTTAAAGGTGAGAAGCCAATATTTCGGGGCCAATTTTCCCAGGTGCTCATGAGGGGTGGCCAGTTTTCCCAGGTGCTCATGAGGGGCGACCAATTTTCCCAGGTGCTCATGAGGGGCGACCAATTTTCCCAGGTGCTCATGAGGGGCGACCAATTTTCCCAGGTACTCATGAGGGGCGACCAATCTTCCCAGGTGCTCATGAAGGGAGGCCAATTTTCCCAGGTGCTTATGAGGGGCGACCAATTTTCAGGGCCAGTATATCTGAACTATATTTTGGTTTAGTTTTATCCCAATTTTCTATTTTATTAATCCTCATTCAATTTCTTTTACAACTTAATTAGTTGTTCCTCTTCTACCCTGGGATGAAGAGGTTTGCCACAGAGAGAGCGCCATACTATCCTATCGGCTGTCTTCCTCCTGGTCTGGTTCCAATCTATTCCGCAGTCCTTCAGAGATTGTCTAATGTTGTCCTTCCAGCAGACTCTGGGTTGTACTGGAGGTCTGGTTCCCTGCTCTTGGTTTTCCATATTTGTCATGGAAGCTGATCTTTTCCCATTCTGCAGACATGGCCAAACCATCATAAATGGGACTGTCCTTTACAACTTATGTATAAAATTACCATACTTTTGAAAAACATCGAAAGAATTGACCCTTAAACTTTAAAACTATATGAAAACTCAAAGTGATAGATAATTCTTTCCGTCAGACATCGGAAAACCACCACTTCCTTTGAGAGTTAAAGTATACAGAGGCAGACAGAAAGATTTGTTTGTAAAAAGTTCTAACTAAATAATGTCATGTCAGTATTACAAGCAGGTATAATCAGATCTATATGGTGCAGGGGCTTCACCTGTTGACGTCTTTGCATTAACTGGGTCATGCAAGTGGTAGTTTTATACAACAGGTCCATATCCTTGAATCTGAACACCCGAAAACCTTAACTCTTTCAGTCCCAAGCAAAAAGGTGGGTTTGGCCCAAACAAAAATGGCCATACCAGTATGTTTTTATTGTTTTTGTTTGGAAATAATTTTTTTTAAATGTTCATATTTATAAATAACAAAAGTCCATAATGGATGGCTATACTTTAAGAAAATAGCGTTTTTGAGTTGTCAAAATTAGAAAACAGCCCTAGAAAGGATCAAGAGATACGAAAGCCAGTATACTGTTGATTGGGCCAAATGGGTCTAGCGGGAAGTACAGTATACTGGCTCTTGGGGCTTAAAGAGTTAATATTTTGAAAATTTAAAGGTTTTGTGGCTGATTTGTGGGCGACTTTTGGGCTCTTTTTGGCGACATCTGGAAATATAAAAATCCTATTTCCAATACAAGGATGTCCCCGAGCACTTCGGATTCAAAGATACGGACCTGTAATGGGAAATTGTAACTGATTTTTCAATATTTTTTATTTTTGCATTTGTAAATCATTGTTTCATTATCATTATTTTGTTAACAGTGTAATGAAATTACAATTGCTGGTTATCAAAGAAAGAATATGCCTAATTCGCCCTAGGCCATGTTATAAATGGTAACTAGTGTGAGGTTATATATAGGGGTCGGGGGCCTGGCAAACTCATCATGTAAAATAAGTTTCTACAAGAATCACTGCCGCAGGAGCATTTACTTTGATGCTGGCTTCTAGAAAGAGGCCCAGGACCCCCTTTTCAGAGTAGAGAACCATACATGCCACACCTCAGACATGAAAAACCTGTACAACAAATCCAAAAACCCTGTACAGAGACCCGCAAAACCTGTACAGACTGAAAAACGTAACAATAGAGTTAATTAATGTACAAATATATTCAATTAGATGGTTCTGCACCATCATAGTGACATGCGGTCCTGAGTTAGAATTTATTTTGTACACCAGAAAAAGCTGTTATAGTCCGCAAAAAAAATATTAATTGTGTACAATTTATGAAATCAGGAAGTTCTCTGGGTTGCAAAAAAGATCATTATTCACCCCCCCCCCCCCCCCCCCCCCCCCAAAACCAGCCCATAATACCCCAAATTTTTAAAGTAGCAAAGTATCAAAAAAAACGCTAGTGAGCAAAATATAAAGAGCTCGAACCTCTACCGAAGATTATTAAAATAATGAACGAACGAACAAATAGAGGTCCAGCTGCAATAGTGATAGTAATTAATTATTTAATAAATATAAATCATTGGCTCTTCGGCTCACAAAGAAGAAAAAAGGATCATGACAATAAATGAATTTGCTGGTTATATTTATAGTCAAGAGATCTCCAAATGCCACTTTTCTCTGACCTGGTTAAGATGCATCCCCTTGCTTTTGTGGTTTTTTTTTTCAGTTTCATGCCACCACTCATCGGAAAAATGAAAAAAAAAAACTCCCTGATGCCATGTATTTTCTACCATTCTTAGATTTCGGGTTAACCCTGATGACCCCCAACTCTCGTTACCCTGTAATATTTAATTTCCTAAACTCCTAAATGCCACCGACTCATTTCTCCGGATGCCACCACTCCCTGACCACTGTAAACTGGCCCCCCCTTGCTTAAAGGTACGCAAATACAGCATGTAAACTCCTCATACGTAAAGGAAAGTTTCTGTAGCAGTTTGTTCTACATGATGACAATGCCTGTGCCACTTCAAGTTGAATAAATGACGTGACGTCATAATGGTGCTGAAAGGGTGTAGGAAAAACACCCGTACAGCAGTCCGATCTGAAAACGCTTTCTTTGTCTCCTCAGAGAACCTCTTGGGAACATGTATGTGGGCCATCCGTATATGGAATGCACATCGCAATTAGTCGTCTTCTTCTTCCCGCTGAGTCGGGGAGTTCTGGGGTTGCAAGAAAAGCTCAACCAATACACCCAAAATATTTTGTAGAAAGTAAAAGAGTGACGAGCAACTCAGTCCATAGGAGCCATCACCTTACTGCGTCTTGTGACCTCCTAACCTGAGATGCTCCAATAGGAGAAAAAAAAGGACATGAATAAATGATTGCTGGTTTTATTTATAGTCATTCATCTCCCTGATGCCACCACTCATCTCCCTGATGCCACCACTCATCTCCCTGATGCCACCACCTCATTGGTGGCTCATCCTTCGTACGGCCCCCTTGCTGAAAGGACTGCAACTCAGCATGTTCATAGTAGCTGTAGCATGTTTTGTTTACATGGACATGATGACAATGCCTGTGCCACTCATCTTACATGACACGTCTGAGGAAGCAGCAGTCCGATGCTTTCTTTGTCTCCTCAGAGAACTCTGGGAACTGTATGTGGCCAGTGTATATGGAACATCATATTCTTCGTCTTCTTCTTCTAGGATCCTCAGCCCCTGACTGACAAAGCAGTCAGTGGCCATCACGCTTAGTGGCGTCTTGTAGTGCAGCAACAAACTGTCCTCATTTTGCTCAGACGGTGGCCATCCTTCGTGCCGTGCCCCAACTCTGGTTCATGCTTTGCATCTCAGCCTCCACTGTTCTCTGCCAGGTTGTCTTTGGTCTGCCTCTCTTTCTGCATCCTTCTGGGGTCCATAGCATAGCAGTTCTGGTGATGGTGTCAGGATCCCTTCTGAGGACATGGTCAACCCAGCTCCAGCGTCTGCCTGTAATGATGGTATGCATGTCTTTTTGACTGCACCCTGTAAGCAGTTCCTGGTTGGAGATGGTTGTGTCTTCTTCTTTTATCCTTAGCCACAGACTGTCAAAGCTGTCAGTGGCCATCACACCTGGTTGCGTCTTGTAGGGCAGCAACAAATTGCTTCCGTTTTGCTCAGTCGGCGGCCATCCTTCGTGCAGTGTGCCAGCTCTGATTCATTCTTTGCATCACGGCCACCACAGTTCTCCGCCAAGTTGTTTTTGGCTGGCCTCTCTTTCACTTCCTTCAGGAGTCCATAGCAAAGCTATTCTTGTGTTGTGTGGAAAGAGAATAATTTGGACAAGGAACGGAACATTATATTACAGGCCTATAACCTTTTATCCGAACACCCAAAAACTGAAATATTTTAAATATCCAAAGTTTCTTTGGGATACTTTTTAATCAAATGTTGGGATTTCTTGTTATTTTGGGCCAATTTGGGTTTTTTATTTTAACACAGATAAGATGATTTGGGCTATTTTTTTAACACAGATAAGATGATTTGGGCTAATTTTTGTTAACACAGATAAGATGATTTGCACTATTTTTATTTACATAGATAAGATGATTTGGTCTATTTTGTGCAATATCTGATAACTGAAAAAAATCTAGTTTCCAAAACAAAGCTGATGTAGGATAATGGATTACAGACCAATTGCTGGACATAGCTTGGTTGACTTTAAAACATTAAGTTTTTTATTTTTTTTTTAACTAGTGAAACAAACAAGGACAATAGTTTGTTTTTCAGTTCATAACATCCTTATATAGCACTTTAGTAAATTATGAGTAAGTAACCCACCAAAACATGACAGGAAATAAGTATATTACTCTCTTTCTGCTGCATGTCCTGATGACGTCACTAATTCTCCTGTGGTCATTTTATTTCTTTCCATTCCATGTCAAGGTCACTGGATCTGTGTAGTCAAACTTTATCATGACTTATGGTCAATTTACCATGAAGGAAGTTGAAAAGCCTGTAAACTGTTTCAGCGGTGTTCAATTTTGTCTTCACTGTGTAATACGCTCCATATCTGTATTTTCCCCAAAATGCACTATGAAAAAAATTGAAAAGCCTGCTTGCTCTTTGAATGGGTGTTAAATTTAGCTTTCATGATGCAGTGAGTGCTTTTTTTCCATATTTTCTTGAAAATCTGGTGAAATTTTGTTTCATTGATCATTACAGGACATTTCACTTTGACAATTACTATTAGTACAATGGAGATATTTTCTTAAATATCCAGTCTTTTAGCTGGTTTTTGATACTAAATAATTTTCTACTTTGTGTATTTGAGTTCTAAAAATGATGGTAAATTATGATAGCACAAGAAGGCAACATTTTATTTTTTAGATTTGTACTATTTTTTTTTTTTGGGGGGGGGGGGGGAAGTTTTTTGCTTTTCTAAGAAATAGATGCCAGGCAAAAGTTCTACATTTAGCAGGACTCAAAATCTTTAAAAAGTTGCATTATGTGAAAGAGAACAAAACTACTTTTATATAAATTCATGTACTGTCAAATCAGTCACATTGCACATTCAGCATATGTATGCTTTTTGACTTACTTCATGTTTTTTGCTGCAGATTTTTTTTTTACCATTCTGACCAAATTATCTGTATCAGTAATTTTGTATTCAATTTTTTTTCATTCCAAGTTGTCATCACCATGTCTCTTTTTTATTCCTTATTAGGCTTAAATCCACCATTGCAGCTGGTACACTTGTAGAGCTAATACCGAAGCATTTGTGTCTTCCTGCAGTGGTAGTTCCTGATATTGTTTAACTAAGGCTGCTGAGCTTCTCACTCTTTTGCAGCCAATACCAAGTTGATGCCTCCACTGTAGATCTGGGCTTTTCTGCCATTCCTAAACATGTTGAGTTGAAGTCACAAGCTCCAGTTTCTCCAGCCTGGCTTGTATTTAAAGGATCATCACATCTGATCCCAAGCTTGGAGTAAGAAGCGTGTGGCACACTGTGCATTCCCCGCCATCCAAGGGGGGCTCTCCAAATATGCAGAGCTAAAATACTGTGCTCTGGTTCTGGGCTGTCCCAAGGATTTGTCACATCCTTCATATAGCCACTTTGCAGCTTGCCCGCCTATCAATGGTCCATAGTGAGATCCTCCTGCATGCAGGCAACCAGAGTTAGGTCTGGGGTTCAAGTGACTCCTCCAAGCTTAGTGTGCATTGTTGGGTTCTAAACATGTTTCACCACAGGGGGAATTCCTGGAAGTGTGTGGATGACTTCATGAGTCAATAAGGGGGTAATTAGCCTCACCGAGGTTCACTTCCACATCTGTATACTATAGCATTGTGCTTAGCTGGTAGTGATATAAGGATGACTCCAGATATGTCTGCATACATTGGTGGTTTTTGTAGCAATTATTTTTAGATAAGTTTGCCAGCTCCATCACCAACTTCATATTAGTCACCTTGTGTGATATGAATGAAGAGCAGTAGTCGTTCTGCGTCTGCTCAAAAACCCTAGCAACTACATGGGGCATTCTTTCTAATTACTTTACACATCTAACTCCTGTCTTTTTTTTCATGGTTGTTTCTTTGTTTTGTTTCTTCCTGTTTTAACTTTCCTTTTTTTATTTCATTAGTCATTTTCATCTGAATTTTTGTGATTTTTATTTTATTTATTGACTGTGGATCCTGTTATATGAAAGCAAGTCATGGACAATCAGTAAATAAATAAGAAAATCCTGGGAGCTCACAGACATGTAGTTTTTCAGGAGAATATTAAGGAATGCCTTGGGAAAACTAAAACGAGTCATGAGGATATCTGGAATGAGGCCAGGGTGCAAAGGAAATTTAATACTCATGTTAGAAGGAAACTTTCTTTGGGCATGTTATGGGAAGAAGTAAGCCAGAATATTTTGTGGCAACAGGAAAGCCTGAAGGAAAATACTGCAGACAACAACAAAGAGAAATGATGCTGGATAGTGTAACAGTGGATGGGTATAAAAAACAAAATTTGAAATATGATGATTCATCTTACAAAGACAAAATAAAACAGCCAACGCTGCGGCCAGAAGACCTTCATCGGGGAAAGGAAAGACAGTGAGCGCTAAGTAGGACACATACGAAATTAAAGTTTTTTAAATGGGTAATACCCATAACAGCGACTAAGATCTAGCATGCCCACCGATAGTGTAACATCATGGCATGCAAATAAACAGCCCTTGGGATAGTAAATTGTGGACAGATATGATCAACTATGCCACCTGGCATTCATTCATAACCCTCCGCTCCCCAAGGAACATAGGCCTTCAACAAACACATGCCAAGTCCTCCTGTCACGTGCCATCATCTCAAGTTCCTTCCACGTTTTCCTCATCATGTTCACCTCTGTTTCCAGCTCTCTTCTCCGTGTTCTTCTTGGTCTACCTCTGCCTCTCTTGCCCTGGAGGTTCCAGAACAAGGAGTGCCTTGTAAAGCTATCAACAGGTTTCCTCAGTGTGTGTCCTATCCATCGCCATCGTCTTCTTCTCATCTCTTGTTCCACTGGCACTTGTCTGGTTCTTATCATCAGTTCCACATTGGTAACCTTATCATACCATTTCAGTCCTTCTATTCTACGCAAGCACCCGTTTATAAAAGTCTGTAGCTTTTTGATTGTTATTTTTGTTGTTCTCCATGTTTCAGAGCCGTATAATAGTACTGACTTTACATTTGAGTTGAAGACTTGGCATGGCGCATGATAATGATGAACTGTGTTTGAACAAAGCGCAACATGTTTTTCAGACTAAATATGTACACAGGAATAAATGAAATTCAGGTCTGCATCCTTGAATCCAACAACCGAAATATTCCGAAAATCGAAAGTTCTTTCGGATGACTTTTGAACACATTTTGAGCGACTTCTGAATGCATTTTAGGTTATTTTTTAGTTCATATGGAAACAGAAGAAATCCGATTTCCGACAACTGGCTGTCCCCGAGTATATCGGATTTAGGAATACGGACCTGTACTTAAAAATGTATCAACTTACTAGCAGAAGCACAGTAAATAGGCAAAGGTACCGAGTAAGGGAACTAGTCAGATGAACTCATAAAGCTGGAACTAGTCAGATGAACTCATAAAGCTGGAACTAGTCAGATGAACTCATAAAGCTGGAACTAGTCAGATGAACTCGTAAAGCTGGAACTAGTCAGATGAACTCATAAAGCTGGAACTAGTCAGATGAACTCATAAAGCTGGAACTAGTCAGATGAACTCATAAAGCTGGAACTAGTCAGATGAACTCATAAAGCTGGAACTAGTCAGATGAACTCATAAAGCTGGAACTAGTCAGATGAACTCATAAAGCTGGAACTAGTCAGATGAACTCATAAAGCTGGAACTAGTCGATGAACTCATAAAGCTGGAACTAGTCAGATGAACTCATAAAGCTGGAACTAGTCAGATGAACTCATAAAGCTGGAACTAGTCAGATTAACTCATAAAACTGGAACTAGTCAGATGAACTCATAAAGCTGGAACTAGTCAGATGAACTCATAAAGCTGGAACTAGTATAGTCAAGTCGCTAACGCTTCACTCACCTTCTGCAGTACCAGCTATGGAACTACGTTTACCTAGAAGTTCTCAGGGGCCTCTAAGAAGAATCAGAGGCGGATTTTACCTGTGACACCTCGTCCGCCCCCTCGTATTCCCCTTAGTACGCCACTGGGAAGAATGCGATTTTTATTTTACTTGATGAAGAAAACTATGCCGTTCAACCTCGAATGGGTTATAATTCAGATATTTAGTGTCTCTATGCTTAAATAACATGTTCGATTACCGATATGACCAAGAAAGAAATGGACTAATGTCCCCCAGACATGCCATAAGAGGCAACTAATATGAAGTTGTGCTGGCAATCTTACTGTGTAAAACAAATTTCTACAGAAACCACTAATTTAATAGAAGCACCCTGCAATGCACTATAGTGGTTTCACCGTAGGCGGCGATGAGGGAAACTATCTTTTTTTTTTAGTTTGTGGGTTTTACCTTCTTGTGGCGAGGTGCGTTCCTTTCAACCTAATTGGTTATATCAGAATGCAATTTGCCAGTCAAAAATAAGTGAACTCTGTTAACTGAAGCGATGTGGTGATAAACTCTAAGCCCTGAAAAGGACTACTAGCTTCTACCAGCCAGCATGAAGAATTCCTGAAAAGGACTGCTAGCCCGGTCAGCGTTGATATATACTAAGTCATGAAAAGGTCTAACATTATCCACCTGCTAGCATAAAGCCCTGAAAAGGGCTTGCCCTAAAAAGGACTCGCCAGCTACGCCAATGCTGCCTGTACTACCTGAGTGTTCAGCGAAACACCGGTTGTATGTGAACTCTTTCAGCAATCCAACCAGATTTTTTTGGGAAACTATCTCAAAGAAGGACACATTATTATAGGCAGGGGATATAACCTTGGTGGTCTATTTTTATTTATTTAAAGATGGATTTCGCCTCCTTTAGGAGAGGTGTGTACCTTCAGCTTAGACACAAGGTCCGTCACTTACATTAGTGCACATGTCCACATACATTGTCATCTGGTATGTGTTTGTTCTTCTCGGCTCTAAAAATATAAAGAAACATGCCAGCGGTAGCCGAAGTGGATGCGCACACTTTACTATGACGTAATAACACGGTCTGGAAGTCAACAGAAGTGATTTCTGGAAAAGGTCATTCCAGAAATGGGCATAAACAGATGGCGTTGCCCCTAGTTACAGGAAATGGTCTAAGGCACCCCGCTTAAAATTATTTCCCTTTCTCACGTTCTCATTGAGGTTAAAAGGTCAAGTATGTTATGCCCTGCTGCTCGGGTTTTTTTGTTTGTGAAATTATAATGCAACGTTGCACAATTTTTTTCATAGTTTATTTCTTGCAATATTCGGTAATTTCCTAATACATGCCCAATAGTCTTTTTAAGAAAAATGTTAGTTGGCTCTCTTCCCGATTTTTCGTGTTTTAAAAAAATATATTAATGAAGAAAAATATCCAGTTCAACCTCAGATGGGTTATAATTATGATATATATATTGTTTTCAATTCCAAATAATATGAAAAACTGCCATCACATTTGTCAAATCATTGTAAATAGGGACAATCACAATTGTGCTTATACGTTAAATAAATAAATAAAAACAAACAAACTCAAGAAGAAACTCTGAACAAGAATAATATTAAAGTGAAGGGGTGTAAAGGCCTGGCGGTTCCAGTTATATAACTGACTTTAACAGATAATTATATTTTTCGTGTGTATTCAAAATATCAATATAAAAAGTATGGATCATCATTTTCACACGTTTTATAATTAATGTGTTTTCACAGTCTATTCATTCCATTTATGTCTATCTATTTTGTTTGACGTTTTCATTTTTACCATGATACAAAATATGTCACAATGGCTGCAGTGACATTTATATAAATTATATGTTAACGTCTTCCATCCTTTATTTTTTTCCCTCTTTTTAAAATTGTTTCTTTTTGGTATATGTAATAAAATGTATCGTAATAATAAACTTATAAAGCAATTTATATTTTACTAACAATACACAGCACGCATCTGGTACTCCATATTTCTATGACGTCATTTCTAACTAGTAAAAGACTTGTAATCTCGCAATTTTGGTTGGGTCATTGGAAAAGTTACATAACCGATATATGATTATTTCTAAGCGGTAATTTCCTAATACTCGTCGCCGATCGCTCAGCAGTGAATATGTGTATAATGTGTAAGTTTAGTACCATTTAGAGTTAGGATTAACCCTAACTCTAAATGGTACGAAACTACAAATAGTATACACATGTTCACTGCTGAGCATTCGGCGACGAGTATTAGGAAATTACCTCCTAAGCATAAGGGCCTTTCATTCGGTGACTGAAAAAAAATGTGGTTTTGTATGGATATCGTACATACGTTTTTCTTTGTTTGCACTTTAGCTCAAAACTGACTTCTGTTATTCATTGTTACTACTAAAATAAAACACATAAGATAATTATACTGTCACTGCTTTACTTTAATATTTTTGTAATCTTTCACTGGTAATCCCGCAATGACCGTCGCCGAATATTCCGCAGTGAATATTCACTTGGAGTTATTTACCTTTAGCAGTGTTTCGCGCATTAGCTGAATGTTCCGTGCCGAAGCGTTTTAACTTTATTGGATACGCCGATGGAGCACATAATTCCGAGCCGACTGCACCAGAATGGTGTCCATCGCCGGTCGAGGTCGTTTGTGCATCAAAAGGTCATGATACCCCAGACGAACAGACATTTTACTTGACCCGATGCGCGAGACACTGCTAAAGGGAAATAACTCTAAAATACCCATATTCTGTGCGGATCGTTCGGCGACGGTCATTGCACTTATATCTTTGTTAAATAAATTAGGACGCACATGCTCCATGTAGTCCTATGGTGGGGGGTCTCTAAGGAGACAACATGGGAATACAGCTCCCTCATGCATCCCAAAAGTGGCAAATAATGAGTTTGTGCACGGGGCTGGCACCCCCATCATGTAAAATAAACTGCTACAGCATAGATCCACCACTGCAAGAGAATATGATACTGGTTTCCTGCAAAGGGGGGATGGCAGCAGTTTTTGTGGTTCTATGCTCCACAGGGAACCAAAATAGAAATGAAGATTTATACAACTTAATAATAGGCCTAGTGAAAGTTATGCTTATGTCCTGAGTATACTCCAATACGAAAAAAAAAAAACCAACAACAACAGCAGCATACATCTTTCTGTTAATCAATGCTCTTGGCTACTCATTGTTTATATTGACGAGGTCATTTGTTTATCAAGTCTTAATGTCCCCGGTGCCATCAGCTTCATGCCCATCTCCAGTTCTCTACTCCATGTTTTCCTTGGCCTCCCTCCTAGTAGTACTAAGGGATGTTGATTTATGACCTCACGTTGAATTTCTTGAAATTGATATGTAAAATGCATGTGAGAAAAAAATGAATTCAGAATGAAAGGTGAGAGACTGCGTGCATGCCCAATTCTCAACCGGTTGAAAATAACGTTTGTTCGTTCATTCCACCGTTCTTATCCGGGCAGAGGCGTCCCTATAATATTTGCCACCTGGGGCGGATCCTATCTTTGGCACCATCCTGCCATAAAGAAAAACACTTGCAAGCATTTTTTAACAGTAACCCCTTTCCTGACTGTCACCCGGGGCGGAACCCCCCCCCCCCCCCCAGTACGCCACTGTATCCGGTGGATTCCAGAAGAAATACTGCCTAGTAATGCTATTATTAACATTTTCCATTTACAGCTTTATCATTTATTCTTTAAGGTGCTTAGCTTGGCTGTCACTTTTTCTTTTATATCGTTTTTTGGTTGTCCTTGATACGTTACATTTCTTTGTCCTTTGTTGTAATAAAGATGTTCGCTCCCTAAGGAGCATAGGTGTTTAACAAACACTGTCACCAGTTCTCTTCTCCATTTTTTTGCAAGGGGGGGGGGGTGTAATTCTCCCTCCTCCTGATTACTGAACAAGAACTGTCTTCTAATGCTATCTACATTTTTTGGAATGTGTCTTCTCCAACACCATCATTGTCTTCTCGTCTCTTGTTCCACTGGGGACTTTGTCACCCTTAGTAGTGCTTAATTTCATCTCCACACTGGCTTGTTTTGAGAAAAACGTGTTCAAAGATATATGACATTAAAGAGGTTTTTTGCATGATGATCCCAAAAAGTTTAACTGTAATATAAACATGTTTAGGATGATAGATGAAATTATATGATGTCAATTTATGACCTCGTGTCAGATTAGACCAAAAGTGGAGATGGAATAAAGCCGTACTAAGTGATGTTGATTGATGACCTCAGGTCAAATTAGACCAGGGGTCGGGAACCCGCGGCTCACGAGCCACATGCGGCTCTTTGAGCCATCTCGTGCGGCTCGCGGCTCTGTACTACTTAACTCTTAGTGAATGAGGGATACCATGTGATTTTTCTTCATGCGGCTCTTCAATTTGTTAAAATGCAGACAAAATTAAATATTTGGCTCTTTGTCACAGAAAAGTTCCCGACCTCTGAGTCTGAGTTAGACCAAAACTGGAGATGGGAATAAAGCTGTACTAAGGTGACGACTTGTCTGACAACAACTTATAAAAAAACGACAATAAAATGACAATTCTGACATATATTTTTCCATGAAAAATAAAGTAGAAGTTAAGAAAAAAAAACATTTTCTAACAGGAACAATGTTTAATTTTTAAAGCACAAGAAATGTACATCTGTTACACAGATCAACTTCAAATTTAAAAAACAAAAAAGTACAATAAACACATCAAGAAACTGTGCAGTTTTAACAGATCAACAAGTCACCAACAAACTGGGCCACTATATTTGGGCAAAAACAAAGAGGAAACCACATCAACAACAAAGGAAAAAACTACAGCAACTGAGAAAACCACAACAACAACAAAGAGAAACCCACAGCACCAGTGAAGAGAAAACTACAACAACAAAGGAAAAATGCAGCAACAACAACAAAGAGAAACCCACAAACTACAACAATAACAGAGAAAACCTTAGCAAGAACAAGCAAAACCACAACAATAACAAAAGAGAAAACCATAGGGGAAAAAAAAAGAAGAGAAAACCACAGCAGCAAAAGAGAAAACCATATCAAGAAAAGAGAAAACCACAGCAGCAAAAGAGAAAACCATATCAACAAAAGAGAAAACCACAGCAACAAAAGAGAAAACCATATCAACAAAAGAGAAAACCACAGCAACAAAAGAGAAAACCATAGCAACAAAGGAGAAAGCTATAGCAACAAAAGAGAAAACCATAGCAACAAAAGAGAAAACTGTAGCAACAAAAGCATAGCAACAAAAGAGAAAGCCATAGCAACAAAAGAGAAAACCATAGCAACAAAAGCATAGCAACTGTAGAAACAAAAGAGAAAACTGTAGCAACAAAAGAGACAACAGTAGTAGCTACTGTAACAATAAATATCATATGTTAAAAAATAAGGCAACCTTATCAAACTTCTCAGGCAGGCACTCAGGATTTATATCCGTGATCAATAGAAAGGTCAAGGTAGTAACAGCATATATTGCCACAGGGGAGACGTCACAAATACTAGGTCTACTTTATGACATGGGGGTGTGACCAGTTCCTTTCCTCGCTGTCTTCTGCCTTCCCTAACTCATTTTCAGAGTCAGGTACCCCTTTTTACAGATTTGCAGCATGACACGACCTGGTTTTTAAGCCACTCTTTGAGAAGCACGTGCTACTAGACACTCAATGAGGTGCATTTATTCAGCGCTGAGGTCAACAAATACACAGTCAGCGCATACTTGAAAGTTCACTGTGCACAGGAGGTTTTAAACTGAATTTTCAACTAAAACATTTAGAAAAATATAAATAACAATTTTCTCCTTCCAATCTTTCCTGGGGGGGGGGGGGAAAGAAGATTAAGAGAGGTAGCTTAATAATTCTTTACAGTACACAAGAGAGATATAACATTACAGCAATTGCAAATATAAAGTTTAACAATGTGCCGCAATAACGATAATAAAGTTAACAACGTGCCGCAATAACAATAATAAAGTTAAACAAAGTTGTCTCAGAGAACAGCAATAACTATGATAAAGTTTAACAAAGATATCTGATTTGGTTTGATTTGGTGGACTGTCTTCATTGCAAACAGACTACTCCATCAGTGCTTTGATCTCCTCCCTTAGATCACACAAGGAGGATCTCAGCACAGTGCACAAACTCTGTAGCACCGGCAAGAATCTCAATGTGTGTATATAGGAATCACACATTCTATAAATATTTTTGTGGTTTCTAATTTTAAATTTTTTGCCAGGGCAGCGGTTTGATAGGCCTATTTTTTACGATTCCCAACTGCCGTGGGATTTTTAACGTGCGCAACGTGCACACAGGACCTCCTGTTTTTTTGCCCTTATCCTGAGAAGGCTAGGCATCCGATCTCACTACCCATGAGACCAGGGGGGAGTATGACATCATTAGGACCACTGGTTCTGACAAAAAATTTTCCATAAATTATATTCCCACAACTGGGAATCGAACCTGTTACCTCTAGAGTTCGAGACAGACGCCATACCTCTTAGCCACTCCAATTTCTAAAGATATCTGAGTGATATAACAGCAGTAATAGTTATAAAGTTTAATAAAGTTGTCTGAGAGATATAACAGCAATAACTATGATAGTGTTTAACAAAATGCAGCAATAATGATAATAAAGTTAAACAAAGCTGTCTGTTTAACAAACATGTCTGAGTGATATAACTGCAGTAAAAAATAATAAAGTTTAGCAAAGATGTCTGAGAGATATAACAGCAGTAGCGATGAGAAAGTCTAACAAAGTTGTCTGAGAGATAATAGCGATAATAATTATAAAGTTTAACAAAGATGTCTGAGAGATATAACAGCAATAACTATGACAAAGCTGTCTGAGAGATATTACAGCAATAACTATCATAAAGTTAAACAAAGTTGTTTGTTTAACAAAAATGTCTGAGTGATATAACAGCAATAACTATGATAAAGTTAAACAAAGTTGTCTGAGAGATATAACAGCTATAACTATGACAAAGCTAAACAAAGTTGTCTGTTGAGCAAAGATATCTGAGTGATATAACAGCAGTAATAATAAAAAAAGTTTAACGAAGTTGTCTGAGAGATGTAACAGCAATAACTATGATAACGTTTAACAAAATGCAGCAATAATGATGATAAAGTTAAAGTTGTTTGTTTAACAAAAATGTCTGAGTGATATAACAGCAATAACTATGATAAAGTTAAACAAAGCTGTCTGAGAGATATAACAGCTATAACTATGACAAAGCTAAACAAAGTTGTCTGTTTAACAATGATGTCTGAGTGATATAACAGCAGTAAAAAATAATAAAGTTTAGCAAAGATGTCTGAGAGATATAACAGCAGTAATGATGAGAAAGTCTAACAAAGTTGTCTGACAGATTATACACCAAAAGCTATGATAACATTTAACAAAGTTGTCCGAGAGATAAAAACTGCTAATACCAATGATAAAGTTTACCAAAGTGCAGCAATAATAATGATGAAGTCTAACAAAGTTTTCTGAGAGAAATAACAGCAATATCTATGATAACAAGTAACAAAGTTGTCCGAGAGATAAAACTGCGAATACCAATGATAAATTTTATCAAAATGCGGCAATAAAATTTATAAAGTCTAACAGATAAGGTGCAGCTGAATTGAATTACAAAAACATCAGTGTTTCAGTCAACAAGGCCTTCCCCAGGATATAACACAGATAACCAACCAATTGTTAATTTAATTACTGTAATCCAGTAAAACTCATTTTAAAATGCAGTACAGCGTCGAATATCTCAATTATCAAGACATAACTGTTGTTTGGATAAATTGAGCATTGTGTCATGTTCATAATTTAGAAGTGGACAGAAAAGACCACTGCAGAGACATAAATACTAGCACAGGCAGACACATGTGGAAACAAATAATTAAGCATTGAATAGAACGTGGTGGCTCAGTGACCACCAAAGTTACAGGACAACAGAATGAAGGATACACACTTGAGTTCAAAATCCCAAGCCCCAGCTTCTTATAAGCCAAAACAACTTGTATGTGTAGGCAAGAACAGCCTTTTTTAGCCTAAACAACATCTGGAAGTCCTCTCAATACAGCACAAGCACAAAATTAAGATTATATCAGAGCTGTGTGCTTTCTGTGCTTCTCTATGAAGCGGAATGCTGGAGAGTTACAGAGAAGGAAATGTCGAAATTGTCCTCTTTTCACACAACATGCCTAAGAAAAATTCACCGAATCTTTTGGCCGAATACCATCACCAATCAAGATCTGCTTACTCTGAGCAAGCAAGAGGACATGCACACCATCATAGCTGGCAGACGCTGGAGCTGGGTTAGCCATGTCCTCAGAAGAGATCCCGATGCCATCACAAGAACAGCTATGCTTTGGACCCCTGAAGGAAAACAAAAGAGAGGCCGACCAAAAACAACCTGGCGGAGGACTGTGGAGGCTGAGATGAAAAGAATGAACCAGAGTTGGGGCACTGTACGAAGGATGGCCACCGACCGAGCAAAGTGGAATCAATTTGTTGTTGCCCTACAAGACGCCACTAGGCGTGATGGCCACTGACTGCTTTGACGGTCGGCGGCTAAGGATCAAAGAAGAAGAATAACTTGTATGTGAACCTTTATTAGGTAAAAAAGGAGGTCTGTATAAATGAAAAAACAACGCCAATGGAGCAGCTGGTTGTTGTTAACTAGGGCTGCTGAGCTTATAACTTGCGGAGTTCAAGTCACGAGCTCCAGTTTCTGTCTTCGGCATTCTATCATGGTCCAACATGCATGGAGGCATATCTGGAGTCATCCTTATATGATCACCAGCTATACACAATGCTATAATATACATATGTGGATGTGAACCTGTCTGTGAGGCTAATTATACCCTCATTGACTCTTGAAATCATCCACACACTTCCAGGGATTCCCTCTGTGGTGAAACGTGTTGAGAACCTAGCATTGCACACTAAGCTTGGAGGAGTCACTTGAGCACCAGACGTAACTCTGGCTTTTACCTGGTCGCCTGCATGCATGAGGATCTTACTATGGACCCATAATAGGCAGGGGAAGCTGTGAAATGGCTTTGTGTAGGATGTGACGATTCCTTGGGAGAGCCCAGAACCACAGCATAGTATTTTAGCTCTGCATATCTGGATAGCCCCCTTGGATGGCGGGTAATGCACAGTATACCACACGCTTCTTCTTCCTAGCTTGGGACCATATGTGATGATCCTTTAAATGCAGGCCAAACTGGAGCTCATGATTTCAACTCATTGTATTTCGGAATGGCAGAAGAGGCATGGGAAAAGCCTAGATTTACAGTGTAGGTAATACCAAGGAGTCTTCAACTTGGTATTGGCTGGAAAATAGTGAAAAGCTCAGCAGCCCTAGTTAAACAACAACAATAACGACCGAGCATACATTTAAAGGATCTTCACATCTGGTTTCATGCCAGAAGGGGGAATGAGATGAAGATGCTGGCACTGGATAAGACCCACATTTAGAAAATCAGTCAAGTATGGAGAGAAGCCATCACAATACCCATACTAAAGAAAGGGAAATGTAAGACCGAGGCTGCAAGTTACCAGCCAATCAGTCTCACAAGCTGTGTTGGGAAGACTATGGAGTGAATAGTCAACCACAGATTGAAATGGTATTTTGAGTCTGAGCAGATCCTGGTGCCGGAACAAGTTGGATTTAGAGAATGCTACAGTATAGAAAACCAAGTTACTTACTTGTCTCAAGCAATAGAAGATGCCTTCCAGGAGAAGAAAAAGGTCCTAACGATCTGGGTCGACTTCAAGCAGGCCTTTGACAAGGTGTGGAAAGATGGCTTTATTGCAAAACTTAGGAGAAGTGGAATCCAAGGCAACATGATAAAATGGATCCAGTCATACTTGCATAACAGGAGAACTAGAGTCACTCTTGATGGTCTGCAGAGCAGAAAAGTGTTGCTCTATCAGGGGGTACCTCAAAGAGGAGTAATTTCCCCAACACTCTTCCTTGTTTACATCAATGACCCGGTGAAAGATCTCCCCGCTGGAGTGAAAGCTGCCTTATATGCAGATGACCTAGTACTCTGGTGCACTGATGAAAACGTCGCCACAGCAAATTATAGAATGCAGCGGGCAGCAGACATGCTAGTGTCATGGGCAGAGAAATGGCTTATCACAATAAACACAGACAAAACCTCCACAACACTGTTCTCCCTCACCCCCAAGGACAAAGCAGCTAACATACACCTAGGGACAACCGTGATCAAGGAAGAAAGCTACCCCACCTATCTTGGGGTTACATTTGACCAAAGGCTTACATGGAATAAGCATATTGAAAATGCAGAAGGAAAGGCCTGAAGACGACTAGGCATACTCAGAAAATTAGCAGGTACCAACTGGGGAGCAAATGAACGAACTCTAAAGAAGATTTATAATGGAGTAATAAGACCACACTTAGAGTTTGGCTCAGCAACATGGTCATCAGCTGCTAACTCACATCTGCAGTCTTTGGACAAGGTGCAAAATCAAGCTCTCAGGCTCATTACAGGAGCCATGAAAACTACACCAATATCAGAGATGCAGAAGGCTGCTGGATTACAGACATTGTCCCATAGAAGAGACACAAAAAGCATGATCCAGATGGAAAAGTACAACAGTATGCCAACGCACCCAATGAAGGCAAGACTAGATGATCTGGCATTGGGACGTCTAAAACGTAGCAGTTTTGTGCATCGGGGAAAAAGACTTAAAAGACAGCATCAAGAAGACCTATCCATGAAGACAACACCACTGAAGCCCACCCTGTACCATGGGAGCAGGCCAGCAGTGCCCTCCAAATTAATACATCAGTCAGTGGTCTCACAAGTGGATGTGAGTATAATGATCTGCAAAAACGAACTGCTACATTGAGTATGATCCAAGAAAGCTATCCCGATCAATCATGGATACATGCCTATACAGATGGATCAGCAACAAACGCTGTTAGGAATGGAGGTGCTGGTATCTTTATCTCATATCCTGACAACCACTCTGAGACTAGGCACATTCCCACTGGTAAATTCTGTTCCAACTATACAGCTGAGGTTCAAGCTCTAGAGCAAGCTGCAAATATGATTTATAACACCAACTCTGACTGCCACCAGGTAGTCATCCTCACAGATGCACTGTCTGTCCTGCAAGCTCTCAAGGGTGGTAAACTCCCGCATCTGAGAAATGAACTAAACAAGGTAGCTGCCAAAAAGAGAACCATACTTCAGTGGGTACCATCTCATTGTGGTGTACCGGAAATGAAAAGGCAGATAAACTTGCAAAAAATGGAGGAGAATGTGAACAAGAAGATAATGAAGTCACGTATTTGAGAAAAAGAGAGCTATACAGACTATCAGAAGAGAACAGAACCAACCCAACGACGACTACCACACTCTTGACCGGCAGGGACAGATAACCATTTTTTGCCTCAGGACAGGGCATAACAAACTGAATAAACACATGCACAAGTACGATTGTCTGCTTCACCATTGTGCACATGTGGATTAAACGAACAAACTGCTGAGCATGTTCTACAGGATTGTCCTCTGTATGACCAGTTAAGAAAGATATACTGGCCCAATGACTCAACACTAAACTCAAAGCTATTTGGAGCTAAAGAGGAACTTCAAATAACAGTCGAATTCATCATGAGAACTCGTCTGACGGTGTAAACATCAAAGATGCGATCGCAAGAAGAAGAAGAAGAAAATCAGTTGACAGCATTATCAGGCAATCCCTGTTCTAGAATCATCAGGGTTTTAGAAATAGAAGGCAAAAAAAAAAAGATATATATATATATATATATATATATATATATATATATATATATATATATATATATATATATATATATATATATATATATATATGGGGAAGAGAACTGAGAACAGACATGAAGGGGATATAGAAGACATGCAAACACCTTGGTAAGGCCTGGCATGTTATTGCTGAAGACTTTTGCTCCATAGGAAACTGCAAGGTCATGATGTTAACGATGATAACTAACATCTCGGGCTAACAGATATTTGGATAATTGACGATGATAACTAACATCTCGGGCTAACAGATATTTGGATAATTGACGATGATAACTAACATCTCGGGCTAACAGATATTTGGATAATTGACGATGATAACTAACATCTATCCTTTTGATCAAAATTTCAAATTACCATTTCTGTAACAGTATCTTAATTTTCAAATCTTGACACAATCTCCTAATGCATTAGGTCTCCAAATCATAGTTATTTGTGTATCATTATACATGTTTGAGTGCCCAATTGACAGAGCAGTTAGAGTGCTGGTCTCTCATGGAAAAGGTACTGGGTTTGATTCATGGTTGCAACACGCTCCAGTCTACCCAGCTTTAAATAGGTATTTGACTTTGCTATTGTGTTAGCGAAGGAGAAGACAGCGAGGAAGGGAACACTGCACTCCCCTAAAGTAGAATGAAAACTCTCCACATGTAAGCCTACCTTGCCGTGGTTGGAGAGCTTGAGCGCCTCAATGATCCCGGGAGCTATGCCGGCGGGAGTTTTACTCCTGGCAGGGTCACCCAAGCCGGACAGGGTCCTGGGTGAGGGGCCAGACTAAATGGGCTGAGGAGTGGGTGGAACCCTATAGGTGTAGATGCAGAACCACCGGCGAGTGGTACATGCTCTGGTCTGCACCAATCCACCCCCACTTCATGGGTTAAATGCTTTCTTGCCTCATTCTTCACTGTTTGTCGTCTATCACGCCCATGGCGACCGTTGCCTCAATTGGCTGTGTGTGGTGTACCCGGAAACGGGGCCTCCCAGTACTGAGGCAGTTAAGTCCCCGATGTCACTTATCGGTGCAGAATTGAGAGAGATGGCTGAGCATCACAATCCCTCCTGTGTTGCAGCATGATGAGAACCCAGCATTGCACACTGAGCTTGGGGGGATCACTTGGGCACCAGACTTAATACTGGCTCTTGACTGGATGGCCGCATGCAGGAGATTTCTACAATGGAGGGTTGGCAGGTGGTGGGTATCGGGAAGTGGCTCTGTGCAGGACGTGAGGATTCCTTGGGAGAGCCCCGAACCAGAGCACAGCATTGTGCAAGCTCTGCATAGTTGGAGAGCCCCCTGGATGACGGGGAATGCACAGTGTGCTACCCCACCTATCCCCAACTGCTAACTTAGAACCAGAAGTGGGGTCCTCTGTATGCGTGCCAGGCCAGGATAAAATGCCTGGGAAAGAGACTGGAGCTCAGAACTCCCTAACTCAAAGTTGCAGGATGGCAGAAAAGCCACGGGAAAGACAGGGGCTATTTTGAAGATAACGCAACCATATTTTCACCATACGAGCTCGGACGCCGCCTCGGTAAACAAGGTCCGCGCAGAGCAGTGACACCCCCAGGCTGCTTGCGAATAGTCTACTGCTGGGAACATAAACAGATTAGGGATGAGCCCACTCTCCCGTTGAACAGGTGCTAAAGTCGTAGATACTGGGCCAGAAGGCGCACCGGAAACCACAGTATCATGCAACTCGCTTTTTTTTTTCTATGGAGAGTACACCGTCAGAATGAAAAAAAAAAAAACCAAAACACACAAATAGTAATACGTCTTACAAAGAGAAAGGACAAGAAAAAAAACCTACGTTGCGGTCACAAGACC
Organism: Oreohelix idahoensis; assembly: GCA_024509875.1. NCBI lineage: Eukaryota > Metazoa > Mollusca > Gastropoda > Stylommatophora > Oreohelicidae > Oreohelix > Oreohelix idahoensis. Next base: position 109,498 of record JAMPIV010015400.1, on the reverse strand, counting down.
TTCGTCAGGGACAGACAAATGAGACAGGAGGGGAAGAAAGTGAGAATTAAGTGGAGAACATGAAACTATAGAAATAAGAGAAAAAAATACTCCCTAATGTGTGTCACATTGCCCAATGGGCCGATTCAACCCGTTTTGGCTTGTCACACCGATTACGGAAAACAAACGGCAGATGGATCTATTTGTTGTTGCCCTAAAGACGCCGCTAGGCGTGATGGGAAACTACAACAGAGAAAATCAATCTGCTGTTGCCCTTAAGACGCCACAAGGCGTGATGGCCTCTGACTGCTTGGTCGGTCTTTGGCTAAGGACGGAAGAAGAAGAAGTGTGTCACATGTTGGAGCAATAATGTCTGCCACTTTTTTTTCATTCTGCCGTTTTACCCCCGTCTTACGATGGTTCTCATATACTCACTCCCCTATAGTACCGTTTTACCCCCGTCTTACGATTGTTCTCATATACTCACTCCCCTATAGTACCGTTTTACCCCCGTCTTACGATGGTTCTCATATACTCACTCCCCTATAGTACCGTTGTACCCCCATCTTACGATGGTTCTCATATACTCACTCCCCTATAGTACTGTTTTACCCCCGTCTTACGGTGGTTCTCATATACTCACTCCCCTATAGTACCATTTTACCCCCGTCTTACCATGGTTCTCATATACTCACTCCCCTATAGTACCATTTTACCCCCGTCTTACGATGGTTCTCATATACTCACTCCCCTATAGTACCATTTTACCCCCGTTTTACGATAGTTCTCATATACTCACTCCCCTATACTAGTATCTGCTTTGGGACTACCTTCATTGTTTAATACATGTTTGCCCCCATGAAGGTCAAGGCTGTCTATGATGAGACAAAGAAATATCAGTACTACTGCTCCCACAGGCATGCCGTACAGAACGACTAAAATGAGGTTGTACACGAGGCTGGCAACCTCATCATGTTAAACAGATTGCTACAGAAACCACTGCTGTAAGAGCTTGTGAATGCTTGGTGCTGGCTTCCTACAAGTGGACCAGCTCAAGGAGTGGCTCCATGACTTCATAGGGAGCAATGATGGTGCTGAGATATCTTGGAGCACCCTGAAACACTGTTATAGGCCTACCTGTGGTACGGGGAGGAAATTGGTAGAATTTATAGAATGTGTCCAATAGAGATTAAGCAAGTCAGACTTGTCGATAACAGTAGGGAAGCTACAACCCCTGATGAATGGTATGTCCCAAAAGGACTCACTACTGTGACTTGTTACAATAACACGCATTAAAAGTGCACTTGAAGTGATATGTGTAGGCTATATGTGAATTCATATGATATTGGTACAGTAATGATTGAACCTCTACTGGTGCCGTACTGATTGAACCACTATTGGTACAGTACTTACTGATCCACTACTGGTACAGTACTGATCGAACCCCTATTGGTACAGTGCAGACTGAATAACTATTTGTGCAGTGCAGACTGAACCATTATTGGTACAGTACAGGCTGAACCATCACTGGTACAGTACAGACTGATCCACCACTGGTACAGTTGAGACTGATCCACCATTGATACAGTACAGACTAATCCACTATTGGCATAGCACAGACTAATTCACTACTGGTACAGTACACACTAATCCACCACTGGTACAGTACAGACTAATACACTATCAGTTCAGTACAGACTGATCCACCATTGGTACAGTAGAGACTGATCACTATTGGTACAGAACAGACTAATTCAATACTGGTACAATACAGAATATTCAGTGATTGGTATAGCACAGCTTATAATAATCAAAGATCAAAAGCTTGCTTATATTTCCACATATGCCATAATACAACCAATGAATCTATCATCTATGCTGACCGAGAGACCTCATTACACCAAAGAAAAACTTGAATTAAAAAAAAAAAAGTAGTCATATTACTATGATTACTATGGTAAGTTAAACATTAAAAACCTTTACAACGTAATACAAGGTGTTCACAAATACATGCAACCCATAGATAATGTACATGTTAATGAAAACTTTTGCTTTTTTTTCAGATTCAGGAACCCAAGTCCAAAAATGGTGTTAATTTTTCAAGAAGAACATTCAGCAAATGCTTCATCAAGAATCAAATTTATAAAACCACAAGAGAGGAGTTTGAACTCTGAAAGGGTTGCATTTTTTTAATACACTCTGTAAAAAGACATACATGCTGCCGTATTCCCCTTTCATAGTTTATCTTTGCAAATATCTGAAGAATAATTTGAACATGATATTTCAGTCTTAGAAAAATGTAAATGATGCTACAAATAAATTTAATGAAATTAGAACAAACACATGCTGGAATAAATTATTTTGCTGGTTCCTTAACATTCAATACCCTGGGTTAACATGTGCATAGTTTCACAATAGTACAGGAACTGTAAACTGTTTCAGATGTAACATGGGTAAAAATATTTGAAAAAGAAAAAAGGCATATAAGCGAAACAATTTTTCCAGTGACATGAATGTTCTGTTAATGCACAGCTCAAATTATGAGACCATATTTAATGTCTAGTCAAAACTGTCATAACAACAGGGGAAAATACATTGCATAAGAAGTAGAAAAATTATAAGTGATAGCTTGATACATTGGCTCAAAATTACAGTAATCTGTAGCTCAAGCTATGATATTTAACTGATGACAAATTTATTGCTCTAGCAATGATATATAGGGTGATTTAAAAGTCACTTCCTATTATATTTTTAAATAATTTGAAAAACCATGAAACAAATGTCAAAACAAGCAGTAGTAAGTGCCATTCAACGAATAAGTTTTATTTTTTATACTTTTTTATTCTTAGAAACAAAAATAAAATTTAAAATGGCTAATAAACTGACATTAAAGGATCACTTTAGAAATTGATGAGGCATTGTGGAGTTCCAATAAAGATCGTTAAATTAATAATAAAAACTTATGAAGACATGACATGCAGAGTTCTTCATGAAGGACAACTTAACAGAACCATTGGGATAAGAGCAGGAGTGCGATAGGGATCACTCTTGTCTCCATTTCTTTTCTTACCAGCAATAGATTGAGTTATGAAAACATCGACATCACACAACAGAAATAGAATCCAGTAGAATCTAACTAAAGAGCTTGATGATCTAGATTTTGCAGATGACTTGGCACTTCTGTCTTCTGTCCCATAACCATAATCAGATGTAAGAGAAAATGAAAATACTTGATGAGAGGTCACAACAAGTGAGCCTGAAAATACACAGGGAAAAGGCAAAGATAATGAAAATAAACGCAAGAAATGATAACAAGGTCAAACTTGAGGATCCATCACTAAAAGATGTAGAATCATATACATATCTTGGCAGCAATGTAGACAAAGTTAGAGGGACAGACAATGATATCAAAATAAAAATACAAAAAAGCAAGAGGATCTTTACTGCATAGGGAAACATATAAGCATATAAACCAATAAAACAATGAATCAGTTCTACAAATAACGGTTCACATGAAACAAGGGATGTTTCGGGTTTTACCCTTCGTCAGCCACAGTTACAAACAGGTGACAAGGACAAGAATTACATATAGGTACTACAAAAACATATGATGATGAGAAACATACACCAAATGAGCGATACAAGCAGATGGAAAAAGCAAACACTCAGAGTGATGAGCGAAAAAAGAACAATAATAATACAAGAAAATTGTAAAACCTGAAAGAAATACTGAAACAAGAAAGTAAATAATCAATGAAACGAAAAAAAGAATGAACAAAACTTTGGAACAAGTAAAAGGTCACTTAGCTAGATCCGTAGATGCTTGGAACAGAACACTGAGGTACCTTATAGGGAAACATAGGGAGATCAAGAGAAAAGTCAAACACAAAAATAGGAATCTTCAGCTCAAATGTCAAGTCAGTCCTATTGTACAGCTCTGAAAAATGGAGAACAACAAAAAAAGTTAAAGACATTCATAAATGGGTGTTTGTGTAGAATAGAAGGATTGAAGTAGTATGACAAAGTTACCAATGTGGAACTGATGACAAGAACCAGACAAGTGTCAGTGGAACAAGAGATGACAAGAACCAGACAAGTGTCAGTGGAACAAGAGATGACAAGTGCCAGACAAGTGTCAGTGGAACAAGAGATGACAAGTGCCAGACAAGTGTCAGTGGAACAAGAGATGACAAGTGCCAGTTGAACAAGAGATGACAAGAACCAGACAAGTGCTAGTGGAACAAGAGATGACAAGTGCCAGTCAAACAAGAGATGACAAGAACCAGACAAGTGCCAGTGGAACAAGAGATGACAAGTGCCAGTTGAACAAGAGATGACAAGAACCAGACAAGTGTCAGTGGAACAAGAGATGACAAGAACCAGACAAGTGCTAGTGGAACAAGAGATGACAAGAACCAAACAAGTGCTAGTAGAATAAGAGATGACAAGAACCAGTCGAACAAGAGATGACAAGAACTAGACACGTGCTAGTGGAACAAGAGTTGACAAGAACCAGACAAGTGCTAGTGGAACAAAAGATGACAAGAACCAGACAAGTGCTAGTGGAACAAGAGATGACAAGAACCAGACAAGTGCTAGTGGAACAAGAGATGACAAGAACCAGACAAGTGTCAGTGGAACAAGAGATGACAAGAACCAGACAAGTGTCAGTGGAACAAGAGATGACAAGAACCAGACAAGTGCTAGTGGAACAAGAGATGACAAGAACCAGACAAGTGCTAGTGGAACAAGAGAAGACAAGAACCAGACAAGTGACAGTGGAACAAGAGATGACAAGAACCAGACAAGTGTCAGTGGAACAAGAGATGACCAGACAAGAACCAGACAAGTGCTAGTGGAACAAAACCAGACAAGTGTCATGACAAGAGAACAAAACCAGACAAGTGTCAGTGGAACAAGAGATGACAAGAACTAGACAAGTGTCAGTGGAACAAGAGATGACAAGAACCAGACAAGTGCTAGTGGAACAAGAGATGACAAGAACCAGACAAGTGCTAGTGGAACAAGAGATGACAAGAACCAGACAAGTGTCAGTGGAACAAGAGATGACAAGTGCCAGTCGAACAAGAGATGACAAGAACTAGACAAGTGCTAGTGGAACAAAAGATGACAAGAACCAGACAAGTGTCAGTGGAACAAGAGATGACAAGAACCAGACAAGTATCAGTGGAACAAGAGATGACAAGAACCAGACAAGTGCTAGTGGAACAAGAGATGACAAGAACCAGACAAGTGCTAGTGGAACAAGAGATGACAAGAACCAGACAAGTGCCAGTGGAACAAGAGATGACAAGAACCAGACAAGTGTCAATGGAACAAGAGATGACAAGAACCAGACAAGTGCTAGTGGAACAAGAGATGACAAGAACCAGACAAGTGTCAGTGGAACAAGAGATGACAAGAACCAGACAAGTGTCAGTGGAACAAGAGATGACAAGAACCAGACAAGTGCTAGTGGAACAAGAGATGACAAGAACCAGACAAGTGCTAGTGGAACAAGAGATGATAAGAACCAGACAAGTGTCAGTGGAACAAGAGATGACAAGAACTAGACAAGTGTCAGTGGAACAAGAGATGACAAGAACCAGACAAGTGTCAGTGGAACAAGAGATGACAAGAAACAGACAAGTGCTAGTGGAACAAGAGATGACAAGAACCAGACAAGTGTCAGTGGAACAAGAGATGATAAGAACCAGTCAAGTGCTAGTGGAACAAGAGATGACAAGAACCAGACAAGTGCCAGTGGAACAAAAGATGACAAGAACCAGACAAGTGCTAGTGGAACAAAAGATGACAAGAACCAGACAAGTGCCAGTGGAACAAGAGATGACAAGAACCAGACAAGTGCTAGTGGAACAAGAGATGACAAGAACCAGACAAGTGTCAGTGGAACAAGAGATGACAAGAACCAGACAAGTGTCAGTGGAACAAGAGATGACAAGAACCAGACAAGTGTTAGTGGAACAAGAGATGACAAGAACCAGACAAGTGCTAGTGGAACAAGAGATGACAAGAACCAGACAAGTGTCAGTGGAACAAGAGATGACAAGAACCAGACAAGTGTCAGTGGAACAAGAGATGACAAGAACCAGACAAGTGCTAGTGGAACAAGAGATGACAAGAACCAGACAAGTGTCAGTGGAACAAGAGATGACAAGAACCAGACAAGTGTCAGTGGAACAAGAGATGACAAGAACCAGACAAGTGCTAGTGGAACAAGAGATGACAAGAACCAGACAAGTGCTAGTGGAACAAGAGATGACAAGAACCAGACAAGTGTCAGTGGAACAAGAGATGACAAGAACCAGACAAGTGCTAGTGGAACAAGAGATGACAAGAACCAGACAAGTGCTAGTGGAACAAGAGATGACAAGAACCAGACAAGTGTCAGTGGAACAAGAGATGACAAGAACCAGACAAGTGCTAGTGGAACAAGAACCAGACAAGTGCCAGTGGAACAAGAGATGACAAGAACCAGACAAGTGCCAGTGGAACAAGAGATGACAAGAACCAGACATGTGCCAGTCGAACAAGAGATGGTTTGGTTTTAAGGACCATGTTCATGTTCATTGCACACGGACAAACTCCATCAGTGCTCCCTGTCTTCTTACTTAGATCACACAAGCAGGATCTCAGCACAGTGCATGAACTCTGTAGCACCGGTGAGGATCCCAATGGGTGTGGAAATCACACATTCTATAAATACTTTTGTGGCGGGTAGGTTTTCCTAATTTTGCCAGGGCAGCGGCCGTATGGCCTACTCTCTACAATTTCCAACTGCTGAAAGATTTATTACATGCGCAACTTGCACATGGGACTTATTTTTTTTGCCCTTATCCAAGAAGGCTAAGCATCAGATTTCACTACTCATGAGATCAAGGGGGAGTATGGTATCATCAGGACCCATTGGTTCTGACAAAATTTCCATCAAATATATTCCCTGTAGTGGGAAGTGAACCCGCTACCTTCAGAATTAAAAGTGAACACCTACCTCTTAGCCACTCTAGCACTCGGAACAAGAGACGAGAAGAAGACAATGACAATGGATAGGACACACAATGAGGAAACCTGTTGATAGCATTACAAGGCAGTCCTTGTTCTGGAATCCACAGGAAAGAGAGGCAGAGGTAGACCAAAAAACACATGGAGAAGAGAACTGGAGACAGAAGTGAAAATGAGGAGGAAAACTTGGAAAGAACTTGAGCTGATGGCACGGGACTGGAGTTCTTGACATGTGTTTGTTGATGGCCTATACTCTTGAGGGAGGTCATGTACTGAACAAACCAAATCTCATGCTGTAATGTTAATGTGAGACATCATATTATGTAACAAAATGACAGCTAATTGTCTTTATTTTGACATTTGTTTCATATAAATTAGTTCATCCAAAACTAGACCACAAGGTCTTTTATATTCGGACATATGCCTTCATATAAGTGACAGACATTGTGTCTAAGTTGAACAAAACGAGGCGAAACTTGTATTTTTTTAACAAAATTATATAAATTTCTATGGCAAATTTCATGGGTCAAATTATGAAACTAATTATGACACTTCAATGGTCAAATTATGAAACTAATGATGACAGTTCATGGGTCAAACCACGGTGGTAAAGGAACGACTAAGTAAGTAAGTGGGATAGGTGTTTTAGAAATAACTTAAAAATATGAAGTAACTTTTCAATGCCCTGCATAATGATGGAAATTCATGAATAAGTACATGAACTGTTAACTAGTTTTAAATATGATATGAAAAAGATAAAAGAAGTTCAAATTGTAACATATTTTTTCAGGTGACATGAATGTTTTAATTCACAGCTCAAATTATGATACTTATACTGATGACAGTTCATGGGTCAAGCTATGATACTTATACTGATGAAAGTTTATAGGTCAAATTATGAAACTCATGATGACAGTTCATGGGTCAAATTATAAAACTAATGATGACACTTCATGGGTCAAATTATGAAACTAATTGTGACACTTCATAGGTCAAATTATGAAACTAATTATGACACTTCAAAGGTCAAATTATGAAATTAATTATGACACTTCCTGGGTCAAATTATAAAACTAATGGTGACACTTCATGGGTCAAATTATGAAACTAATTATGACACTTCATTGGTCAAATTATGAAACTAATGATGACACTTCATGGGTCAAATTATGAAACTAATTATGACACTTCAATGGTCAAATTATGAAACTAATGATGACAGTTCATGGGTCAAATTAAGAAACTAATTATGACACTTCAATGGTCAAGTTATGAAACTAATGATGACAGTTCATGGGTCAAATTATGAAACTAATTATGACAGTTCATGGGTCAAATTATGAACCTAATGATGATAGTTCAAGGCATAAGCTATGATATTTATACTATTGAAAGTTCATGGCTCAGACTGCAATACTCCACTGATGACAGTCAATAGCTCCTTTTATGTAACTACATTCACAATTCTTTTGTCCTAGCATGACGCACTATGTTTTTCCCTTTTTATAAACCCATCCTTCACCACGTCTTAGTCCTCCTCAGCTTCGTATCACACACAATTAAGAATAATGAACAACAAAGTCCTGAAAAGAATATATAAATCACAACAAAAAAAGTATATGGTACATGAAATGAAAAACATTTTATATACCCTGATTATAACTCATCTGGGGTTGAAAGAGGTTTCCACTCCCATTAAGCAATATAATAATTATATCCACCCGTATGTTATCGGATGATGATTTGCTTGCTATTACTCTTCATTCCTCGTTGATTCTATCCTTCGTGTTATCTGCACTTTCATCAATATTTCTATACATTACATAACTAACCTATTGCAAGTTAACACATCATCATCATCATGGCCCCCTTCAGCTCGCCAAGGCCTTCAACAAACTTATACCAAGTCTTCTTGTCCCGTGCCGTCTGCTCAAGGTCTTTCCATGTCTTCTTCATCCCCTCCATGTTCGGTTCTCTTTTCCATATGTAAGTTAACAAATAGCATTACACTGTAAATAAGTAAGCTTTCGTAAAGTAACAAACAGCATTACATGTAAGTAAGCTAATGTAAGCAAGTCAATACAGGCATAATGTAATGTAAAAATGATTAGAAAAATAAATAAAGACTAGTGTAAAAAATGCAGTTCTGCCATTTAATTCAAAGTAGTTTTTCAATCAATCATCATCAAAATTAGCCACCTGATGTAAATGACCAAGGTTTTTGTTTTTTTTTTTACTTTCTGTCTTCGGTGGCAAATGTGATTTTAATGTGTCACAACTTTCTTTCTATCCCACCCTTTCAAACCAAAGATACATGTTTTTCAGGTTTCCTTCTTGCTTTCCCAACCACTTTTGTCATCATAGTTTTCCGCTCTATTGTGATAATGTTTTCCCTTCCTTCTGTAAAAAATTCATAAATACTTTTCTAACTTTGCTAATAAAAATTTTGTTTTTAAATTTCTGGCCTCTTTCTAGTAAAACTTATTTGTGGATCTTTCCAGCTATCTTAGATGAACTCATTATGTTTTTTCACAACAATATTTTGTGGTATTTGAAAATTTCTTTGCTGTTTACGATTTGAATCTTTATAAGTTATATGAACACCATGCAAAATAGAAGAGTTTTATTAAATTAATTTTTTTCATATTAAAGCTACTGACAAATCTTTGTTGGCCAAATTTCTTAAATTAAATACTGTCATTACTTGAGCAATTTCATTTTATATATATTGTAGATCTAAAAGTTTAATACATATTAAAAAATAATGTTTAGATGTATAACATGTTCAGAATGAATTATTTAAGCCACAGGTTAGTCACTGACAAATCACATCATGTGATGTATTCTCTCCAGAACGTTGTCTCCATTACAGCTGCTCTGAACGCATCACGATTCTGGGCAAGTCAACCTGCATCAGCCAAAGACAAGTTCAGACTCTCTGTGATGTCCTGGATCCACCGTCGCCTAGGTCGTCCCCTTCCCCTTTTTCCAGGGACCATGCCTTCCATCACTATTTTTTCCAGACTGTCATGTCTTTTTATATGACCGAAAAATTTCAGCTTCCTTACTGCAATGGTATTTAGGAGCCAATTTTCCTGTACGTTTAGTGAGTGCAGTACTTCTCTGTTGGTCTTTTTTTCTGTCCAGGGTATTCTCAACATCCTTCTGTAGCATTTCATTTTGATTGGTGTAATCTTTTTTGCAACTGTTTTTTTGAGTGCACTGACAAATAAAAACTATACATGTTTTTTTAAAATAAATAATATCACAAAAAGTTCTGTACTATTAAACAGTGGAGGTAAACGATAACAGATAGTATAAGCCTTATCCATTCATTCGTCTATTGTTTACTACTTATGCAACATGGGGCCATCACTGCAGCTGACCTACTTGCAAGACATCTGCAATAAAGCCCATGCTCCCTGCAGAAGTGGTTTCTATAGCAACTTGTTTTACATGAGGTTGCCAGCTTCATCTTAGTCATCTTGTACGACATGCCAGTTAGTCCTATTATCAAGAGCGGTTTGTGCTCTTTCACGTGATCAATGGGTTTATAACATCTATGTTCTATCTGTTTTTTTCTTGAAGACTGAATAGCCAAGTTGGGGGTCTGAACATCAGTCTAAAGAAGACAGAGGTCATGACACTCGATGTGGGCAGTCCTGAGCCCATAACAATAAGGAACAAGAAGCTGGAACAGACAGACGCATTTACATACCTAGGATGCATGGTAACACCAGATGGTGGAACAAGCAAAGACATCGATCATAATAAAACAAGAACAGCCTTTGCTAGTCTAAACAACATCTGGAAGTCCTCTCAGTACAGCATAAACACAAAGCTAAGATTATATGAGAGCTGTGTACTTTCTGTGCTTCTCAATAGTGTGGAATGCTGGAGAGTAACAGAGAAGGAAATGTCGAAATTGTCCTCTTTCCACACAAACTGCCTAAGGAAAATTCTCCAAATCTTTTGGCCGAATACCATCATCAACCAAGAACTGCTTAAACGGAGCAACCAAGAGGACATGCACACCATCATAGCTGGCAGACGCTAGAGTTGGGTTGGCCATATCCACAGAAGAGACAAGAACAGCTATGCTATGAACCCCTGAAGGAAAGCAAAAGACCGACCAAAAACAACTTGGCGGAGAACTGTGGACTCTGAGATGCAAAGAATGAACCAGAGCTGGGGCACTGCATGAAGGATGGCCGAAGAAGAGGAGACCTATGCTGCACAGGGAGCTTCACTTTTGTGGTCTTTGCAGACCACCATATAAGTGTGGCTTATATCCTAGGCAATGAGACAGCAAGCAGGATGTGGTCGCCCATAACTACATCTGTCCACGTCAACTATGGAACTTTCTTTGTCTTTCTATACTTTGTCTCATCAGAGACCCATATGAAGTACATGGATAAGTCTTATTAGGACAAAGAAATTGCTTATCAGAGTCCTGCTGGGAGGACAACATTAGACAATCTTTGAAGGACAGAGGACTAGAATGGAACCAGGCCAGAAAGAAGACAGCCGTTAGAATAGTATGGCAATCTCTCTTCCAAACCTCCATACCTCACGGTAGAAGAGGAACGACTAAGTAAGTAATAAACTGCTTATGTTATTGCTGTTGTCATGCTGGAAAGTCCCAGTTTTTGCATTCACAGCTTGTATCATTTTCATTAATTTGTTTAGGTGCTAGGAGTGTCAGTAGACTAGAGGCCACCATTTTGGTCAAGTGGCTATAATTAAGTATAATATACATAACTGCAGCGTTACACAGTAACATACAAGATGATGTATGTAAAAGCGAAAGTATATAACTTTGATTGGGGGGTTGCATTTTCATTACTGGATGGCAATTTTGGGGGTGGAGGGGTTGTGGTGGCACTGGGGAATGGGTGGGTTGATGTTAGGCCTATGTGTACATTTTCATTGGAAAAAAATATCTTTATTAGGTTTAGATTATGGGTCATCAGTCGATAAATTAGGCCATGTGTCTCCATGCGGTATGATTTAAATGCTGTGTTTTTGCATGTAACAGAAACTGTCGTGAGCATAATTATGAAATTAGAAATGAGAGGCATTATATATCCTAACTGTAACCCTATCAGAGGTTGAGCAGGATATTTTTCCTTCATTTAAGAAGAAGAATAAAACAAGCAGAAAAAAGTGTGAACGAGTTGCCATGTGATACAGTTGCGCGTCCGTTTCATTAGCCCTTGGGAAAAATGATAGACCTTGTTCTATTGTCATCGCCTTCTACCATTTTTTATACATTTGGCTTAGATCTCACTTCTGTTTCTCAGTTTTTGCTTGTATGTCCCTGATGAAGACACTGTGGTTGTGAAGCAGGAAATTTCTTAGTCCTAGTAAGGTCGGCGTCTGTGGCCTAATGGATATGAACGCAGTTTCATAATCCAGATATACCAGGTTCGAAACCTGCTGCTGGCGGTTTGGTAGCAGATCGCTTTGTGTGGATTTTTAACAATGGTATAAGCGTCGTACATTTAAGAAAGCAATGGCAAACTACTGAATGAAAAAATTGCCTAGAAAAATCACAAACAGCCAATAAAAGCTGGGGTTGATTGCCACGTCCTGTAAAGGATAAGCAACTAACTTTAGTAAGGCTTACATTACCTATTTTTATTTACCTCCATTGTTGATCATAGCTTTGCTACAGTCCTCCTTATTTTCTTATTATCTGTACAGTAAGGTCTCAGGTCCCGTTCCAGAGAGTGTTCGTATTTTGTACGTAAGTCAGATTTTTTACATCCAGTAAATATGCACAAGTGTATGTTAATAAAACATTAGCAAAAATAATATTTTAGAACACTTATCCTACTGAAAAATGCTTAAAGCTTATTAATAATGACTGCATAGTATAATAAAGTAAATTGTAAAATACAAAACATTCAAACTAAAAAATGGTAATATCTTGGTATCTCTACCCTGAGTAAGAAAACAGTGAACGAGAGCAGGAGTTGACTTAAATAATAATACGTTCCAATGTCTTAGCATCAGTGGCGAACGGTGTATGACTGCTATTCACTCGCGTCAGAACTAGTTTGAATGGCTATCGCTGTAGTAGTCGAAATTAATTGAAATTTAATCAAAATTCAAAATTAATGGCCTCACGGGCTTGTTCGAATCGAGACCTTACTGTATCATCTTCTTCTTCTTCTTAATTTCAAATACTGTAAATATTTTATTTCTAATAATATGTTGACAGTAAACCCTTTCCTATCTAACAACAAGCACAAAGAACTAATTATTTTTCAAAAAACAATTTGCACAATTGTCAAACCGTTGTTCTACAGGTCCGTATCAATGAATCCAAACACTTGAAAACCTAAATATTCTTAAAATCAAAAGCTTTTTTTTTTGGCCCACTTTTGGGCAATGTTTTAACACATCTTGGCGACTTTCAAACACATTTTGGGTGACTCTTTGCTACTTTGTGCGAAATCTGGAAACTGAAAAAAAAATTTGATTACCGAAACATAGCTGTCCCCGAGCACTTCAGATTCAAGTATATGGACCCTAAAAAACAATTTGTACATACAACAAACTTTTTCCTTCCACTACAATTTAAACTCTTTAAGTCCCAATCGAACTTTATAAAGGCTCAAGGGTTAGACGCGCTTGGCCCAATCGACTTAAAAAGCCTTTAGTATATGTGCCTCTGTTTGAGACTGTTTCTAATTATAACTACCCACAAAGTCATTCCCGACTGCAAGTACATTCTTTTAAATACCGCACGTGTTTAAGAGTGAACGTATTTCTGTTTTGAGATATTTATTTTAGATTTTTAAAGCGATTTTATTAAGCGCATATCTTCCATTTTACCTTGAATAACTAATCATTTTTTTTAAGCGCATATCCTCCATTTTACCTTGAATAACTAATCATTTTTCAATGAAAGCTTTTATACTTGTAGCATAAGAGTAAAGTACATCCAATTACCTTCAGTTTCATATACAACAACAAAGTTATTTATGCATATGAACATTTTTAAAAATTATTTCCAAACAACAACAATAAAAAACGCACTGGGGTGGCCATTTTTGCTTGGGCCAAACCCACTTTTTTGCTTGGGACTGAAAGAGTTAAAGGTAAAAGTAAAGGATCCCGTTACACACCTTCTGAGGCATATTGGGAATATGGTGTCAGGCCCATATTTTCTTGACCATCAGCACACTAGGGGTGATGTGGTCAGCATCACGCCGGCCGCCTTAACCTTTCGAGAGTTGCTCTGGTACCCAATTTATGATGCTAGGTCGACCCCGGAGCCGTTTGCAGTCTAAAAATATCCCACCTCAACTGGGGATCGAACCATGGACCACCGAGCTAGGAAGCCAGTGCATTAACCATGGCTCCAGCTACAATTTATGAATGTGACAAATCTTTATAACAGCATAAATGGGTTTTTTAACACACGTCTTTGTAACAACATGTAAACATTTCTTCCTAACAGTCTGTAAATATCACAGATATTTCTCTCTAACAGTACATAATTATGACAAATATTTCTAACAGTCTGTAAATATTCTTTCAAACTACACATTTTTCTAACAATCCATAAAATAAAATGTGAAAATATGCAAACAGCATTTTTACCCTAGCATTTATTGATTTATAAGTCCAATTTTAAAAAAAATATATATATAATATTTTCATGTAACTTAACTGATTCCATACGTAAGATCTATTAAAAGACGCAATGGCCGACCGCTGTGGCCGCAAGATCTTTTAAAAGACGCTGATTTTATTTCGTTGTTTCTTTCTATTCTGATATTTTATACTGCACATAATTTATCTCGAACGGAAGTAAACACAAAACTGGGCAAATTTCAACAAGCTTCAATGTCTTTTATTTGCGTTTGAAGGGATTTTTTTCACAATTATCTTCATCTTTAATCGTGTTTTGTCGTATCGCCATAATGGCCGAAAACACACAGGATATGTTACTAATATGTAAACAGTGAACAAACTGTGTGATCAACCATAACTTTCTTACTTTTTCTGTGTTTCTAAATGGATTACCTGCACAAAGAGAGCAGTGAAACTGTATTGTGATAACAATTTATGTTACAAGCCTTACGTAAGTCGAAAATTTTTGTTCAAAATTCAAGTTATCTTTTTTCCGTGTACATATTATCTGTTATAACATAAATATAACATAAAATTAGCCAGAAAGGCATATGGATTTATATTGTTCATCCAATGTACTTTAATTTGATATATAATATGTTATACTTAACTCATGATTAGACACACATTGTCAGTAAACGTAAATTATGTATGTGTAAATTTTTGGGGCTTAAAAATAATTCCGTCCACAGCTGAAAATAATTACGTACGGAATCAGTTAAAATCATTAATTAAAATGTAACTTTCAATGAAACTGCCGTCCAGAAAGGAATTCTTGACAAAATGAGATCAACTTTAGTATGACTTTCCAGAAATGATTGTTCATCCTAAGGCAATGACAGCTTAAGATACACTAAATTAATATTTTCCTCTTACGATTGTCAGACTGTTAAAGTAAACTGCAATCACGATTGTCTATATATATGATTGTTAGGAGTTGCAATCAACTCTTATGAGATACAATACTCATTCATGACTGTCTTAGAGCAAGAACGATCTATAATACCACATGCTCAATCATAGTTTCTGATGAGTACAACGAATGTGTGCATAATAAAGAGGGCTGATGTAAAACTGTAAGCTGAATTAAAATAAGGGAGCCTCGCTGGTGTAATGGTTACCACACTGCGCTGGTGATCGGGTGATCCAGGTTCAACATTCTTAGCTAAGTTTGATGCATAATCCTACTGCCCGTTTTTAAAACATCACTTGTAAAAAAAATAGGTCCATTCTGTGGCCTGGGTAAAAACCGAAAAATTGTCTAAGACAGAAAGAGTTAAGGACAATCAATGACAGAATATGAATGACAATGAAAACTTTCATAAATCTCACATATGTGATAATACTCATACTTTTTCTTTGAAATGCGTATCAGGTACAGAGATTATTTTTTTTTAAAGAAAAAAAAAACAGAAATGCGAATATGTGAATTTTGGAGACAAAGAAAATTCTCCAGTATATCTTTTATGATATTAAAACCCTTGAATAAAAAAAATAACAGCAATGAAAATCATTTTTATATGCAAGGTATAACGACTGTGACATACTAAAAAAAAAAAGAAAGAAAGAAACTTGAAAACTCATGATATGCAGATCAAAAACAAAATAATTAAGGCAAATAATAGTGATTGCATCTTGAAATATTTATGGACAATACAGAGCAAAAAATGAGCTCACAATTATGTTACAGCAAAATTGGTATTAAATATTACAGAAGGGAGAGAAAAACAGAAACATTTTCCATCAAAATGGAACAAATGAAGAAACTGTAACATAAAGAAATAACAAGACATTTCATTATCATCAAAATGAATTTGACACCAGCTGAATTTTCTCCTCTTTTTTATCTTCATAGCTACCCTTTACCCAATCTTCACTCTTAACAGATCCACTTTATCTAACCTTCAATCTTAACAGTTTTATTTAGTCTAATTCTTTTGTCTTCACAACTCTACTTTATCTTTTTCAATCTAACAGTTTACTGTTACTTAGTCTAATCTTCACTCTTCACAGCTCAACTTTACCCAAACTTAGCTATTCACAGCTCAGCTTTACCCAATCTTCACTTTTCACAGACCCACTTTATTTAACCTTCAATCTTAACAGCTTTATTTGGTCTGATTTTTTTGTCTTCACAACTCTACTTTATCTTATTTTCAATCTTAACAGTTCTACATGGTTTAATCTTCACTCTTCACAGCTCAACTTTATCTAATTTTCATTCATTGCTTAATGTTCAATCTTCACATTCAAGCTTCACAGTAATACTATATCTGATCGTCAGTCTTCAAAGCTCTACTTTGTCATTCTTTGGTCTTCACAGCTCTAATCACTTCAGTCTTCACAGTAATACTATATCTAATCATCAGTCTTCACAGTAATACTATATCTGATCGTCAGTCTTCACAGTAATACTATATCTGATCATCAGTCTTCACAGTAATACTATATCTGATCGTCAGTCTTCACAGTAATACTATATCTAATCATCAGTCTTCACAGTAATACTATATCTGATCGTCAGTGTTCACAGTAATACTATATCTAATCATCAGTCTTCACAGTAATACTATATCTGATTGTCAGTCTTCACAGTAATACTATATCTAATCATCAGTCTTCACAGTAATACTATATCTAATCATCAGTCTTCACAGTAATACTATATCTGATCATCAGTCTTCACAGTAATACTATATCTGATCGTCAGTCTTCACAGTAATACTATATCTAATCATCAGTCTTCACAGTAATACTATATCTGATCGTCAGTCTTCACAGTAATACTATATCTAATCATCAGTCTTCACAGTAATACTATATCTAATCATCAGTCTTCACAGTAATACTATATCTAATCGCTAGTCTTCACAGTAATACTATATCTAATCGCTAGTCTGATGTAGGTCAAGATGGCGGCGTGGTAGGCCGCACTTTTGTGTTGTGTATTTCATGTCGTCGTTTTGGAGTCTGCATCAGTGGTAACAGCCCTTATTAAGGCTGTATGAGTTTGTAGTGTGTTTGGCTTTTTCTGGATTATGTTGCTAAGTATTTTAAAGATGAAAACATCAAGTTTGCCTATCATGTGAGTTTGCTGTTTGTGTTGATACAAGTAGCCAAGATGGCGGTTTTGTGATGTGTCGATTGGACAGTGTTTCAAAACATTACAGATTTATTGAGGGCTATTGTTACTGCTCCAGGTACATTTTTGTATGTACCTGCAAGGATACTTGGAGAGGAGTTGGGCACCGCCAAGCAAACCTCTTGCCCACTGAAATGCTATGATGGAAAGTCAACTCAGTAATTTTTTTTTTTTTTTTTTGTACGCCCGCTAATACTCGAGGCGAAATCTCAGGTTATTACTAATGTCTAACCTGACATTGATTTTACGTGAGTATCCCTTTTTTTCTTGTACAGAGACAGGTGTCCCTCGCCATTCAGGCAAATACTCTCCGATTTCGGAGGTACCCATTGCAGCTGGGTCGGCTCAGGAGCCGCCAATCCCTGGTCGACGACACTCCTTCAAATGTCCTCGCCAGGTCTCGAGTTAATCCAGTCCAATTCCCGGTCGACGAAAAATCCTCAAATGCCGTCGCCCGGGTTTGATCCTGAATCACCCGGTCGCCAGAGCGGTGTTGTAACCACTACGCTAGCGCGGCTCCCTAACTCAGTAATAATTTGCCGGATCGGCCGATGCCCGGATTAACAACGACCGCGCTCTCATTGCCCCTTGAGAGTGATAAGTCAGCGAATGGGGTAAAAACACCTGTTTTGAAACTTCCAAGAGAAAGTTTTGTTGTTGGAACTTGGAATGTATGCACGCTATATGCGTGTGGAAAAGTCAAAGAACTAACACATGAACTTGTTAGATACTCGTGGGACATCCTGGGCCTAGCAGAAGTCAGATGGACAGGATTAGGTGAATCAATAACGGATGATGGTCACAAAATTTGGTTTAGTGGAGATGAGTCTAAACATCAGCATGGAGTAGGTTTTATCGTACATAAAGATAGATTGAACTCTGTCATCAGCTGCACCCCAATAAATAGCAGGCTTATCACCATTCGTATTGCAGCACATCCAAAGAACATCTCCATCATACAGGTATATGCCCCCACTACTGACTATGAGGATGAGGCAATTGATACATTTTATGACAATCTGGATGAAGCAATTAAGAAAATTCCAAAGAAAGATCTTCTCATCGTGTTAGGTGATTGGAATGCTAAAATAGGGCCAGATGCATACGGTCACTGGGCTGGTACAGTGGGGAGATTTGGGACAGGTGAAACTAACGATCGAGGACTAAGGCTACTAGAATTTGCCAGCAACTATAAACTAACCATTGCAAATACACTATTTCCTCATAAGTTATCAAGAAGAACAACGTGGCATGCCCCAAAAACTGAGATACATGGCCAAATTGATTTTATTCTTGTATCCAAAAGATTCAACTCCAGTATTAATAAAGCCAAGACTAGGACTTTTCCTGGCGCCGACATTGGTAGTGATCACGACATGGTATTGATGACGCTCAAGCTTAAACTTAAAAAGAACTATAATCAAAAACAGATGTTCTCAGTTAAGATTCAATTTAGACAAACTGAAAGATCCAGAAATCGCGGGAATCTTTGAGGCAACTGTTGGAGGAAAATTCGCAGCTCTCAACTTTTTGGAGGATGATATCAACTCAATCACAGAGAACATGAAAGACGTGCTCATTGAATCAGCAACAGAAATACTTGGTAAAAGAAAGAAAATAAACAAACCATGGGTTACAGATGACATTCTGAAGTTATGTGATACACGGCGGGAAATGAAAAAGGTTAAGAAAGAGGTTCCTGAAGCAGCATGGCAATACAGTATGGTGAATAAAAATATTAGGAAGAAAATGAAACAGGCCAAAGAAAAATGGGTAGCTGATCAATGTGAGTCCATTAATACGGGGCTAATAAAAGGTAACAGCAAGGCAGCTTTTGACACATTAAGAAAACTATCAAAACCCCAACAGCCCAGGGTAACTGTCATAGAAGATAGCAATGGGGCTCTGCTCAATGAAAAAACAGCTGTAATGAGAAGATGGACAGAATATTGTAAAGAATTATATAACTGTAAACTTGACACTGACTTAGGCATATTAAACAACATTAAGTGCGAAAACAGGGAACTCGGAAATGCAGCAATATTACGGGAAGAAGTGGAAGAGGCTATATGTTCGATGAAAGGAGGGAAGTCACCGGGTGTGGATAATATCCCAGCAGAGCTCTTGAAATATGGAGGACCAGATATAGTAAAAATCATGACAACAATTTGCCAGAAGATATGGAGTACAAAAAAATGGCCAAAAGAATGGACGCAGTCATTAGTAATACCGCTTCCAAAGAAAGGAAATCTAAAAATGTGCAAGAACTACAGAACCATTAGCCTTATTAGTCATCCAAGTAAGGTGATGCTAAGGATACTTTTGAACAGAATAAAACAGAAATCAGAAGAAATCTTGTCAGAGGAACAGGCTGGCTTTAGACCAAAAAGAAGTACCTCAGAACAAATCTTCAATATTAGATTACTTATCGAAAAACATCTCCAACATCAACACGATTTATACCATAACTTCATGGATTTCACAAAAGCCTTCGATCGAGTCTGGCATGAAGGCTTATGGCAAGTAATGAGAAAATTCAATTTTGATACCAACATCATAGATATCATTGAAGCACTATACAAGGACGCAAGCAGTGCTGTTTTTGCAAGCAACGACATTGGAGAATTTTTCAAAACAACTGTAGGAGTTCGCCAGGGATGTATCCTGTCACCAGTGCTCTTTAATATATATCTAGAACATATTATGCAGGAGGCTCTCTACGATTATAAATCAACCATATCGATTGGAGGCCGACCTCTGTGCAACCTACGTTTTGCTGATGATATTGATCTGATAGCTGGATCAGAATCAGAACTTCAAGACCTTACCTCTAGACTGGAGAAAGTAACAAGAACGTATGGGACGGAAATTAATATAGAAAAAAGCAAGATATTGGTGAATAGCCATAAGAAACATGTTCCGACCAACATTACATTAAATGGGCAAACGTTAGAAGAAGTTAACACCTTTAAATATCTCGGGTCCACTATATGCAGTGATGGAAGATCAATTAAAGAAATCAAGACAAGACTTGAGATGGCCTCAGCTGCCATGACAAGGTTGAATGTGATCTGGAAAAGTAACATCAGTTTTCCTGTGAAGATCAAATTATACAAATCACTTGTATTATCTATTCTCTTGTATGGGTGTGAGAGCTGGACACTCACTGCAGATACGGAGCGAAGGATTCAGGCTTTCGAGCATAAATGTTATAGAAGAATTTTGCGCATTTGCTATAAAGAGCACAAAACAAATGTCTATGTTAGAGAGAAGATAAACACCTATGCAGGCCACCAAGAACCACTTTTGTCAACAGTGAAACGTCGAAAGCTTGCCTGGTTTGGGCATGTAACTCGTCATGACTACCTTTCAAAAACGATCCTTCAGGGAACAGTCGAAGGTAAACGGAGAAGAGGAAGGCAGAGAAAATCCTGGGCTGATAACATCAAAGAATGGGCAGGACACGGTTTTTCCACACTTGTACGCATTGCTGAGGATAGAGAGCAGTGGAGGACCCTGTCTGCTGATGCTTCCACCATGGCACCCCTACGACCCATGACCGGTTACGGGCTGAGATGATGATGAATCGCTAGTCTTCACTGTAATACTATATCTAATCATCAGTCTTCACAGTAATACTATATCTGATCGTCGGTCTTCACAGTAATACTATATCTAATCATCAGTCTTCACAGTAATACTATATCTAATCATCAGTCTTCACAGTAATACTATATCTAATCGCTAGTCTTCACAGTAATACTATATCTAATCATCAGTCTTCACAGTAATACTATATCTAATCGTCAGTCTTCACAGTAATACTATATCTAATCGTCAGTCTTCACAGTAATACTGTATCTAATCGTCAATCTTCACAGTAATACTATATCTGATCGTCAGTCTTCCCAGTAATCCTATATCTAATCGTCAGTCTTCATAGCTCTAATCACTTCAGTCTTCACAGTAATACTATATCTAATCACTTCAGTCTTCACAGTAATACTATATCTAATCATCAGTCTTCACAGTAATACTATATCTGATCGTCAGTCTTCACAGTAATACTATATTTGATCGTCAGTCTTCATAGCTCTAATCACTTCAGTCTTCACAGTAATACTATATCTAATCACTTCAGTCTTCACAGTAATACTATATCTAATCATCAGTCTTCACAGTAATACTATATCTGATCGTCAGTCTTCACAGTAATACTATATCTGATCATCAGTCTTCACAGTAATACTATATCTGATCGTCAGTCTTCACAGTAATACTATATCTGATCATCAGTCTTCACAGTAATACTATATCTGATTGTCAGTCTTCACAGTAATACTATATCTAATCATCAGTCTTCACAGTAATACTATATCTGATCGTCAGTCTTCACAGTAATACTATATCTAATCATCAGTCTTCACAGTAATACTATATCTGATCATCAGTCTTCACAGTAATACTATATCTGATCGTCAGTCTTCACAGTAATACTATATCTAATCATCAGTCTTCACAGTAATACTATATCTGATCGCCGGTCTTCACAGTAATACTATATCTAATCATCAGTCTTCACAGTAATACTATATCTAATCATCAGTCTTCACAGTAATACTATATCTAATCGCTAGTCTTCACTGTAATACTATATCTAATCGCTAGTCTTCACAGTAATACTATATCTGATCGTCAGTCTTCGCAGTAATACTATATCTGATCGTCAGTCTTCGCAGTAATACTATATCTAATCATCAGTCTTCACAGTAATACTATATCTAATCATCAGTCTTCACAGTAATACTATATCTAATCGCTAGTCTTCACAGTAATACTATATCTAACCATCAGTCTTCACAGTAATACTATATCTAATCGTCAGTCTTCACAGTAATACTATATCTAATCGTCAGTCTTCACAGTAATACTGTATCTAATCGTCAATCTTCACAGTAATACTATATCTGATCGTCAGTCTTCCCAGTAATCCTATATCTAATCATCAGTCTTCATAGCTCTAATCACTTCAGTCTTCACAGTAATACTATATCTAATCGTCAGTCTTCACAGTAATACTATATCTAATCATCAGTCTTCACAGCTCTAATCACTTCAGTCTTCACAGTAATACTATATCTAATCATCAGTCTTCACAGTAATACTATATCTGATCATCAGTCTTCACAGTAATACTATATCTAATCATCAGTCTTCACAGTAATACTATATCTAATCATCAGTCTTCACAGTAATACTATATCTAATCGCTAGTCTTCACAGTAATACTATATCTAATCGCTAGTCTTCACTGTAATACTATATCTAATCATCAGTCTTCACAGTAATACTATATCTGATCGTCAGTCTTCACAGTAATACTATATCTAATCGTCAGTCTTCACAGTAATACTATATCTAATCATCAGTCTTCACAGTAATACTGTATCTAATCGTCAATCTTCACAGTAATACTATATCTGATCATCAGTCTTCCCAGTAATCCTATATCTAATCGTCAGTCTTCATAGCTCTAATCACTTCAGTCTTCACAGTAATACTATATCTAATCGTCAGTCTTCACAGTAATACTATATCTAATCATCAGTCTTCACAGCTCTAATCACTTCAGTCTTCACAGTAATACTATACCTAATCGTCAGTCTTCACAGTAATACTATATCTAATCGTCAGTCTTCACAGTAATATTATATCTAATCGTCAGTCTTCAAAACTCTACTTTGTCAGTCTTTGGTCTTCACAGCTGTAATTACTTTAGTCTCCACAGCATTACATTTCTCCAAACTAAAGATGAAACAGCAACAGCCAGAATGGACAGGGCTTACACACTGGAAGACAATGAAAGTTTTAAAAAACAAAAATAATGTACAGTGCAAAATAGTGTACAAACTGTATGACTTGTAAAAAAAGCCAGCATGTAAAGTTTTTGCTGCTTATGGCTTGATATGACTTGCTGCTCCCTCTTCTGATTTGTCAATGTTTTGATTAATTTTTCTATTAACTTTGTGCCTTTGCTTTGGAGCGCGTCACTAAGATCAAACTACATGAACTGCCATATTTGCATCAAGATATGACAGTGAAGTACCTCCAATATTTTCCATCTCTTGTTTTTACGGCACACTCAAATAGGCTATTTCATGTTCAATTCTTAAAGTTATCTTCCCATGTCATCTATTTACCTTTACTGCTTTGGAGCGCGTCACTAAGATCAGACTACATGAACTGCCATATTTGCATCAAGATATGACAGTGAAGTACCTCCAATATTTTCCATCTCTTGTTTTAATGGCACACTCAAATAGGCTATTTCATCTTCAGTTCTTAAAGTTATCTTCCCATGTCATCTATTTGCCTTTACCTTTTCCATCTACAGTCATTTTGAAAAAAACATATTTGTCCAACATGTGTTATTTGCCAAATTTTGATCTCTTTCACCAATTTTTTAAAACTCAGTTATTTAGCATCATCATTGGTTTTCTTTTGTTTCCATGAGATGTACTCCATCCTTCTGGCTCCGTACAGTAACGAAGAGTACATATAATACTCCAGGACTCGCATTTGTTATTTATTTGCTCTTATATCTGTCTCATGTTGCTGAACAGAGTTTTGGTCATTCCAGTTCACATCTTCATTTCTGTTTCACATGTGATATTCTTTGTTATTTTGTGTCTAAGCTATGAGAACATTTTAAATTGTTCCATGTATTCCTGTGGTTAATTTAAAATATGTTTCCAGTGGAAATTAATTTAGCACACTCAAATCACTCAGCAGCCCAACATACTCAATAGCCTAACACTCAATGGTCACAACACAAGCAACGTTCTCAACATCATCAGTAATCACAACATAAACAGCAGCCTCACACTTAATATTCACAACAAACTTTGCTGTCTCCACATACACAAGAGTGCCACATTCAATAGTCTCAAGACAGTAGTCTCAACATTCTCAGCATACTCAGCAGCCTCATGCTCAATAGTTACAACAGTCTCAACACACTCAGGGGTTTCAACATGCTCAACAGCCTCAATGTAATCAAGTCTCATGCTCAACAGTCACAGCACACTCAGCAGTCTCATAGTTGACAGTCTCAACACACATAGTAGTCTTCCATGGTATAATCTCAACACACTCAGTAGTCTCATAGTTGACAGTCTCAACATACTCAGTAGTCTCACACTCAATGGTCTCAGCAGTCTCAACACACTCAGTAGTCTTCCACGCTATTGTCTCAACACACTCAGCAAGGTAACCTTAAAGACAACTCAGCAGTCTCAACAAGGTAACCATAAAGACAACTTGAGGTCTCAACATGGTAACCTTAAAGACAACTTGAGGTCTCAACATGGTAACCATAAAGACAACTTGAGGTCTCAACATGGTAACCGTAAAGACAACTTGAGGTCTCAACATGGTAACCATAAAGACAACTTGAGGTCTCAACATGGTAACCTTAAAGACAACTTGAGGTCTCAACAAAGTAAACTTAAAGACAACTTGAGGTCTCAACATGGTAACCTTAAAAACAACTTGAGGTCTCAACAAGGTAACCTTTAAGACAACTTGAGGTCTCACCATGGTAACCTTAAAGACAACTTGAGGTCTCAACATGGTAACCATAAAGACAACTTGAGGTCTCAACATGGTAACCATAAAGACAACTTGAGGTCTCAACATGGTAACCTTAAAGACAACTTGAGGTCTCAACAAAGTAAACTTAAAGACAACTTGAGGTCTCAACATGGTAACCTTAAAAACAACTTGAGGTCTCAACAAGGTAACCTTTAAGGCAACTTGAGGTCTCAACAAGGTAACCTTTAAGACAACTTGAGGTCTCAACAAGGTAACCTTAAAGACAACTCAGCCGTCTCAACACTGTAGTTTCATTACACTCCATTCCTCTCGTCACCTTCTTTCTCTCTCAGTTCTCTGACTGACTTTCTCACATGCAGTGTCCATAACATGTGTTCTATATCTCCTCCTGTAACCTTCTCTCTCTCTTCTCTCTATCAGTTCTCTTGCTGACTTTCTTACATGCTGACTCCTAAACATGTGTCCTATATCTCCTCCCATCACCTTCTCTCTCTCTATCAGTTATCTTGATGTCTTTCTTATGTGCCATTTCCTAACCCTGTATTCTATATCTCCTCTCGTCGCCTTCTCCCTCTCTCCAATCAGTTCTCATGCTGATTTTCTCATATGCTGTGTCCTATATCTATATGTCCCCCATCAATTTCTCTCTCTCTCTCTCTCTCTCTCTCTCTGTCTCTCTCTCTCCCCTCTCTATCAGTTCTTAGTTCTCTTGCTGACTTTCTCGCATGCAGTGTCCTAACCCTGTATCCTATTGTTACAAGGTGGTGGTTTGCTCTGAACAATGTTCCATGTGATATGAATAAAACAATTATAAATTTCTGGCCATTGTCTTTTCATTGATATGTTAGTTTTTTCATTCAGAGACAGTGCATCGTGCCTTCGATGGAAGATTAAGCGAATGCGGGGGTGGAAGATTCCGAACAATAATTGAACCTTGGAATACGATTGATTTGATAAGTCATTTCATTGAGTCCGTACATTTAATTCACAGTTGTACACACAGGATGATCATTTCAAATAGGAACAGAACATAAGTCCTTATAAGTCATGCATAAATTAATCAATAACGTAGACTGCTGGTTTACGTGTCAATGTCCGTTTAAGGATACAATGCAGTATTGTCGTCAGAACATCACAGCTATATGCACGAGCAGCTAGACATGGCTACCTGCCGACAGTGAGACTGCGAGTCTGAATATATTCATACGAATTTGACGATTATTCTTCTCCTTCTGAGAATTCTAGTTAAATACTAACCTCCATAAATTTCCCTCTCATATAGAGTTCTAGGACTGACCCTGGTCCATCAAAAAATGCATATATATGGCTATATCATGCCACTGAATTGGAAGGTTAGAAAAACGCAGCTATTCAGCTTGGCGGTCAAGTAACAAAGGGTAGCGTTTCTTAGTTACCGACTGTGTCCTAAACAACGCTATACACGTCATGATCGATCGTGTATGGAGCGTTCAGTAATTGAAACATCTATCGCAATATATTAAATGCCTTAACCTTTTACAATTGCACGTCTGATAACCTTTAGCAGACGGCGTTAATATCATATACCGTAACAATTCCCTGTACACCGGGGAAAAAAAAAATCGATATATTTTTTTTCAAGATTTATCCGACTTAACAATTTTTCAAAAAAATTTAACACAATTGTGACATATGGGCGACGATGTTCTGAGTAGAACCGTGTCGCGACCAGAGCTACTCTGGGAAGGTTAAGGCGGCCGGCGTGATGCCGACCACATCACCCCTCGTGTGCCGACGGTCAAGATAATATGGGCCTAACACCATATTCCCAATATGCCTAAATGGGCGTGTAACGGGTTCCTTCTTCTTCTTTCTTCATTATATCAACTAAATAAAATGTCCAATGTTAATAGTGAATGATAGAATTAAATTAAAGTAAGGTCTGTCGTATTAGTATGTCATATAGGAATTAATTTGACTAATTAAAATTAAATTAATGAATTAAACTAAGAGATAAATTATTAAGATTCTAATGTAACGCGATGTTATGAGAGAAGAAAAAAAAAAAAATAAGTGAGAAGAAGTAGAAAGAAATTCGAATATAAGTTTAACTTAATTGTGTGTGTTAAGTGTTAGTGAATAATAACTATCTAATTTAACTAACTAAATAATGTATAGGTACATTAAAAAAAAATTATTAATCTAATACTTGTGTGAGATTTATTTTCTCTTTTCATAATTTCTTCTTTTTATATTTCGTTCTCTTTTTTTTTTGTTTTTTTTTTTTGTTTTCTTCATTTCATTTTTTTTTTTACATTTCATTTTATTGATAATAATTCAATTAAGAAGTTAAGTTAACTAATTAATTAGTATAGGATATGATGATCCATCCGTAGTCTTGATCCTGATGAATTCTTTTAGGCAAAAATGTTCAAACGTTTACGTTGGAAAGAAATGTCATTTATCACAGCATCCAAGAATTAAGTGCACATAGGACAATAAGTTCGACTTGTCGTCAGATATTGTTCCATGATTGTTCAACGAATATTCATATATCGTGTATGGACGTTAGACGAAGTTTGAATGTCAATCTGTATACCTTGATTGTCTTTAGTTCCATTCTGTGATGCATATAGTGTTTATAAAGTTTAAATTGAAGGCAAGGTTAGTTCCTTTATAGTTGATATGTTTTAGGAATGTTAATGTTGATTATTCGTCGTCAATAGGATTACGTGACAACGCATCAGCCACAATGTTTTCAGTGCCAGGAATATGTTCAATGGAGAATTCAAATGGCTGTAGGATGATTGAATATCTGGCGAGTTTCTGGCTTTTATGATTAGATCGACGCAAGGATGCTACAGCACGTTGGTCCGTCTGTATGGTGAAGGGAGCACCAAGCAGGAACTTTTCGAGTTTAGTTATTGCCCATATCACAGATAAAAGTTCCTTGTCGACTGTTGAATACTTTGTTTCTGCAGGCTTTAGCTTTCTTGAAATGTATAAGGTAGGATGTAGAATGCCATCATGGTTCTGGAGCAGGCATGCACCAATGCCGTAGTTACTAGCATCTGTTCGTAAGAAAAAATCTTTTGGAAGCATCGGGAAGTCTTAAAATTGGTTCATGCGAGAACAAATTTATAATTTTGTTGAAAGTTTCATTGCATGTACCAGTCCATGTCACCTTCACCGGCATGTCTTTCTTTAACAATGAAGACAATACAGCCGTGATGGATGACAAGTTTGGTATGAATCTACTGTAATATTGAACAAGTCCTAACAAACTCCTGACCTGTTTCTTCGTCTGAGGAACTGCTATGTTTAGAATTTTGGAGACTGTACTAGGTAACGTTCGGATATATCCCGATCCAATGATATGTCCCAAAAAGGTTATCTCATTACACGCGATTTGCACCTTTGTAGGTTTAGCAGTTAGATGATAATTCCTTAGAGTGTCGAAAACATATCTAAGTCCCGAAACATGTTCCTCAAACGACGAACTAAACAAGCATATGTCGTCAATATATGTAATAACGTCTGGTCTACCTGATAAAATTTGTCGCATCAGGCGAATGAAGGTAGCTGGCGCATTAACAAGCCCAAAAGGCATCACATTCCACTGGTATAGACCTTGTGGAGTGGAAAATGCGGTGTAGTACTTAGCCTTTTCGGTCAGTGGTATCTGCCAATAACCTTTAGTTAAGTCTATTTTACTAAATATAGTTGCGTTGGATAGACGTGGCAGTAAGTCGTCGATAAGTGGATGTGGTTCGCTGTCAACTATAGTTTTAGCATTTAATTTTCTATAATCAACACATAGTCTGATGTTATTGTCCTTCTTCCGGACAATCACTAATGGAGAAGAGAATGGCGAATTACTAGTCTCAATGATTCCCAGAGACAACATCTGTTCAAGTTCCTTAGTAGTTTTAGCAAGGAAATGTAAAGGAACAGAATAGGGATGTACACGAATAGGTGTATCATCATTGAGAGTAATGTCATGACTGATAGCCGATGTGCGACCCGGGACGTCGGTCAATACATCTGGGTAAGATTGTAATAGATTAGCAATCTGTAGACGCTGTTGCGGTGTAACCGTTGAAGAGATGGTTACATCCCGCCAAGATTCAGTAGGTTGAACTACTGGTACCGGTAACGGTAACTGTACCTCAGGAAAAGAAGATTCTTCTTCCTGGATGACAGATAAGTTAGAATAATAACAAGTAGATACTGTGTTGTCATCTAGTTCATGAAAAATTGACTGTAAGTGTTCAGGACGTGTATGAAATTGCTTGAGCATGTTAATATGAAATATCTTTTTGTGTCCCTTGATATCTAAGACGTAATCAACGTCGGAAATTTTATCAATGACTTTGTAAGGACCATTCCAAGATATCAATAATTTATTGTTATTGTGAGGAAGTAACACATAAGCCTCGTCGCCTGGGAATAATTGGCGTAATCGTCGAGACCTATTTTGTAGAGATCGAGCCTTAGCTTTTGCAGCCTCAGAAGAAGCTGTTGCCAACTGGCAAGACTCAATAATGTTCTTCCGAAGATTAATCACGTACTCGTAAGATGACTGAGTGTCCTGAGTCATCTCCGCGTCAATTAATAAGTCTTTTATTAGTCCCATAGGACCTCTTGGGGGAGCACCAAAAACTAATTCAAAGGGAGAGAAGCCAGTTTGTTCATGCGGTACCTCCCGATAAGCAAATAGAACAGCTGGGAGTGCTCTGTCCCAGTCATGAGGGTGCTTAGCAGTAACCTTATGTAGTAGTTGTTTAAGTGTACGGTTAAGTCTTTCAACCGCACCATTACTCATCGGATGGTAAATACTACTTAAATTCCTATCAATGTTCCAAGTTTTCATGACTTCCTTCATGGTGTCAGATATAAACTGTGACCCATGGTCTGATAAAAGTTTTCTAGGAAACCCTATTCTAGAAAAGATGAGATGTAGTGCATCAGCTACATCTGTGGTAGTGGTGGTCTTTAATGGGATGGCTTCTGGCCATCGTGTGCACAAATCAATGCACGTAAGGACGAATCTATGTCCTCTGGCCGATGGTAGCAATGGACCAATAATATCTATTGCCATCTTGTCAAACGGTCTTACTGAGATATCGCAAGCCTGAATAGGCGCCGTGTGAAAAGCTCCACGTGCTTTCACTTCTTGGCATGTAGTACAGGAACGTACATACTGCGAAATATCTCTTGACACTCCTGGCCAAAAGAATGAAGACAGTACTCGAGATCGTGTTCGAGTATATCCCATATGTCCAGCACAATGTGAGTCATGTGCATGTTGAAGAATGTACCGTCTAAAAGTATATGGGACCATAACTTGTTGTTTCATTTGTGATTTGTCATTAAAACATCTAATCAATATGTCATTTTTAATAACAAAACAATGTTTGTTATTATTACCTGAGGATAGATTGTCAACTTTATCAACCAGCTTAAAAAATTTTTTTTAAGATTTATCCTCTTTTTGTTTGGTTGCAAATGTTTCCCTGTCAATAGGTGAATTGACTACAAATTCCTCTTGGTTGTCTGCATCCATTTTATTATCATCAACTTTCTCCATGAGTTGAGTCTGCGCTCTAGTCGTCACGGCGTTTCCAGTGCATAGGTTATGTTTCTCCCATTCTATAATCTCATCTGGAGTACAATCTTTACTGCCGTGTATACGACCAACCATCAGATCAGCTATAGGCTTTTTTAGCATACATACTTTTACGTTCCCTGTGAAAAAAGGTGTGTTAACATGAATAATAGCTGTGGGGTAAAACTCAATAGTTCCCCCAAAAGTCATGCAACGGACATATTCCCCCGTTGCACAGCTAGGATGTACCAGCGACTGTCGTACACCAATCGTTGTGGATCCTGAATCCCTCAGCACTGAGACGACGGATCCATTAACTAATCCCCTGTTAAAAATTAGTAGGCCTGTTCCATCGTTGACTGCAAGACCTACCTCTGGTGTAATATGTCCGCAGTTAAGCACTGTTTCTTTCGCCTTCTGAAAAATAAGATTGCATTGTTGGCAACTATTTGCCACATTATAATTAATAGCAAAACATGCAGCAGAAGACTGTGTTGTATTATTGTCAAGTGGGACCTGAGCTATAGGGGTAGTATTATTTGTAACTGCTGCCCCTGTATTATGGTTGTAATGAGATGATCCCCGAGAATGAGATCGATTCCGAGTATAATTGTTAGAATTATCTCGTCGTCCTCTATAGTAACTATTATCTCGATGTCTCGAGCCATGATTATTACCATTCCAGTTACTATTATTATTGGGAGTATGTGATCGATTATAATGAGTGTTATGTTGACCATTGTGGTAGTTTGTTTGAGGTGAATAATTTCTATCTCGTGATCTACCTCTGTTGAACTCATTTTTATTGTTGAAATCATTATTATATCCCTTCTGAAAGTGAACATTGTGATTTCTTTGGAACCTGCTTCTGTCTACACTGTGATGTCTTTGTTTGTTATTATGATTGTAGGCCATATTAGACGCCACAGGTAGAGGTTCTCTTAATGAGGAGTTAGAAATGGTTGCATTCGGATGTGCCGAACAGTAGTTTAAAGAAATTTTTTCTAAATCGTCCATAGTACCTGGTTTACGCTCCTGCAAATATGCAAAAAATGGCTGGCTAACCGAAGATAATACTTTATCCCGCAGTAGTAAATCAACTAATTTGTCGTATGATTTGTTGACTTCTGCCAGTTCAACCCATCTATTAAATGTATTGCGTATGTTCGCAATGAATCCTGCAAAATCTTTTGGAGATTCAGGTAAAATTCCCTTAAATTTCAACCTACAGTGTTCCTCGTCCAGGTGAAACCTTCGTAAAAGCAAGGACTTAATAGCACCGTAGTTATTTGCTATTGATGGGTCAGCATTTTGAGAAGCCGTCAATGGTTCTCCAACCAAGAATTCATTTAACTTGAGTACCCATGACTCTTCAGGCAAATGGTTTGTTTTGCAAGTCTGTTCAAAACGTGACAGGAACGATGAAAGGTCGTCCACGTTCAAGTTGAGAGTGGGTAATTTAAAGTTGTAGAAATGTTTAGTTTGGCTGGATGATGATCCATTTTGTGCGTTATTATTCTGGTTTGCATCAGCACTTTGTGCTTGTAATCTTGCTGTCTCCAATTTAATACGCGCCAATTCCATTTCTTGTTGTAAAATAATTTCCTCTCGTTTCAATTTATTCTCTTCTTCCTGTCTGGCGATTGCTCTTTGCTCTTCTCTTTCACGTTGAGCAATCTCTCTCAATCTATTTTCCTTGTCAATTTGCTTCATCTCACGTTCTGCTTCCTCTTTCTTTAATGCAGCCTTTTGTTCTGCTTCTTTTCTTTCATATTTTTCCAGTTCTGACTCAGCAAACTGACGAAGTTCTTGAGATTTATAACCATATTCCCGACCAATTTTAACGAAATGGTCTATAGTAAGCATTTTGACTTTTATCTGTAAGTAATTATTGATAATTACTGATTAAAATAGTCAATAGTAGCTTCAGAGTAATTATTATACTTACTCAACTTAGAAATATTCAATATAAATAATCACAATAGTACTGAACTCTAATGTCTAAGTTCAACTAATAGACAATATTTTGTAACAATATTGTATCTAAATAATACTATATCATAAATAGTTATGATATCTGTTAACTATTATGTAATTACTTCACACAATTAATCTCAATATCCAATAATGTTGGGTATGATTCCTAGTAATTATATTGTTCAATGTACTAAGTCACTCTCTTAGTACCAGAAAAAGTATATTAAATAATATACAATGGGTCTATTACCTCAAAGGTAGCTATAAGATTATTTTATTTTGTCAATATATATATTATATTATTATGCCCTAGGCATCTATTATAAATTGTAGTGCTACTTTCTTGGACTATCACTGCATAATTATGCAATGTCCCATATTAACCTTAAATATCAGAAAAAAATTAATTAAATTAAATTACAAGTATATTATTGCATATAATATCATATTATTAATGTAGTATTAATATATATTATGAGGACAAACAAAACAATGATGCAACTAAAGGGTACAAACAATGTTAAGACGCAAACAAGACATTTTCACAATTAAAAATGAATTTATGAACTAAATAAAACAAGCGGAAATGTCACAAGCCAAATGAAGGGTCAAGGTCTGACCCGAGGTCAACTTAATATTCAAAGTACACAAAAAAAAAAATGACTGCAAAAAATGATGACATCACAGGACTCATAACGGACGAAAATTTAACAATCATCAAATAAATGATAGTAAGAGGAGACTGGACGAAATAGTTAACAAACATGATACAAAACTAAAAAAAATTGTTAACTGAGTACGAATAAAATACGCCAGTTATCTACGGAACGGTACAGCTAACACAAATCATCAAACGGCAGCAGATTTGGACAGACAGTCCAATGGCAAACCTCAATGGGGCTTCCAAAAGTGCGATCGTTTAACTGCCTTAAGAAACGACCGAAATCAATTCAGGCATCGTGAGAGCCACAGAATCTAATTTCGGTTCATCCTCCCTACCTCCCACGAATTAACAACACATTAAGACAACAAAAAGTACATTAAACATAGGTAAAAACATGCCGATGTAGGCAGAGGGCATGGACTTAGTAGCACTGTTTGCAATAACAACAGTTAAACACCTAGACTTATCTTTTCCGTTGCTTAGATCAGTGCTAGAGGTCGTCAACAGCTAGGCCTGTGCCTTTGACTGTCTGCTCCTGATGGGCAGGCACCGGTAGTCCATCTTGTGCATCTTGATCAATTTGAAACGAACTAGAGAGGCGTTGAAAATATGTCTTCTTCACTGCGACAATGCAACAGTGACGTCATGTTGCTATTCATGATCACGTGCGTCACGTCAGCTTCGTAATGATCATGTGATCGAAACTTGATCGTAAATATTTCATTCGAAAGTCATGAAAAAATTTTTGGTTTTTGGTTGTTTTTCGTCCCCATACAAGGTGGTGGTTTGCTCTGAACAATGTTCCATGTGATATGAATAAAACAATTATAAATTTCTGGCCATTGTCTTTTCATTGATATGTTAGTTTTTTCATTCAGAGACAGTGCATCGTGCCTTCGATGGAAGATTAAGCGAATGCGGGGGTGGAAGATTCCGAACAATAATTGAACCTTGGAATACGATTGATTTGATAAGTCATTTCATTGAGTCCGTACATTTAATTCACAGTTGTACACACAGGATGATCATTTCAAATAGGAACAGAACATAAGTCCTTATAAGTCATGCATAAATTAATCAATAATGTAGACTGCTGGTTTACGTGTCAATGTCCGTTTAAGGATACAATGCAGTATTGTCGTCAGAACATCACAGCTATATGCACGAGCAGCTAGACATGGCTACCTGCCGACAGTGAGACTGCGAGTCTGAATATATTCATACGAATTTGACGATTATTCTTCTCCTTCTGAGAATTCTAGTTAAATACTAACCTCCATAAATTTCCCTCTCATATAGAGTTCTAGGACTGACCCTGGTCCATCAAAAAATGCATATATATGGCTATATCATGCCACTGAATTGGAAGGTTAGAAAAACGCAGCTATTCAGCTTGGCGGTCAAGTAACAAAGGGTAGCGTTTCTTAGTTACCGACTGTGTCCTAAACAACGCTATACACGTCATGATCGATCGTGTATGGAGCGTTCAGTAATTGAAACATCTATCGCAATATATTAAATGCCTTAACCTTTTACAATTGCACGTCTGATAACCTTTAGCAGACGGCGTTAATATCATATACCGTAACACCTATATTTCCTCATGTCACCTCCTCTCTATCAGTTCTCTTGTTGACTTTCTCACATGCAGTATCCTAACCCTGTGTACCATATTTCCTCCTGTCAACTTCTCTGTGTTCGTATGTTCCACTCTATCAGTTCTTAGTTCTCTCGCTCACTTTCCCATGTGTAGTGTCCTAACCCTGTGTCCTGTATCTCCTCTCGTCACCTTCTCTCTACCAGTTTGTTGCTGTGACAGGAAACTCTATACAGAACATTACATCAAGATGTAATCTAATCATCAGAAGTTGTCGCCCCATCAGACAAGCGTTCTGACTCTTTTATCTTCTTTAACAACACTCTTTATCTTTTTATATTCTCAACACACTTATCTTCTTATTATCTTGCGACATCTTTTATCCCATCAAATAAAAACCTACAAAAGCCAGCTCCAAACATCAGAATTGAGGTATCTAAGGAAGGTGGTTGAAGTAACAACCATAACAGAGACATGATCTGCAACCAGATGATACGTCATGGCTTCAAAACCCAACCCCTGCAGACTCAAGTAGAACTCATAATTACGCTGGTTTAGTCATGTCTGCAGAATGAGCGAAGATTGGCTACCACGACAAATATGGGAAACTAAGAGCCATGGATCCAGACCTCCAGGACGACCCAGAGTTCGCTGGGAGGAGAGCATTAGACAATCTCTGAAGGACCGAAGTCTAGACTGGAACCAGGCCAGGAGGAGGACAGCTGATAGGATAATATGGTGCTCTCTCTGGCACACCTCTACACCCCCGGGTAGAAGAGGAACGACAGAGTAAATAAGTAAGTAAGAAAAAAATAAACTGCCTCCTAATGAACTCTGAAATGATTTCCTTTCACTTGTTAACCTTTTCCCGGACATCTTACCAGCTCTTTCAGCTGCCAATAAAATGTTTAAAGCTCATCTTTCAAAAGCAACCCCAGACCTCAAGTTCTTTTATATTTGGACATGCGCCCTAATATAACCGGCTAGGTTGAACGGGACGCGCCTCGCCAAAACGAGGCAAAATGTTATTTAAAAAAAAAGAAAATGTTTAACGCTCTTCAACAAAACTACATCTCTGTAGGTTCTAGTGATCTTTTTTTTTGTTCACTGTCCACACACTGCTTACATAGGATAAAGACAGCATGTAGCAAAGGCAAATTTTAATCTACTCAGTATCCTGAATTAAGATTTTTAAAAAAAACAACACAGAGACAAAATTTAAAGATTAATGTTTACCAACAATGAGTGGCACGTACTAACGAAGATAAATTACTGGTGTCCAATAGGGAAAGACAACAGAAAGAAATACTGACCAAGCACTGCAAAGATAATCAAAAAGAAAAGACTCACTAACAGAGAAGGACAACGCAAAGGAAGACTGACAAATAATAACAGACATACTTCCTAAAGCAAGTCTGAACAAGCCCAACAAAGTAAGAAAACAGAAAGACCAAAAAAAGAAAATAGAAAGAAAGACTGATCAAAACCAACAAAGACAGACAACAGAAAGCAAGTCTGAACAAGTCCAACAACGAAACCCAACAGAAAAAAATAATGACCAATAACAAGAGAGAAACATCAGAAAGTAAATCTGACCAAAACAACAGAAAAAAACAACTGACCAATAGCAATAAAGAAAGACAACAACAACAAAATACTGACCAATAACAAATGAGAAAGACAACACACAAAAAAAACTGACCAATAGCAACAAAGAAAGACTGACCAATAACAAATGAGAAAAACAACATAAAAAATACTGACCAATAACAACAAAGAAAGACAACAACAAATAAAATACTGACCAATAACAACAAAGAAAGGCGACAGAAGGACAGACAGGTTAACAACAACAGAAAAAAAAGGACTGACCAATAACAATACAGAAAGATAAAAAAAATGGCAAACTAACCAAGATCAACACAGAAAGACTGGTTCACACAGAACAAGAATATACATATCTGACCAGCCAACAATGATTTTACACCTGTTTTCTTTCTCTCATATATGATAACACCATACAGTTAATACTTTTTTTCTCAGTAACTAAACCTAACTTCTTTAAACATCTGTTTCTTCACTTTTACCACTTTTACCCCTATTCCTTTTGCCGGCCTTCTCTGTGCTAACTGAAGGCATATTTTGCATACCAATCTTCTCTTGATCTGACAAAGCTGCCTGCGCATCTGTTCCAGTTTTGTCTAGCCCCATCTGGCGCTCTAGCTTGTGCTTACTAGATTTGAGAGAGCCTCTGGCCAGCTTCCTCCCATCTTTGTCCAGCATTGGCTTCGTTTCTACTTCTTCCTCTTCTTCAAAAACTGATTCCAGCGTGGAGCTTGGCAATGCTGGTGCAAAGGAATCATCACCAGCCCCAAGCCGGCCAGCGTTTCCTAGGTCAACTGACATGGCATGTCGACGTGGCGCCTTATGCACCTGCCCGCGCTCTTCACACAGCTGAGCATCAGAGTCTGACCAGGACTTCCGCCTCAGAGTGGTTCCAGCCAAAGAATCCTGGCTGAAAAGGCGCTGCAGACGTCTGTTCATGGAAGTCTTCTTGCGGATTTCTGTCCGAATGTCCTCAGTGGATGTCAAGTTTTTATCATACTTGGACAGCACCTGTGGGTAATGTACACAAATAGAATTGACATCTGACATTTACTGGTACTTAAGAACCAGTGGAATAAGAGATGAGAAGAAGACATTGAAGATGGATTAGCCACACATTGAAGAACTTGCTGATAGCTTTACCAAGCAGTCCTTGTTCTGGGCAAGAGAAGTAAAGGCAGGTAGAAGAACACACGGCGAAGAGAACTGGTGACAGAAATGAAAATGATGAGGAAGACATAGAAGAATCTTGAGCTGATGGCATGGGACAGGAAGACTTGGCATGTAATGTCAAAGGCCAACGCTCCCTAGGGAGCTAAAGGATACTAACTGATTGTTTCAAATCATCTAATCTTTACTTCTTTCTATGTGTCATTGTTTCAAATCATCTAATCTTTACTTCTTTCTATGTGTCATTGTTTCAAATCATCTAATCTTTACTTCTTTCTATGTGTCATTGTTTCAAATCATCTAATCTTTATTTCTTTCTATGTGTCACTGTTTCAAATCATCTAATCTGTACTTCCTTCTATGTGTCACTGTTTCAAATCATCTAATCTTTACTTCTTTCTATGTGTCATTGTTTCCAATCATCTAATCTTTACTTCTTTCTATGTGACACTGTTTCAAATCATCTAATATTTACTCCTTTCTATGTGTCATTGTTTCAAATCATCTAATCTTTACTTCTTTCTATGTGTCATTGTTTCCAATCATCTAATCTTTACTTCTTTCTATGTGACACTGTTTCAAATCATCTAATATTTACTTCTTTCTATGTGTCATTGTTTCAAATCATCTAATCTTTACTTCTTTCTATGTGTCATTGTTTCCAATCATCTAATCTTTACTTCTTTCTATGTGACACTGTTTCAAATCATCTAATATTTACTTCTTTCTATGTGTCATTGTTTCAAATCATCTAATCTTTACTCCTTTCTATGTGTCTTCACTTCTTTCTCTTACACTAAAATACCCAATCTACACAAACCATTTTCTCCTCTACAAAACACTATTACTTTTTCATTAGACAAAACAAAACAAAAATAAAGATATAAACAACAGATGACTTATCTGTTCACATTATCATTTCCCTTTGCACTCCTTACGAAGCAAGGAGCCACCACTGCAGATGGCCTCTTTGCAGGAAGCCTGCATCAAGCATTGACATGTTCTTGTAGCAGTGGTTTCTGTGGTAGTTTATGTTATGTGATGAGGTTGCCAGCCTCCACATCTGTTCACATAAGACTATCAAAAATGATGCACTATTTAGTAGTCCCATGCTACAGCAGGAGAGTGAAGTGTTGGAGACTTCATTATACTACATCTTAGTTTTATGAGGTTGGGTTACAGGTTCCCTTCCTCACTGCCTTTGCCTTTCCCTAACTTAAAAGGAGAAGTAGGTACCCATTTACAGCTAGATGGGCTGGTTGCTTGATGCTACCAGGTTTTTTAATCTGGTAACTGTGCCTAAAGAAGCAAGCACTTTAACCATTCTGCCAGTCGAGTAGGTCTCATGCAGTCACAAACATACATGCCGTACAGCAAATCCTAAACATCTTCTTCTTCAAGTATGAGTATATGAGTAAAAATCTTGAGCTGATGGCACATGACAGGAAGACTTGGCATGTAATGTTAAAGGCCTATGCTCCCTAGGGAAGATAATCTTCTTCAAGTAACATGCCTGGTGCTGTAGGAGATCATGTCCCTCAACAACTTCCTGTCTACAGTACTAGTGATCAATTCTATTGTTGACTTCTTTCCATGCCATGATATCAAAATGTCCAGAATCTTCTCTCTTTTTCTTTCTATCTTTCCTCTTGTCATGATATACTCCAGCTTCCTTCTTTTCACAGCATCATAAACACATGACTCAGTTTTTTCATTTACTATAAAAATCACATATAAATATGTAGTCAACCTTATTACAGACATGATTCTTGGACTCTTCCTTGTCCAAAGTGAGTCTTGGACAATTAGTGAGCAAGTAGGAAAAGCTCTTAAAGGCCACAGAGATGTGGTTTACAGAAGAATGTTAAAAATACAATCGATCGATCAATCAATTGATCAATCAATCAATCAATACTCTTTAGCTCCACAAGGAGACAGGCCTTCAACAAACACTTGGCAAGTCCTCCTGTCACATGCCTTTCATCGCCAGCGTCTTCTTGTTCCACTGGCATTTGTCTGATTCTTGTCATCAGTTCCACATTTGTGGGTTTGTCATACCATTTCAATCCTTCTATTATACGCAAGCACCCATTTATGAAAGTATGTAGCGTTTTGGTTGTTTTTGTTGTTGTCCATGTTTCAGAGACATACATTCTCTTGAATGTCTAGGAGTCTATGAAGACTGACTTGACATTTGAGTTGGAGATTCTAATTTTCGTGCCGGACTTGATTTCTCTTGATCTCCATATATTTCCCAATGCAATGAAAGCTTCTCTTGCTTTTTGTATTCTTATTTTGATATCATTGTCTGTCCCTCCAACTTTGTCTATATTACTGCCAAGATATGTGTACTAAAAATACCATGGACAGCTAAAAGAGAGTAATGAGGATGTCCTAAAAGAAGCCAATGTTCAAAGGAAGCTTATCTAGTTGGTTCCAGTCTAGTCCTCTGTCCTTCAGAGATGTTTAATGTTGTTCTCCCAGCAGGTCGTCCTGGAGGTCTCGATCCTGGGCTCTTAGTTTCCAACATTTGTTGTAGCCAATCTTCTCCTATTCTCCTGACATGGCCAAACCATTGTAATTAGGACTGTCCACAAAATATAAACATTACAAACTCACCAATCTGCTGCTTGGTTGTGACAGCAGCAAACTGCGAAGGCCTCGAGCACTGATGACATTTCCCATGGAATGACTACGTTTTGTGCGACTACGAATGGGAAATGCACCTGCAAGAAACATTTAAATAATAATGAGGGGAAATCTGAGGCCTGTAAACAGTAAATAAATAATACACACATAAAGGTATGTTTCAGACGCTATCCTCCCTGCCAACTAGGTACCACTAAAATAGTGCTTCATGGACATGGTCATCAGCACGTTTTTCTCCACTAGATATGCACCTAGGAATGATCCAGCCTAATAAATGATGCAATCACTTCTGCGGTCCCCCTATTATACAGTACAGGTCAGATTACACAAGACAAAAACCTTAATACTATTTCTAGTAAATGATAGAATGAGAACAGTACAGGACAGAGGGCAGGTTTGTATTTTTATAAACATTTAAATAAATAAAGAGGGGAAACCCGAGTCCTGTAAACAGTAAATAAATAATACACATAAAGGTATGTTTCAGGCACTACAGACCTTGGATTTCCTCTGTCCGTGAATCACTATTTTTGTGGTGCCTAGTTTTTGGCCGAATACCATCTCCAACCAGGAGCTGCTTACACAGTGCAGTCAAAAAGGCATAAACACCATCATTGCAGGCAGATGCTGGAGCTGGGTTGGCCATGTCCTCAGAAGGGACCCTGACACCATCATCAGAACTGCTATGCTATGGACCCCAGAAGGACGGCAAAAGAGAGGCAGACCAAAGACAACCTGGCGGAGAACAGTGGAGGCTGAGATGAAAAGCATGAACCAGAGTTGGGGCATGACACGAAGGATGGCCAGTTTGTTGCTGCCCTCCAAGACACCACTAGGTGTGATGGCCACTGAATGCTTAGTCAGTCAGAGGCTAAGGATCCAAGACGAAGTTGGGAGGAAGGATAGAACACGATTTGCTTCCATAGCTAGGCAGTATTGCTGTTCGGAAGGTCCTGGGTTCCAGTCTCCGATAAGCCTTTCACTTATGTTGTTTCTAGTTTTCTACTTCTTTGTTTCTCACGAGTGCCTGAAACATACCTTTATGTGTGTATTATTTATTTACTGCAAGAAACAACAAAATCTGGTTTCCTATCATTCGTCATCATGCACAACAAATGATAAGCAAAGTTAAAAAAATGAAGTCTGCTTGCACACATTTAGACGCTAACGGCGTCACACATCCAATGACTGTCTTTTGTCATACTTAGATACTCATATCCTAGTAACATCTAACTATACTCTCATCCCTGTTATATTCACTTGAGGTACGACACTGTGTGAAGAAAAACTCGGTATTAATAATTTGCCTTCAACTCTGCCTTCTATTATGGTCTTCATTAAGGTCTTATGTCTGTTTTACACTGCCAGTTTTTTTTAAACACATTTTAATAAATATTACACACATAAAGGTATGTTTCAGGCACTTGTGAGAAATAAAGAAATAGAAAACTAGACAACAGAAAAACAACATTAGTGAGAGGCTTATCGGAGAATTGAACCCAGGACCTTCTGAGCAGCACCACCGCCTAGCTACAGAAGCAAATCACACTATACTCCCTAATATTTTAGTTAATTCTGATCTTCATTAATTCTCTTTTCATTC
The DNA here is from genome assembly GCA_024509875.1 of Oreohelix idahoensis. Classification (NCBI taxonomy): domain Eukaryota; kingdom Metazoa; phylum Mollusca; class Gastropoda; order Stylommatophora; family Oreohelicidae; genus Oreohelix; species Oreohelix idahoensis. The sequence goes on along the minus strand of JAMPIV010015400.1, from coordinate 67,241 downwards.
CTAATGTACGGATGTAGGGTGAAGAGAGAGGGACAGTACCTCACAGTGAGTGACAGCCATATCCCTAAGAGATAGTCAGGATTCCATTTTGTTTTCCCCTCTCTTTATCTAGCTCATGTATGGCTACATAGATACCACTTGTGTCTTGGCTGACTAGCTAAGCTACATGAGTGAGGTAGGAGTATTCCTTCTTAAGGAAATGATTATCCCTTGTACACCGAGACTGAGAGGGTAAGTGAGGCAGAGGAACCTGAAAAGATCAACGGCTCAAGAAGTGAAGTTTGGCACACTAGAGGCACATCAGAAAAAGATAACAGCTGGCCACCGTGGAAGAGACTGCGGCCTTACCATGTGAATATCCTATAGAACACAATAGAGTTACAATGAAAAGACAAACACAGCTATGTAGAGAACTCCTTGTCCCCTGCGGAAGAATCTACTGTACATAACAACAGGGAAGAGACAACTCCTCAAATGAGTAGGAAGTCAGTATTGACGAGTGCTCCCCATATGATGTATATAAACAAGAATAATCAATAATAATAATGAAAAGAAGGTATACCATCATCCATTTCAATAGTAACAGTAGGTGTAGCTGGGGCCGATCTGATAGTTGGCTGGGATGTATATTTTGGTGTGGGTTCTACCTCTGTCTGCTCCTCTGTGCTACCACCAACCAGGCTGGACAGCAGCAACTCTGTATTCACACGGGGTCTGAAATAGACAAACATGAAAGGCACAATCTGTAAAGATTCATCTATTGGGTACCATCATCTCAGATGAAGCAAAGATAAATTTATTTTTATGGGATTGATACTACACACACAAGCAAAAATTAAGGGGGAGGAGCTTCTTTGAAATGCTATTTTCGTTATTAAGGATAAGATTTCAATGAAAATTCACAAACTTAACATACATCAATCATAGATACACATAATGAAGAGTTTGATGGTATTGCATCATTGGTTGTCATGGAAAGGGCAGCCATGTTAGATTATATTGTTCTATTTCAATTTGCTAAGGCTTTTTTTATTTATAAATCTTTCAATACCAAATTTAAAACAAATGTTTATCATTATATTTTAAAACTTTTGTCAGACTGAATTTGTGATAACTTAAGTAGATCCTGAGATACAGAATTTTAAAGTTTGTATCTAAAAATAGTAATCAGTTATTTCACAATTTTACATTCATTTGCAAGAAATCAACATTTTGATAAAAGATATAACAAATCGGATCTGATAAAAGATTTACTATCCTATGGAAAGTATTTGTGCCAAATCTCATATTGATTGACTAAAACCTGTGCAAGTTATAAGAACATTATTAACGTAAACCAAGGTTCTGAGAATTTCTACACAGGAAAAGCACAATTTCTGAAGCAAATACTATTTATAAAATCAAAATATTCCACTTAGAATGTGTTCTGACTAATCATTTTTACAGATTTAGATTCAGGGGAATATAAATTATCCGAATAAAGATTTTGCGGAATGCTAGAGAGTAACATAGAAGGAAATGTCGAAATTGTCTTTTTTTCACACAACCTGCCTAAGAAAAATTCTCCGAATCTTTTGGCCGAATACCATCACCAACCAACATCTGCTTACTCAGAGCAAGCAAGAGGACATGCACACCATCATAGCTGGCAGACGCTGGAGTTGGGTTGGCCATGTCCTCAGAAGAGACCCCGATGCCATCACAAGAACAGCTATGCTATGGACCCCTGAAGGAAAATGAAAGAGAGGCAGACCAAAAACAACTTGGTGGAGGCTGAGTTGCAAAGAATGAACCAGAGTTGGGGCATTGTACGAAGGATGACCACCGACCGAGCAAAGTGGAATCAATTTTTTGCTGCCCTACAAGATGCCACTAGGCGTGATGGCCACTGACTGCTTTGACGGTCGATGGCTAAGGATCAAAGAAGAATAAAGATTAATCCCAATTTTCCTCTTTGTGCTGTTTTGACTCAAAATGAGCTGTAGCTCCTCCCCTTAACCTCAACATGAAAAAAATGTTCTACAGGAACCACCTCTGCAGAACTAGTTTCTAGATGAATGTAATAGGTTAACGAAATATGAACTTTTGAACTAGTCTCTAGATGAATGTAATAGGTTAACCAGATATGAACTTTTGAACTAGTCTCTAGATGAATGTAATAGGTTAACTAGATATGAACTTTTGAACTAGTCTCTAGATGAATGTAATAGGTTAACCAGATATGAACTTTTGAACTAGTCTCCAGATGAATGTAATAGGTTAACCAGATATGAACTTTTGAACTAGTCTCTAGATGAATGTAATAGGTTAACCAGATATGAACTTTTGAACTAGTCTCCAGATGAATGTAATAGGTTAACCAGATATGAACTTTTGAACTAGTCTCTAGATGAATGTAATAGGTTAACCAGATATGAACTTTTGAACTAGTCTTTGGATGATTGCTATATTTTAATGACAAATGAACTTTTGAACTAGTCTCTGGAAGAATGTCACAGATTAAAGAGATATGAACTTTTGACCTAGCTTCTAGATGTATGTCATGGATTAGCTAGATATGAACTTCTGACATTGTCTCTGGATGTACATCATATTTTAATGAGATATGACCTTTTGAACTAGACTCTAGAAGAATGTCATAGTTAACAAGAAATGAACTTTTGAGCAAGCGCATGCCTCTTTGGTTTTGCATACATCTCCTCAAGTCTGCACTTTACACGATATAAAATTAAAAATCTACTACTACACCACAATTAACTACACAAGACATAACTAAAATCTACTACTACACCATAATTAACTATACAAGACAAAACTAAAATCTACTTCTTTTTCTTTGATCCTTAGCCGCCGACAGTCAAAGCAGTCAGTGGCCATTACACCTGGTGGCGTCTTGTAGAGCAACAACAAATTGATTCCACTTTGCTCGGTCGGCGGCCATCCGTCATACAGTGCCCCAACTCTGGTTCATTCCCTGCATCTCAGCCTCCACAGTCCTCCGCCAAGTTGTTTTTGGTCGGCCTCTCTTTCATTTTCCTTCAGGGGTCCATAGCATAGCTGTTCTTGTGATGGCATCAGGGTCTCTTCTGAGGACATGGCCAACCCAGCTCCAGCGTCTGCCAGCTATGATGGTGTGCATGTCCTCTTGCTTGCTCCGAGTGAGCAGATCTTGGTTGGTGATGGCATTCGGTCAAAAGATTCAGTGAATTTTTCTTAGGCATGTTATGTGAAAAGAGGACAATTACAACATTTTCTTCTCTGTAACTCTCCAGCATTCCGCACCAAAGAGAAGCACAGAAAGCACACAGCTCTGATATAATCTTAATTTTGTGCTTGTGCTGTACTGAGAGGACTTCCAGATGTTGTTTAGACTAAAAAAGGCTGTTCTTGCTTTGTTCATTCTGTTGTTGATGTTTTTGCTTGCTCCACCTTCTGGTGTTACTATGCATCCTAGGTATGTGAAGGTATCTGTCTGTTCCAGTTGCTGATTCCTTACTGATATGGGCTAAGGGTTGCTCACATTGAGCATCATGACCTCTGACTTCTTTAGATTGATGTTCAAGCCCACCTGCTGGCTATACTTATTAAGTCTATCCATTTTTTCCTGGATGTATTGATGTGAATGTGCTAGTAGTGCAATGTCATCTGCATATTCCAGATCTTCCAATGTAGAAAATGTAGTCCATCTTATTCCTCTTGGACTGCCCTCTGTTGTCTGGCGCATCACCCAGTCTATGACTGTTAAAAATAGAGTGGTTGATAAGGGCCATCCCTGTCGTACTCCTGTCTTCACCTCAAAGGTTAGGTTGCTCTGCCTAACGCTACATGTAAAGTTGGCATAGATGCTTTTTATGATTGACACTATGCAGCTTGGAATTCCATAAGCCCTCAGTATTTTCCATAAACTGTCCCTATGTATACTGTCAAAAGCCTTTTCCAGCTGCAATGGGTACCTCCAAAATCGGCGAGTATTTGCCTGAATGGCGAGGGACACCTGTCTCTGTACAAGAAATAAAGGGATACTCACGTAAAATCAATGTCAGGTTAGACATAAATAATAACCTGAGATTTCGCCTCGAGTATTAGCGGGCGTACGAAAAAAAAAAAAAAAAAAAAAAATCGGCGAGTATTTGCCTGAATGGCGAGGGACACCTGTCTCTGTACAAGAAATAAAGGGATACTCACGTAAAATCAATGTCAGGTTAGACATAAATAATAACCTGAGATTTCGCCTCGAGTATTAGCGGGCGTACGAAAAAAAAAAAAAAAAAAAAAAGCCTTTTCAAAATCAACGAAATTAATGTACAGCAGCTGTCTTTGCCATTCTGAGCACTGCTCAATAATGTTCCTGAGGGTAAATATATGATCTACACATCTTCTGTTCTTTCTAAATCCTGCTTGTTCTTTCCTCAGTTTGTGGTCTACTGCTTTTGAAATTCTCTGTATAATTATCCTGCCTAGTATTTTGCTGGGAACTGAGAGAAGAGTGATTCCTCTCCAATTATTGTAGTCTGCAAGATCTCCCTTCTTAGGCAATTTGACAATTATTCCTTTGTTCCATTCTGTTGGTGGTGTCCCTGTTTTCCAGACTTGTTAAAATCTACTACTACACCACAATTAACTACACAAGACATAACTAAAATCTACTACTATATAACAATTAACTACACAAGACAAAACTAAAGTCCACTACTACACCACAATTAACTACACAAGACAAAACTAAAATCTACTGCTATATAACAATTAACTACACAAGACATAACTAAAGTCCACTACTACAACACAATTAACTACACAAGACAAAACTAAAATCTACTACTATATAACAATTAACTACACAAGACATAACTAAAGTCCACTACTACACCACAATTAACTACACAAGACAAAACTAAAATCTACTACTATATAACAATTAACTACACAAGACATAACTAAAGTCCACTACTACACCACAATTAACTACACAAGACAAAACTAAAATCTACTACTATATAACAATTAACTACACAAGACATAACTAAAGTCTACTACTACACCACAATTAACTACACAAGACAAAACTAAAATCTACTACTATATAACAATTAACTACACAAGACATAACTAAAGTCTACTAATACACCACAATTAACTACACAAGACAAAACTAAAATCTACTGCTATATAACAATTAACTACACAAGACATAACTAAAGTCCACTACTACAACACAATTAACTACACAAGACAAAACTAAAATCTATTACTATATAACAATTAACTACACAAGACATAACTAAAGTCCACTACTACACCACAATTAACTACAAAAGACAAAACTAAAATCTACTACTATATAACAATTAACTACACAAGACATAACTAAAGTCCACTACTACACCACAATTAACTACACAAGACAAAACTAAAATCTACTACTATATAACAATTAACTACACAAGACATAACTAAAGTCTACTACTACACCACAATTAACTACACACAAAACAAAACTAAAAATTAACTACATAAGACATACTACTATATAACAATTAACTACATAAGACATAACTAAAGTCTACTAATACACTACAATTAACTACACAAGACAAAACTAAAATCTACTACTATATAAAAATTAACTAAACAAGACAAAACTAAAGTCTACTACTATATAACTCTTCTTCTTCTTCTTCCGTCCTTACACAAGCAGTCACAAAATCTTAGGGCAACAGCAGATAGGTTTTCTTTGCCATTGTTTCCCACTACTATATAGGGCAACAATTAACTACACGAAGACTGGCAAAAGCTTGGTTAAAGTCTACTACTACACCACAATTAACTACACATTACAGTAATCTACTTCCATACAGACTACACAATGCCAGATTCTGTTTTCAAAAACTGTTTTGCTAATGATCTGGAACGTTAATCTAACTTTTTCATTAGAAGTCAGAATTTATACCTCATTCTAATTCCTCGCCGCAAGCTACACGGAACAGACCAGAAAAATATAGAAAAAAATTATCAAAGAATAAGGAATTTGTTAAAGTGGACATTAATATAAACATTTCAAAACAACCCTTGGTGCTTTTAGACAGAACTTAATGAAAATAAAATGATAACCTCCAATGATATGGCTATAAGGCCATGAAACAACAGAAAACTCTCACGTCTGCATGCAGTAATAATAATCATCATCATCAGTTTTCAGTTCCCTATGGAGCTCAGACTGTCAATAAATTACTACTTACTTACTTAGTCGTTCCCCTTCTACCGTGAGGTGTAGAGGTTTGGAAGAGAGAGCGCCAGACTATCCTATCGGCTGTCTTCCTCCTGGCCTGGTTCCATTCTAGTCCTCGGTCCTTCAAAGATTGTCTAATGTTGTCCTCCCAGCGGACTCTGGGTCGTCCTCGGGGTCTGGATCCTTGGCTCTTTGTTTCCCATGCTTGTCGTGGTAGCTGATCTTCTCCCATTCTGCAGACATGGCCAAACCATCTTAATTGGGACTGTTCTACTTGGGTCTGCAGGGGGTAGGATTTAAGGCCTTGATGTATCGTCTGGTTGCGTACCATGTCTCTTCTTGTTACTTCAACCACCTTCCTCAGATACCTCATTTCTGAGGTTTGGATCTGGCTTTTATGGGTTGTAGTCATTGCCCATGACTCGCATCCATATGTCAAGACTGGGACATAGGTGGAACAGTATACAGCCATCTTCGTTTTCTTACCAACCTCTCTCTTGCTGAGGAATCCTCGATTTATGGCCTGAAAAAGTCTCCCAGCTGCTGCTTTTTGAGTGGCCAACTCTTCTTTGATGCCTCCCTTTCGGTCTATAATAGCTCCGAGGTATTTAAAGTGGTCGACCTGCTCCAGGACCTGTTCTCACAGCTTAATCTGATGTCTTCTTTCTTCTCGTGATATCACCATGGATTTTGTTTTAGAGCTGCTTATGACCATCCCTCTCTTCTCCAGCTCTTCCTTCCAGACTTGCAGGTTGGATTGGAGATGTGCCTCTGATTTAGCAATCAGGGCAACATCATCAGCAAATGCCAGCTCCGAAATATAGACCTGTCTCATCTTCCAGTACCCCACTGAATACAAAGAAGAGTCAATAAATTCATGACAAGAATTCCTGTCCTGTGCCTTCCCGCCCTGCATCTTCCCGTCCTGTGTCTTCCTATCCTGTGTCATTCATTCAAGGTCTTTCCGCATCTTCTGTATCACTTTCATGTCTGTCTCCTGTACATTCTTTAAGTGCTTTTGGGTCTCCCTTTATCTCTTACCCTGGGGATTCCAGAACCAGGACTGGATTGTTATGCTATTAACAAGTTTCTACAGTATGTGCCTTATCCAATGCCAGCATGTTTGTCTTATCTCTTGTTCTGCTGGCACTTGTCTGGTTTTTGTCATTAGTTCTTGAACAGTGATTGTCATACCATTTCAATCCTACTGCACTAAAAAAGGTCAATGTAGTCCCTAAGCAGATACTACTGTGGGGGAGTGAAATGTTACAGACTTCACTATACTAGGTCCAGCATCGAGAATTTGGGTGACATGTTTCCCTTTGTCACTGCCTTTTTTCTTCCCTAACTCAAAGAGCAGTTACCCATTTACAGCTGGGTAGACTGGCGCGTGTCTGTACTGTGATTTGAACTGCAGCAATAAAGGTAATTAATTATACTACATCATATTGTGAGTGGAATGGTGATTTAACAGCTGAATTACTGTTCTTGTATGCTGTTTATGTTCACAGAAGTTCAACAATATTCATCTGAATTATCAACAATTTCATCAAATTCATGTAAGTTTGTTCATTCAATCATTTCCCTTTTCGCTCCAAAATTTAAAAAGTAGAAACCTATGACCCAAATATATTTACAGAACGTGTGATTCCTGTATACACACACATTGGGATTCTTGACGGTGCTACAGAGTTTGTGCACTGTGCTGAGATCCTCCATGTGTGATCTAAGGGAGGAGATCGGAGCACTGATGGAGTTGTCTGTGTGCAATGAAGATAGTCCTTAAAAACGAAAACCAAACCCAACTACAGTTGTCTACCCTTGCAGAAAGCCTGCACCAAGCATTCATGTGCTTTTGTAGTCGTGGTTTCTGTAGCAAACTTTTTACACGATGAGGTTGCACAACCACGTATTAGTCACCTCTTACAATATGCTTGAGTAGTATGCTGATGGAAACCTCAGAAATGAGGTATCTGAGGAAGGTGGTTGAAGTAACAAGAAGAGACATGGTCCACAACCAAACGATACGCCAAGGCCTAAAATCCCACCCCCTGCAGACCCAAGTAGAACAGTCCCAACTAAGATGGTTTGGCCATGTGTGCAGAATGGGAGAAGATCGGCTACCACGACAAGCATGGGAAACAAAGAGCCAGGGATCTAGACCCCCAGGACGACCCATAGTCCGCTGGGAGGACAACATTAGGCAATCTTTGAAGGACCGAGGACTAGAATGGAACCAGGCCAGGAGGAAGACAGCTGAAAGGATAATCTGGCGCTCTCTCTTCCAAACCTCTACACCTCACGGTAGAAGGGGAATGACTAAGTAAGTAAGTAAGTGTGCTGATGGAGTAGGTCTATGCTTTCTTCGCCTTCTTACAGACCCCCCGGGAAGTACATAAGACATATAGGTCAATCATCATCATCTGTTGTACTCCTTACAAAACCGAAGACGCAGCAAGAGAGATGAATGCAGTCAGCGACTCAAAGCTTGACTGCTTGCATCAGTGTCAGCGAACCAGTGCTGACCAAGACCATACTCCACCTCCAAGTGGTGGTCCTGGAAACAGGCTGCATCACTGCAGTCTGGCTTAGAGAGTAGGGATCGAAGTGGGAAGGCAAACTTGGTCTAAAAAAAATGCCGTGCTGAGGTCGGATGTGTCACAAATATCGCAGCTTCGCTGTAGACACAACGCAACCAACGTCCTTTTCAGGACGAACGAGGAGGAAGAAGAAGAAGAAGTACTCCTTACGAACCCTGCACCAAGCACTCTTGTAGTGGTTGTTTCTGAGGCAATTTATTGTACTTGATGAGGTGGCCAACCCCATGCCCAACCTCACATTAGTCAGCCTTGTATGACACGCCTGAGGGTGCAGTTCTATTCTTTCCTTATCTCCTCAGAGACCCCTGGGATCTACATGGGGGTAACCATACAGGGTAAGCAAAATAAGAAATTAAAATTAGAAAAATATAAAATATTTTAACCAATTTTTTGCTTCTGATTTTCTCAAAACTGGACATCTGAGACAGAACTGTTCTACAGTAGACACATTTTGTCTAAAAAATGTCCAAGTTTATTAAAGTATTTAAAAGTTGTCATTTTCTTTCAACATTATCTCACACGTAATATCAATAACTCAGTATCTCAAACAGCTTCTCTCTCTTTCCCCAATCCCAAAAAAAAATGTGTCACATAAGCCAACGCCTCCAGGGTAAAAGAGGCAGAAGAAGACCGAAAAACACACACGGAGAAGAAAACTGGAGATAGAAGTGAAAATGATGAGGATGACATGGAAAGAACTTGAGCTGATAACACGTGACAGGAGGACACGGCATGTGTTTGTTGAAGGTCAATGCTCCTTGGGGAGCTAAAGGGTACTGACTGATTGAAGCCAAAGCCACATCTTTGAAAATCCACACAGCATGCATGTGACCAACACTGTGATGCCATTCAGGGAGAATCAGTTCACAAAAGCTTCAGTTTTAACTCTTTCTAACCCATAAGTAGCATGGTGCGCCAGATCACAGTATAGAAATTCTATAAGCCAAATGAAGCGCCTGTTTGGTTAAGACTAAGAGTCTGAAATTTAACTAAATTTTAGAAAAAAACCTGATCATAAGCTGGTTTCAATCATTTAAACACTTAGTGTAGACCATGTGTTTTAAATTGGTAGTGAGAGAAGTGTCATCAAGTACCGTGCCTAGTGGCATAGGAGATCATGTCTCTCCACAACTTTCTGTCTCCAGTACAATTTATCATTTCTGTTGTTGACCTCCTTCCATGAGACGATGTCAAACTGCTCAGTATTTGCTCTCTTTGTCTTCCTATATCTCTTTTTTCTTCAATCTTAACCTGTTGTTACGATGTGTTCCAGCTTTCCTCTTCTCATAACATGCCTAAAAAAGGGTGGATTGCTTCTTTCTAAATTGTGAAATAAGTTTCCTTTGCACATTGGCCTCTTTCAGGACATCTTCATTACTCTTTTTGGCTGTCCACGGTATCTTTAACATTATGTAAAATCACAACTCTGTGGCCTCTACTTCTTTCCCTAATTGTTTACTAACTGTCCATTACTCACTCTCATCTGTCAGGATTGGTAAGAAGTGTACTGTCTGTTTTTATCAACTGGTAGCATTGCTAATTATTGTGATCATGTAGAGGAGAAAGCAACGTGATCATCGATAGTCAATATAACTTCAAAACTGCAACCATCTTTCTTTTTGTTTTCAAAACAGTAGATTGATTTGATCAGTCCGAATCATTTATATAAAAAAATGTTTATTCAGCATAAGGTATCTTGAAATCAATACTAATTGGAACATTTAAAATACTCTTCGTGTCCAATCCAATCTACCTCTGTCCATGTACTTTTCTGGTCTACTTGGGCGAATGTTATTCTTTTTTTTTTTATGGTTGACCGGAAACTGACCCATGATTGGTCTTGGGTTAACAGTCAGTTTAGATAATCTCAAAACTAACTACAAAATCTCTCTACCAAATTTATTATCACCAAGTGACGTTGACCAATCATATTTCCAGTTTAAGGACTTTCCGGTATATCTTGTATGAAAATCCACACAAGATTTAATGACATCATGGACTCATGAGTACCATGACAAATGATGTCATTGGTTTATGGCTAGTGTTTGTTTACTAACTAGTCTATACAAGTACTTAGTGTATCAGACTTGCTGAAGTACTTTCTATCCTAAGTGCGGCGAAGTAAGCCATACGGTCACATTATTTTTTTAACAAATAACCCAGTCATAGACGTAGACTATCAACTGATCAGCAACTAAATATTATTTCTATATGAATTTTACTAATATTCAATCAATACCCTGTGGCTCCCCTAGGAGCATAGGCCTTCAACAAACACAAGCCAAATCCTGCATCCACGAGCCATCAGCTCAAGTTCTTTCCATATCTTCCTCATCATTTTCACTTCTGTCTCTATTTCTTTCTTTGTGAGTTTTTTTGGTCTCTTTTACCCTCTCTCTCTTATCCTGGGGATTCCAGAACAAGGACCACCTTGTAACGCTATCGGTACCAAAGACGCAACAACAGTGATAAATGCAGTCAGCGACCCATAGCTTGACTGCTTGCATCAGGGTCAGCGAACCAGAGCTGACTAAGACCCTACTCCACCTCCAAGTGGTGGTCCTGGAAACAGGCTGCATCACTGCAGTCTGGCTGAGAGAGTAGGGATCAGAGAGGGAAGGCTTACTCGGTCCCAAAAATGCCATGCTGAAACTGGATGTGTCGGGCCGAAAGATGAAAATATCACAGCTTTGCTGTAAACGGCGACACAACGTAACAAACGTCCTTTTTAGGACGAATGCAGAAGAAAAAGAAGAAGTAATGCTATTAACAGGTTTCCTCATGGTGTATCCTATCCATCACTTGCATCTTCTTGTCATCTCTTGTCCCACTAGCACTTGTCTGGTTCTTGTCATCATTTCCACATTGATGACCTCGTCATACCATTTCAAACTTTCTATTCCAAGTAACCAGCCATTTATGAAAGACTAGATTTTTGGTTGCTGTTCTCCACGTTTTAGAGCCATACAATAGGACTGACTTGACATTTGAGTTAAAGATTCTTATTTTTGTGTCAGACTTGATTTATCTTGATCTCCATGTATTTCCCAATGTTATACTAATTGTGTCAATAGCATATTCTTGATTCATAGAAAGAAATTTCACAAATTTCTTCTCATATATTTATTACAGCATTAAATTAATTTTTTTAAAGAGGGTGGGGGAATAAAACTGGGTAGATAGGACTCGACAGTAGCATTTGACTTTAGGGGAGAAAAAAAAAAAAAAAATATATATATATATATATATATATATATCTTCTAGATCTTTTACTGCCAAGGAATATTGGAGTTTCAAAATGTGAATGCTGGTACACTTAATTATCTTCGAACCTTTTTAAAAAAAAAAAAGACGGGAAACCCGAGGGAGGCCTGACAGTAAATAAATAATACACACATAAAGGTATGTTTCAGGCACTCGTGAGAAACCACTTGGTGCCTAGTTGGCAGGAAGGATAGTGCGATTCGCATCCGTAGCTAGGTAATGCTGCCATTCAGAAGGTCCTGGATTCGCGTTTCCAGTAAGCCTATAACTTTTGTTGTTTTTCTGTTGTCTAGTTTTCTAATTCTTTATTTCTCCAGAGTGCTTGAAACATACCTTTATGTGTGTATTATTTATTCAAAATTTTTAAATATGTCTACACATCAAAAGATATAACAAACAATATTTTTACACCAAAAACTGACTGCATTTTCCCAACATGTCTACTGCCTGTTTTTTAAAATATCACATGTAGAAAACAACTGTTTCCTAGTGGGGACTTGGGTAAAATTAAAAAACAGCTTATGAGAGAAAAAGTTAACTTTTTCTGCCCTAGGTGGTTTTAAGGGTTTAATCCATGTACCTAAATGGATGACAAATTCGTCCACTGCTGACGTTTCTGAAACAACTATTAACCAATATTTGTATTGAAAATATCTCATAATACATATAAAATTATTATAAACTGCCTGAAGAACATTTTGAAACATCATAAATGTTAAAAATCTTCTGCGCAACAAATAAGTTTGTTCTATCATGTAAAGCACAGACACAGAAAATCTACAATAATCAAACTGGCATACTAGTCAGCTCTTGACAGGCTAATGTACCAAATCCTGGCACACCATGTGGCTACTGGAGTTAAAAACAGTTAACAATAGTGAAAGGTATGCCAACTGGCAGGAGTCTTGTCCTGATGCACTGTCTCATTTTTAAATAGCAGAAAATGGCTTGGATCAACATGATGGGGAGGGAGATAAAGTGGAAGAATTTGACAAATTCACGTTTGCAACCACAATAAACAGTTGCAGTTATTCACTTCCGTCACTGCACACAAGCATGCCCACTGAGTGATTACAGGTTATACTACCCTGACATCTGACATATAAATGCTTTACAAAGTTTAAACTTTGACTCATCTGGTTTTATTACTCTCTTGTTCCATCTCTTTGAGAAATTAAAAAAAAAAAATTTGTGCCAGTTATCCATCGTCATCATTTAAAAAAAAAAAAATAAATAAAGTTTTGCCTCGTTTTGGCGAGGCGCGTCCCGTTCAACCTAGTCGGTTATATTAGGGTGCATGTCCAAATATAAAAGACCCTTAGGTCTGAGGTTAATAATAGTATCATCATCATTTTCCTTTGCTCTCCCTACAAAGAAGGAGCCACCACTACTGCGGGTCCCCTTGCAGGAAGCCTGTCCCATGCACTGACATGTTCTTCTAGTAGTGATGGTTTCTGTGACAATTTACTTCACATGATGAAGTTGCCAACTCAATCCACAACCTCACATTAGTCATCTTGTACCACATTCAAGTAGGCCTATTCTTCACTTTATCTCCCCAGAGACCCTCACATTAGTCATCTTGTACCACATCCCAGTAGGCCTATTCTTCACTTTATCTCCCCAGAGACCCTCACATTAGTCATCTTGTACCACATTCCAGTAGGCCTATTCTTCACTTTATCTCCCCAGAGACCCTCACATTAGTCATCTTGTACCACATCCCAGTAGGCCTATTCTTCACTTTATCTCCCCAGAGACCCTCACATTAGTCATCTTGTACCACATTCCAGTAGGCCTTTTCTTTACTTTATCTCCCCAGAGACCCTCACATTAGTCATTTTGTACCACATTCCAGTAGGCCTATTCTTTACTTTATCTCCCCAGAGACCCTCACATTAGTCATTTTGTACCACATTCCAGTAGGCCTATTCTTCACTTTATCTCCCCAGAGACCCTCACATTAGTTTATCTTGTACCACATTCCAGTAGGCCTATTCTTTACTTTATCTCCCCAGAGACCCTCACATTAGTCATCTTGTACCACATTCCAGTAGGCCTATTCTTTACTTTATCTCCCCAGAGACCCTCACATTAGTCATCTTGTACCACATTGCAGTAGGCCTATTCTTTACTTTATCTCCCCAGAGACCCTCACATTAGTCATCTTGTACCACATTCCAGTAGGCCTATTCTTCACTTTATCTCCCCAGAGACCCTCACATTAGTCATCTTGTACCACATCCCAGTAGGCCTATTCTTTACTTTATCTCCCCAGAGACCCTCACATTAGTCATTTTGTACCACATCCCAGTAGGCCTATTCTTTACTTTATCTCCCCAGAGACCCTCACATTAGTTATCTTGTACAGCATCCCAGTAGGCCTATTCTTTACTTTATCTCCCCAGAGACCCTCACATTAGTCATCTTGCACCACATCCCAGTAGGCCTATTCTTTACTTTATCTCCCCAGAGACCCTCACATTAGTCATCTTGTACCACATCCCAGTAGGCCTATTCTTTACTTTATCTCCCCAGAGACACCTAGGAGGGTAGTGGCAGTTATTACTTTGGTGAAAAACTAAATTATGAATATTGTGAATATATATTACTCTTACATTAAAAATACAAATGTTTGAAACAGTGTTGATTGATGGAAGCTATTAAAGTTATGGAGAACTCAACATATTATTTTGACATTAAACATACAAATGTTTGAAACAGTGTTGATTGATGGAAGCTATTAGACTTATGGAGAACTCACCATGTTATTTTGACATTAAACATACAAATGTTTGAAACAGTATATTAGACTTATGGAGAACTCAACATGCTATTTTGACATTAAACATACAAATGTTTTAAACAGTGTTGATTGATGGAAGCTATTAGACTTATGGAGAACTCAACATTATATTTTGAAATTAAACATACAAATGTTTGAAACAGTGCTGATTGACGGAAGCTATTAAAGTTATGGAGAACTCAACATGTTATTATGACATTAAACATACAAATGTTTGAAACAGTGTTGATTGATGGAAGCTATTAAAGTTATGGAGAACTCAACATGTTATTATGACATTAAACATACAAATGTTTTAAACAGTGCTGATTGATGGAAGCTATTAGACTTATGGAGAACTCAACATTATATTTTGACATTAAAAATACAAATGTTTTAAATAGTGCTGATTGATGGAAGCTATTAAAGTTATGGAGAACTCAACATTATATTTTGACATTAAAAATACAAATGTTTTAAACAGTGTTGATTGATGGAAGCTATTAAACTTATGGAGAACTCAACATTATATTTTGACATTAAAAATACACATGTTTTAAACAGTGCTGATTGATGGAAGCTATTAGACTTATGGAGAGCTCAACATGTTATTTTGACATTAAAAATACAATGTTTTAAACAGTGCTGACTGATGGAAGCTATTAGACTTATGGAGAACTTAACATGTTATTTTGACATTAAAAATACAATGTTTTAAACAGTGCTGACTGATGGAAGCTATTAGACTTATGGAGAGCTCAACATGTTATTTTGACATTAAAAATACAATGTTTTAAACAGTGCTGACTGATGGAAGCTATTAAACTTATGGAGAACTCAACATGTTATTTTGACATTAAAAATACAAATGTTTTAAACAGTGCTGATTGATGGAAGCTATTAAAGTTATGGAGAACTCAACATGTTATTTTGAAATTAAAATACAAATGTTTTAAACAGTGTTGATTGATGGAAGCTATTAAACTTATGGAGAATTCAACATGTTATTTTGACATTGAAAATACAAATGTTTTAAACAGTGCTGATTGATGGAAGCTATTAAAGTTATGGAGAACTCAACATGTTATTTTGACATTAAAAATACAAATGTTTTAAACAGCGCTGATTGATGGAAGCTATTAGACTTATGGAGAGCTCAACGTTATTTTGACATTAAAAATACAATGTTTTAAACAGTGCTGACTGATGGAAGCTATTAGACTTATGGAGAACTTAACATGTTCTTTTGACATTAAAAATACAATGTTTTAAACAGCGCTGATTGATGGAAGCTATTAGACTTATGGAGAATTCAACATGTTATTATGACATTAAAAATACAAATGTTTTAAACAGTGTTGATTGATGGAAGCTATTAAACTTATGGAGAATTCAACATGTTATTTTGACATTGAAAATACAAATGTTTTAAACAGTGTTGATTGATGGAAGCTATTAAACTTATGGAGAATTCAACATGTTATTTTGACATTGAAAATACAAATGTTTTAAACAGTGTTGATTGATGGAAGCTATTAGACTTATGGAGAGCTCAACATGTTATTTTGACATTAAAAATACAATGTTTTAAACAGTGCTGATTGATGGAAGCTATTAGACTTATGGAGAACTTAACATGTTCTTTTGACATTAAAAATACAATGTTTTAAACAGTGCTGATTGATGGAAGCTATTAGACTTATGGAGAACTTAACATGTTCTTTTGACATTAAAAATACAATGTTTTAAACAGTGCTGACTGATGGAAGCTATTAGACTTATGGAGAGCTCAACATGTTCTTTTGACATTAAAAATACAATGTTTTAAACAGTGCTGATTGATGGAAGCTATTAGACTTATGGAGAACTTAACATGTTCTTTTGACATTAAAAATACAATGTTTTAAACAGCGCTGATTGATGGAAGCTATTAGACTTATGGAGAGCTCAACATGTTCTTTTGACATTAAAAATACAATGTTTTAAACAGTGCTGACTGATGGAAGCTATTAGACTTATGGAGAGCTCAACATGTTCTTTTGACATTAAAAATACAAATGTTTGAAACAGTGTAGCCTCATTTCTTTACAATGATAGTTATTAGCCTTATGGAGAACTCAACATGTTATTTTGACATTTAAAAATACAGTTGTTGTAACAATATTTTGATGATAGTTCAGTTTCAGAGAAAACTCAACATGTTATTTTGACATATAAAAGTATAAACTGTTGAATTTAAAATGATGATGAAGACATGGTAAGAACTTGAGCTGATGGCACCAGACAGGAGGACATGGCATGTGTTTGTTGAAGGCTTATGCTCCTTGGGGGGCTAAAGGGTATTGGCCGATTTTTGTGTTTAAAGTAAAATACTTGTTTGTGGTGGTATTTAGTCTATAAGTTACTTGAAAGTGCAGTATGTTGTTTGCCTGTGGTAGTTATTGGTCTGTAAGTTACTTGATAGTGCAAAATGTTATGTACCTGTGGTAGTTATTGGTCTGTACTTGAAAGTGCAATATGTTATGTACCTGTGGTAGTTACTTACTTACTTAGTCATTCCCCTTCTACCGTAATGTGTAGAGGTTTGGAAGAGAGAGCGCCAGACTATCCTATCGGCTGTCTTCCTCCTGGCCTGGTTCCATTCTAGTCCTCGGTCCTTCAAAGATTGTCTAATGTTGTCCTCCCAGCGGACTCTGGGTCATCCTGGAGGTCTGGATCCCTGGCTCTTAGTTTCCCATGCTTGTGGTGGTAGCCGATCTTCTCCCATTCTTCAGACATGGCCAAACCATCTTAGCTGGGACTGTTCTCCTTGGGTCTGCAGGGGGTAGGATTTTAGGTTCTTGACGTATCGTCTGGTTGCGGACCATGTCTCTTCTTGTTACTTCAACCACCTTCCTCAGATACCTCATTTCTGAGGTCTGGATCTGGCTTTTGTGGGTTGTAGTCATTGCCCATGACTTGCATCCATACGTCAAGACTGGGGCATAGGTGGAGTGGTATACAGCCATCTTCGTTTTCTTACCAACTTCTCTTTTGCTGAGGAATCCTCGATTTATGGCCTGAAAAAGTCTCCCAGCTGCTGCTTTTCGAGTTGCCAACTCTTCTTTGATGCCTCCCTTCTGGTCTATAATAGCTCCGAGGTATTTAAAGTGGTCGACCTGCTCCAGGACCTGTTCTGTCAGCTTAATCTGATGCCTTCTTTGTTCTCGTGATATCACCATGGTTTTTGTTTTAGAGCTGCTTATGACCATCCCTCTCTTCTCCAGCCCTTCCTTCCAGACTTGCAGGTTGGATTGGAGATGTGCCTCTGATTTAGCAATCAGGGCAACATCATCAGCCAATGCTAGCTCTGAATTACAGATCTGTCTCATCTTCCAGTACCCCACTGAATACTTTCTTGTTCTCTCCTTACATGCCTTGAAGACATCGTCCATGAGGAGTATGAAAAGACTACTTGACAGGATATCACCTTGTCTTACACCAGTGGTGGTCCTGAACTCTTCTGAATTATGGTTTGCTGTCCTCACATAATTTCTGCAAGACTTGTATAAGCTCTGTATAGCATGAATCAGAGGTGCTGGAATGTTCTTCCTTGCCAAACAGTCCCAAAGTTTGCTCCAGGGGACCCTGTCAAACGCCTTTTCCAGATCTATAAAACAGAGATGGATCTCGCTCTTATACTCGAGAGCCTTTTCACTCAGCTGTCTGAGTGTGAAGATTAGGTCTTGAGTACTTCGGTTTGGTCGGAATCCACACTGGACCTCTTCCAATTGAAGCTCAGCTAGGCATCTGAGTCTCTGCTCTAGGATTCTAGAGTAGATTTTACCAGGGACACTGAGAAGGGATATGCCTGTGGTTTCCACATTGTCGATTACCTTTTTTGAAAATTGGTGTTATGATGGCAATCTCCCAATCCTTTGGTATGGTCTTGTTGCACCACGATGCCTCTAGGACCCTTAAGAGTAATAGGTCACCTGATGCTCCCATGTACTTAACCATTTCTGGTGTTATACCATCATGCCCTGCTGCTTTGCCCATCTTGATTTTCTCCAGTGCTGCCTTCAGTTCTTCCATCTTTATGTCATCTTCATCACCATTGGTTTCCTCTTCTGTGCTAGTGGATATCATTTCTGATGCTTGACCTTGCTCACCATCAAGGAGTTCTGAGAAATATTCTTTCCATTACTTCCTTCGGGGCAGTAAGCAATTTGCCTTGCTTGTCCTTTATAAATTTAAGAGGGCACTGTTTTTCCTTCCTCGTGTTCTTTAGGGTCTTATAGAACAATTTCTGGTCTTCTTGCGCATCCTTTTCTAGCTTTTCTCCAAATTTTTCCCAGGACTTCTGTTTTGCTGCTAGCACCTTGTTCTTTCTTTGCTTCTGTTCTGAGTATCACATATTCTCTATTTTTCTCCATTTGTCCTGTTGTGTTTTTAGTTCCTAAGTATTGTTTCCATGCCATTTTTTTCTCTCTTATTTTCTCTTTAACTTCCTCTGTCCACCAAGGTGTCCTCTTTCTCTTGTTCCCAAGTCGGACTTCACCACATTGCTTCTACAGCAGCTGTCTTTATGGTGTCCTTGAATTTAAGCCAGAGGGTTTCCAAGTCATCAGGTTGTTCTTTTGTGTTGCTCACCGCTGCAGCAATAAGCCCCTGATATCTGGTCTTAATTTCTGGCTCTCTCAGCTTGTAGGTCTTAATGCTCATTTCTCCTGTTCGTTTACTTAGTTTCTTGCATGATGTTAAGCAGTTCCTAGGCTGAGCAACTCTTTCAGTTGTTCTTTTGATGGTTAGCAGGTAGTGATCACTTCCAATCTCTGGTCCCTTCCAGACTCTAGCATCCCAGACATACTTGAATGAGCTCCTCCTAACTATGGCATTGTCGATCACTGACTTCTCATTCTTTGTTGGTTCACATCTAGTGTAAGCATGTATGCGCTTGTGGGGGAACTTTGTGTTTGTAATGATCAGATTCTGTTCACTGCAGAATCTAAGGAGTCGCTTTCCATTGTCATTAAGAGTATCTTCTCCATATCTTCCGATAACTCCACCCCATCTAGCATGGTCATTTCCAACTCTGGCATTGAAACCTCCGAGCATGATAATTTCATCTTGGCAGTCATCCACTGTCCTTTGAAGCAGCTCAAAGAATTCCTCCTTGACCTCTGCTCTCTCATCCTCATTTGGCCCGTACACTATGACAAGGTTGACTATGGTTTCTCCTTCTTTTAGTTTTACAACCATAATGCGCTCCGAGACAAAGTTCCACCCCTGATATTATCTTTTTTGTTTTTCGCCATAATGCAACCCACACCTCCTTTAGCTCTTTCAGATGTGGGTACACCACTGTAGAGCAGCGTGTCACCATGACTCCTTGTCCCTATTTCTAAGTTTCTGTTATAGCCAGGATTTCTAGTTTTGCTTTCCTCATCTCTACCACCAGCTCCTATTCTTTCCCGTTTATACTTCTTGTGTTCCAAGTTCCATAAGTCGTAGTCCATTACAGTTCATCGCCTTTAGAATCAGTCCAGTTTTCTCTCTTGTATTGCTTGTAATCGTGATTGAAAGCAAACAGGTGATTGGCCTGTTGTGCCTTTGCATGGTGGAGGGGCTGCCTCCTTACGACCTCCATGCAGGCTGCCTTCCTCCTTTTTCAGCCGGGCTTGGGACTGGCCTTGGCGGAGTTCCTGTGGTAGTTATTGGTCTGTA
The DNA here is from genome assembly GCA_024509875.1 of Oreohelix idahoensis. Taxonomy (NCBI): domain Eukaryota; kingdom Metazoa; phylum Mollusca; class Gastropoda; order Stylommatophora; family Oreohelicidae; genus Oreohelix; species Oreohelix idahoensis. The sequence goes on along the minus strand of JAMPIV010015400.1, from coordinate 46,657 downwards.
AATTACTTGAAAGTGCAATTGAATATTTGCCTGTGATAGGAAACTCTATACAGAGGGAACAACAGGAGGCAATCTGATCATCAGAAAAAGTCCCCCCCGTCGAACAAGCGTTTCGGCCCATTATTCTCCTTTACACTCTAGGTGGGGGGGGGGGGGCGCAGGCCCACTTGGGTCATGACTCCCAAGTGTCTCAGCCTCCTGTTGTCTTGTGTAGAAAATGAACCCATTCCACATTGGATGCAGCTTTAAAATCCACAATTCCACCAGCAGGAGGCAATTGTGAAAGTAACAAAGTGAAGACAAATTATTGCAGTCGTTCCGCAGCACACCACTGACACGCCTGCGTGAAGCCGACGAGGAGTGAATTCTTTGCGAGCCGGCTCTTGAAATCTAACTTCGCCTGACACCCCATATAATGCACCGCCAGTTTCTTGTAACTGCCATCCTTTCACCAATACAATGAAAAACTCAATGTATTGTGGACTTAGAAAAATTTCAGGGTGTTCCCTATACCGCAATTGGGGCTAGATTTTACTGTCCCGAGTTCCATAGCCCGTTGTGGTTGTTCCACAGCCAGCATGATGCCCTTTCTGCAGTTTCACTAAGCTTCTTCAGTGCCCTTGTTCTCGTTTGTCCTCTCAGACCCAACAGTTTCAATAAATCATATACTGACGCAGCCACAAGCCCTCTTGCACCCACCTCAACAGCCATGACCCTTGCAGTGAACCCACTGTGTCTCAGATCCGCGGCCAGATCACTATACTTTGCCGCTATGAATGAATTTTGCTCGTCCAATCTGGATTCAACTGGCACGGTCTATTCAATCATTATAACCTGCTGCGATGATGAAGAATGCAGCACTATCCAGCCGTCTTCTAGATTTTCTGATACTCTCTGGATATGCCCCTCGTCCAGGTAGGTTTACCGCCATCTCCCAGTCATTTGCACAGTCAAGAAGAGATGGTAAACTGCTACCTGATTTACTCGGTTTGGGGTGTGCTGACTTTCCTGCTCTCAGAAAGTATGTATTTGCGGTGCTCAGCCTGACTTTGCTATTCGCCTTCATCCTTGCTAGATCTATTGTCGCAGCCAGCTCACTTAGCACTTTGTTGTGGCGCCATGTGTATCGCCCTTGCCCTAATGCCACCTTGCAAGCTGAAAGCACGTGTTCAAGTGTCTGCCTTTCCTGGCATAGGGGGCACTGCTCATCATCCGACTTTCCCCATCTCAGAAAGGTTTGTGGCCGATGGCAGGAGGTCATACATTGATCTAATAATGAAGCTGAGCCTCAGAGGTGCCATATGCCATATATCATTCCATGTCAAGGACCTCTGCAGGGCTCCTTCTCATGTAGTCCATTGGCCTTGTTGGACCTGCTGCACTGCTTTTTGCAACCTCTTATCATTCTCAGCTCCTCGTATCTCCTGAACTACCATGTCTCTGCACTCCCTGCTGCTTGATGCCTTGGACCACCAGCGGATGTCTCCATGGCCAAATCCCTGTCTATTTGTCTGTGTATATCCGATTACCTCCCTCAGTTTGAGCGACTCCTGGGCAGCATCAACAGCTTCTTCCACTCTCCACTTCCTTCCCATTTTCAGTGTTGGCTGAATGAACTTAACCACATCATCTGCTGACTCGCGCAGCATCATTGCAAGCCTTGCCTTTCCCACTTTGTACTCTTCAACAACTGACTTGAAAGGAAGCACAAGTTTTGACTTTATGCAGTACAGTGCTACTTCTGACAGACCTGGTGGTACCCCTAGCCATTTCCTCATGTTGACCTTCTGCTCTATAGCTTCCACTGTACTGGTGCTTACTTCATATATAAGCAGTGGCCACAGCAACTTAGGTCTGTAAATTACTTGGAAGGGCAGTATGTTGTTTGCCTGTGGTAGTTATTAGTCTGTAAATTACTTGAAAGTGCAATATGTTATGTGCATGTGGTAGTTATTGGTCTGTAAATTACTTGAACACCCGTGTGTTACCAGGGCCCGAAAGGGGAGCAAAGAATAGTAACACTGTATCCTGGTTACCCCATCCCGTAAAAAAATTTTTACCACAAAAACTTCAACAAACATGGACAAGTCAAATACAGAAATTACTTGAAAGTGCAATATGTTATGTGCCTGTGGTAGTTATTGGTCTGTAAAATACTTGAAAGTGCAGTATGTTATTAACCATTTGTGGTTATTAGTCTGTAAATTACTAGAAAGTGCAATATGTTATGTGCATGTGGTAGTTATTGGTCTGTAAATTACTAGAAAGTGCTATATGTTATATACCTGTTGTGGTTATTAGTCTGAAAGTTATTTTAAAAAGATAAAGCTGGAGGGGTAGACATTAATACTGTATCAACATTTGCAAAAAGGCAAGAGGAGCTTCCATTGCAGTGGGAACTATTTGGAGTTCCAAGAGAATTAAGTCCAACACAAAAATCAGAATTGTCAACTCAAATGTCAAGTCATTTCTATTGTATGGCTGTGAAACATGGAGAACAACAAAAACAAGAACTAAGAAGCTACAGACTTTCACAAATGGGTATTTGTTTAGAACATAAGGACTGAAATGATAAGTTCACCAATGCTGAACAGATGACGAGAACCAGACAAGTTGTCAGTGGCACGAGAGATGAGAAGATGATGCTGGAGATGGATAGGACACATACTGAGGAAACCTGCTGATTGCATCACAAGGCAGGCTTTGTTCCATAACCCCCATGGTAAGAGAGGTAGAGAGAGACTATAAAACACGGAGAAGAGAACTGGAGACAGAGTTGAAAGGGATGAGGAAGACAAGGAAAGATGTTGAGCAGACGGCACAGGACAGGAAGACTTGGTATAAGTTTGTTGATCCCCTGTGTTCCTTAGGGAGCGGAAGAGTATTGAATGAATATATCACGACCTTGTCATACCATTTCAATCTTTCTACTCTAAGCAAAGACCCATTTATGACAGCTTGTAATGTCTTGGTTGTTGTTTTTTATTTTTTTATTCTCCATGAACAATACAACATGACATCTTGACTTGACATCTGAGTTGAAGATTGAGTTGAAGAAATATTGAGTTGAAGAAAGATTGAGTTGAAAATTGAGTTGAGGATATCTTACTGCAAGAAAATGAAGTTGAAAGCTCCTCCTCTGTGTGTGTTATTTTTGTCTTTGGACCGAATGACAATAAAACAAATTCCTTATTTTTCTCCTGATTATTTCACATCTGTCATCAAAACTATCATTGCTAGATACATCTTGGATGGGTATTGACTGAAAAAAAAATTTGAAAAAAAATTGATTCGTCTTACAAGGACAAAAGACAAAGAAAAAAGGCAACGTTGCGGCCACAAGGCCTTTGTCAGGTAAAGGATAGAAAGTGAGAGCTAAGTAGGACATATAATAATCTAAATACAAATAAATATAAAAACTGGGTACTTCCCTAAAGGTGGCTAAGACCTAGCATGCCCACTGAAAGGAGAGCATGCCATGAGAAAATGAAATGACTGCCATTTCCGGATGTAAAGAGTAGATGCTAAGAAGCTAAGAAACAAAACTGAACAAGAAACTACCAAAATGTAATAATAATGAGTAGGAAAAAAATCTATAATTAAATAAATAAACAAAACATAGGGTGGGGGGGGGGTGTCGACGGACAAATAGAATAGGAGTGGAATGGTTCACCTCAGACAACAAAGGAGTGTAGGGTGTTAAGACCACCTGGTTTGAGATACCCCATACAGTGGATGAAATGATGTTCAAGCTGGACTCGGCTGACAGTATCAGAGGAGCAGTATCTGATCACAATGACAGAATCACCTTTTTCTATTTTTTTTTTTTCAATACCCATCCACCGTACTCCACGTCTTACTGCAGTTTGCCTTATCTTCCTCGACCAGATGCATCTTGCACTTCAACTGAATGCTCATTCTATTTCTTACTATGTGCAAATGATATCAGGAAATGATGAGGACGGCTTGAAGATGTTGGAAAAGGGTGGGTTAAAAAAAAACTACTGTCTTAGCAAGAAGTACAGTGAACGTCAATTATTAGAACATCAATTATCCAAACCACCACCGCTACCAAAAATAATGACAGTATCTACTTTTAGTGCACTAAGTCATTATAATTGTATTTCTCTGCAATTACTTTTGTCTGTTTTTTTCTTTTTATGTAAAAATATGTGATTTATAGTTGAAACCATATAAAACATTTCTGTACGTTCAAAATAAATATAATATACATTGTTTCTTCAGAACTTTTTGGTTATTATTTACAAACCATTTCCTAAATAAATAAATTTTTTTACTACTTCATATTTCAAAATACAGGAGTAATAACCTTGCATATAATAAATTAACTGTAGGCCTAATTAAACTTTGTTTCATATAAACTGGTATTCTCATGTATGCTTGATTACCCGAACTATTTCATTAACCAAACCAACCTTGGTCCCAATTAGTTCAGATCATCGATGCTCTCTGTATTACTTTTTTTTTTAAGTCTCCTATTGGCAAAATGATTTATCAATGTGTTATGAGTAGTAATGATTTTATCTTACTTTAAAAGCCACAAAATACATTTTGTTTCCTGAACAATATTTGACATGCGGCATCTTGTGATTACCAAGAAATTATATGGAGGGCTTCAAGAATTAAAGGTTTTTAACATATGTTCTAATGCCCCTGGCGGTTCCTGGTGGTTTCTTACGAGACAAAGGAAGAATAGGATGTCTGCTTCCTCGGACATATCAAACAAGGCGACTAATACGAGGTTGTGCACGAGCGTGGCAACATCATAATGTAAAACTAAATATTTTTTTTTTTAACGTACGCCCACTATTACTCGAGGCGAAATCTCAGGTTAGTATATCTAACCTGAGACTGATTTTACGTGAGTATCCTATTTTCCCTGTACACTGACAGGTGTCCTCTCACCATTCAGGCAGATACTCGTCGTCTTCGGAGAATGTAAAATTAATTGCTACAGAAACCACTGCTGTGACAGCATGTAAATGCTTTGGGTAGGCTTCCTGTAAGGGAGATAACTGCAGTGGTGGCTTCCATGTTCCATCAGGAGTGAAAGGGGAAATGATGGTGATGCTGATGATGGTGGTATTGAGGTTTACCAAAATTACATGGAGGACTTCAAAGAGTTAAAGCAACTATCAAGTGTTTTTATTACAAGTAAGACAGACTTGTCTGATTTTCTATTAGAAAAACTCAAACATGCTTGAAGCCAAAACAAATGTGGTCCCACCCAAACTCAAAACTTGCAGTCATTAGTTGAGAAACAGTTCAATACCAGATTATCTCAACAAAATTTAAGCTGTAGAAAAACATGCTGCATAAAAAAATTATTATCTTCTGAAATAAAGAATTTAAAAACATGAAAAAATCTTTCTGTATTTGTCTCTAGCATGTGTTTATCCTGATATTTTTTTGTTTAATGCTCACAATTGCAAATGGAATAAAACTTGGACTGGGTCAAAAATTTTCGGCAAAATCTTAGAGCACTTTTTTGTTTTTCTTTCTGTGACAAATATATCAAAATGTATCTTTAAAAACTCTATAACTTTAACAACTATTAGAAAACATATCTTTTATTCCCTGACAATAATTTGGAAAAGATACTTTAACAGTTACTATTTTAATACATAAAAAATATCTCTTTTCAGTTACATAAATTTTTATCTTCATATGAAAATTTTCATTTTCTGTTATATTGAAACGATATAATAAATTTTTTTTTTGTTTTTTTTTTGTTGGTAAAGTAGATTTGAAAAACTTTAAATTAAAAAACAAACACATGGGTGTCTCTCTAAGTGTTAAACAAATTCAAACAGTTAGAAAACGGTCAAGGGGTAGTAACTGAGAATACACTTGCACACAAGGAAACATACATACCTCAAATATTGCAAAACATTTGAATCTCCTGACCTGAGATTAATTATAAGACTACAGATATATTATCAGGTACTGAAAATACAATGGTATGACATATATAAGAGACTATGTATCCATCACAGACCAAGTAAAATAATATAAAAGAATATTAAGCAACACTCTAGAGCTAGCAATTACAATATCTGCAGAACGAAATCAATGTGAGAACAAAAAACGTGATACCCATGAACAGACATTCTCAAGATGCTACAGCAAAGCCAGAGGTGGTCATACCCCTGAGCTTAACAGATAAGAAAGCCAATAAGATTTGTATGACATAAATTCCTGAGAAGGACCTTATTTCTTCTACTGATTTTGTTAACAATTCCTTCATTCACTATACTCTAACTTTGACAAATTTATGTCAAGCCTTTTGCTATATCCTAACTTTGACAAATTTATGTCAAGACTTTCGCTATATCCTAACTTTGACAAATTTATGTCAAGACTTTCGCTATATCCTAACTTTGACAAATTTATGTCAAGACTTTCGCTATATCCTAACTTTGACAAATTTATGTCAAGACTTTCGCTATATCCTAACTTTGACAAATTTATGTCAAGACTTTCGCTATATCCTAACTTTGACAAATTTATGTCAAGACTTTTGCTATATCCTAACTTTGACAAATTTATGTCAAGACTTTCGCTATATCCTAACTTTGACAAATTTATGTCAAGACTTTCGCTATATCCTAACTTTGACAAATTATGTCAAGACTTTCGCTATATCCTAACTTTGACAAATTTATGTCAAGACTTTCGCTATATCCTAACTTTGACAAATTTATGTCAAGACTTTCGCTATATCCTAACTTTGACAAATTTATGTCAAGACTTTCGCTATATCCTAACTTTGACAAATTTATGTCAAGACTTTTGCTATATCCTAACTTTGACAAATTTATGTCAAAACTTTCGCTATATCCTAACTTTGACAAATTTATGTCAAGACTTTCGCTATATCCTAACTTTGACAAATTTATGTCAAGACTTTCGCTATATCCTAACTTTGACAAATTTATGTCAAGACTTTCGCTATATCCTAACTTTGACAAATTATGTCAAGACTTTCGCTATATCCTAACTTTGACAAATTTATGTCAAGACTTTCGCTACATCCTAACTTTGACAAATTTATGTCAAGACTTTCGCTATATCCTAACTTTGACAAATTTATGTCAAGACTTTCGCTATATCCTAACGTTGACAAATTTATGTCAAGACTTTCGCTATATCCTAACTTTGACAAATTTATGTCAAGACTTTCGCTATATCCTAACTTTGACAAATTTATGTCAAGACTTTCGCTATATCCTAACTTTGACAAATTTATGTCAAGACTTTCGCTATATCCTAACTTTGACAAATTTATGTCAAGACTTTCGCTATATCCTAACTTTGACAAATTTATGTCAAGACTTTCGCTATATCCTAACTTTGACAAATTTATGTCAAGACTTTCGCTATATCCTAACTTTGACAAATTTATGTCAAGACTTTCGCTATATCCTAACTTTGACAAATTTATGTCAAGACTTTCGCTATATCCTAACTTTGACAAATTTATGTCAAGACTTTCGCTATATCCTAACTTTGACAAATTTATGTCAAGACTTTTGCTATATCCTAACTTTGACAAATTTATGTCAAGACTTTCGCTATATCCTATCATCAGTTCAAAAACTTTCCATGCCTTCTTTATTACTTTTTGGAGCCGTGGTAGCACAGTGGTTAGTGCACTGGCTTCCTAGCTAGGTGGTCCATGGTTCGATCCCCAGTTGAGGTGGGATTTTTTTAGACCGCAAATGGCTCCGGAGTTGACCCAGCCTCATGAATTGGGTACCAGAGCAACTCTAGGAAGGTTAAAGCGGCCGGCGTGATGCCGACCACATCACCCCTAGTTTGCCGATGGTCAAGAAAATACTGGCCTAACACCATATTCCCAAAATGCCTCAATGGGCATGTAATGGGATCCTTTTACCTTTTAAATGTATCCCCAATTCCCTTGTTTTGTGTTTTTTTTAAATCTCCCACTATTTCTCTTGTCCTGGGGATTCCCCAACAAAGACTGTGCTGTAATGCTATCAACTAGTTACCTCACTATGTGTCCTATCCAATGCCAGCTACTTTTCCCCACTTTATGTTCCAATGGTATTTGTCTAGTTCTTTCCATTGCGGTGATTTTGGCATACCTTTTCACCTCAAATTTCAAGTCTTCATGAGGTTAATGAACTTATAGGGAACTACATGACGATGCCTCATCAGTTGCCCAAGTAATTCATTGCCTCAACTGTTGAAAGCCTTTTCACAGTCAACAATGTAAAGTGGTGAGTTCAGATCTTCTTCTTCAGACTTCTACATTAATGACTCTAATAAAGGCAGTAGTCATCTCAAGGTTCCTGACATCTACAGACAGTTTTTCACGGAGAGAAGTGGGTTGTTGCCATATGCCGCTCCATTTATCATAAGGCGGTTTGGGTTGCACTTTGTTGCGCGCCTTGCAGTCCAGTGCATCCAATTTCAGCACGCATTTATATAGCGGCTGCTTTCCTACTTTTTGGTTTTTCTCAACTTCCTTGCAGTTCTGCTACACTATATGGCTGGTATGTACATGACTGGTGACTACAAAAATGTAGAAAACTTGTAATGACAAAACTTAAGCAGCCATCTTGGCCAGAAGTCATAAGTTCAGTTCTAAGCTCTGTTCAATATTATGTGCAGTGTAGCTATCTGGTCTATACAGGATCTGTTTTGTCAAAAAACCTGCCGGCTGTTCTCTTAACTACCTGTCTATGGCTTCTTTTCACCTCTCAAGGAAGAACCTGTTTAATATTTTCCCTTGTAAATAACATGTTATTTGTGCATTTTTGCTAATCTCCCTTGTTTAGCAACTTGACCAGATACTCTCCCTTCCAGTCTGCTGGTATTTCTTATCCTTCCCACAGTTTCCCACGTCATGTGTATAATATCTATACAGAGTTGTCAATGTCTGCTTTAGTAGTCTGTGCTGGAATGCCATCTGGGTCAGCTTCCTTTCTTTTAGAAGCCTTATGGTTTTTTTTCTTCCTTATTTGGTTTTTCATACTCGCCTTGAAATGTCTGCTTCCAGGATTTATTTATTTATTGGCTGGACAGCTGGAGAATTTTGTAGAGCTAATTTAAGTTCATTTAAATGTTTTGTCTCTCTTTGTTCGTCTTTTGTGTTGCTAAGAAATTTTCCATTCTTGTCCTTTATATGGCCATTTCGATTGTTGATATTTCCAAGTTAGTTTTTTTTTTTTTTTTAATACTGTTGTGCAGGTACTTCAAAATTCCTTAGATTGCTGCATCCTCTGTCTCACTTGCCAGCATGTTAATATATTTCCTCTTGCTTTTCTGATAAATCTTCTTACTTCTTTGTTTGCTTCAATGTATGATTCATGAGCCAAGGCTCTGGATCAGGCTTTGCTTCCTTGTTATTTCCCTGTATCTCACTGATGATTTCTATTCTTATCCACGCTTTGTGCTGGTGTTCTGTTATGCCCAGTACTTCTCCACATTTCAAGTCATATATATTTCTTACCTGTTGCCAGTGTGGTCTTCTGTGTTTGCTTCATTTTCTAGTTGTTTAAGCATTTCATAAGTATAGTAAATGTAACCATAAAATGTTCTTCTGTTCTTCGACTTCTGGGATTTTAAACATTAACATGCTGTCTGTAGCCATGTCTTACTGTACATCTTCTGAGCTTCATCTTTACTTTGGCTAACAGAACATGATGTTCTGATGTCATACCTACCCCTTGCCCTGCTTGTACGTTTTGTTTTGGTTTTAAGGACTATCTTCATTGCACATGGACGACTCAATCAGTGCTCTGATCTCCTCCATTAGATCACACAAGGAGGATCTCACCACAGTGCACAAACTCTGTAGCAGTGATGCAAATCCCAATGTGTGTATATAGTAATCAAACATTCTATAAATATTTTTGTGGTGGGTAGGTTTCTAATTTTTAAATTTTGCCAGGGCAGAAGCCTTATGGCCTACTCTTTACGATTTCCAACTGCCGTTGGATTTTTAATGTGCGCTACTTGCACACAGGACCTATTTTTTCACACTTATCCGAGAAGGCTAGGCATCTCACTACCCAGGAGACCAGGGGGGAGGTATGACATCATTAGGCCACTGGTTCTGGAAAAAAACTTCCATAAATTACATTCCCTCTATTGGGAATTGAACCCGGTACCTTTATAATTTGAGGCGGATGCCATACCTTTCAGCCATTCAAACCCCAAACGTTATGTAATAACGAGCAAAACTTCTTGATTATGCATATAAGATTATCTGATTTTATGTCCTGTATTCTGACGATATTCATGTTGCCGTAATTTATTCTTTTACGTGGAAACATGTGTGCTCCTATAGGAAGTTGACATGAGGCATAGAAGTATGATATAATTTCTCATTTCTGCTACCACCTGCGCCGTTTTCCCTTGTTCTTTTAGTGTCTGAACTTTCCAGTGCCCAATCCTTAGATTTACCAAGAAGTAAAAAAAGGTGAGGAAGTAGCCAAGACTCCTTTCAGTTTTCTCTATATTGAGTCTTTCAAAAAGGTATTCCCATAGCAAATACTGCCACAGGGGAGTGAAATGTTAGAGACTTCACTATACTAGGTCCAGCATCGAGAGGTGGGGGTGACCAGTTCCCTTCCTCGCTGCATTTTCCTTCCCTAACTCAAGAGATAAGTCAGGTACCCATTTACAGCTGGGTAGACTGGAGCGTGGTGATACTTTGAATTGAACCTGGCACCTTTGTCACAAAAGACCAGCGCTTTAACCACCCTGTCAATCAGACGCTAAGATTGAGTCATAAACCTCCTTAATACAGTACTTTCTTCCATCTTGAATGATCGTGTTGTGTACCATGTCGTCAGTGTTGTGTACTCCATTCACAAAATAATAAATAAAGCCTTGTATAAAGAACCCACTATTTAAATACTTCAATAGAACACACATATTGACAACCAAGATGAATATGTACACAATGAAAACATTATAAGGAACGTATGTTCCTAGCTGAACTGCCATCCAGCACCACACAGGGGGAAAACGTGCAGCCCTTGGCTGGTCACCCAACAACATTTGGTTCGTGCGGTCATTGCACATTAGCGCATAAAGCCGATATAACAGGAATGAAGCTGGTGTTCCGTTATAATCTTTAACTGATTGAGCTTAATTATTTGAATTACTTGCTTCGGATGACGTGTTCCTGCTGTTGATGTTGTATTGCTTTAAAGTTTCTGCAGAATGGAATAGGTGGTCCCGTACTCAACCCTCCATAGTTGCCGTCTATGAATTGCCTGATAGGGCACAATGTCACGATTCTTTGCTCCCCTTTTTTGAGCTTCATTATGTATAGATGTTTATTTGCTCTTATTCACCCACAAACTTGTTTTACGTGAACTGATAAAAATTCACATAATCAAAGTGTGTTCCTTCTTTCTGTATGTAAGTCCTATTGTTATGACATTAATATTATGTTGCTAAATAATGGGTACTATTATGTAAGTCCTATTCATTATGAGCTGCTGCAATCTCTGTTGTTCGTCCATCACGGGTGATGAAGACCACTCTGTTCATCCAATTATTTAGGAATATGTTAGGTTAGTCTATGGGTACGAAGGTGACTGATGAGCCCGATGCGGGCCTTGAAAGATCTCGGACAGTGTGGGCAGGGAATGTTTGCTTCATGTGAAGGTTTTATTACACGGTCATTTCTAGCTTGTCTCCGCTGTTCCGCTGCTGCTCTTCTGGATGATTCGCATGCCGCTGCACCTTTACGAAGAGATGTGCGCCAAGCAGTTCGGTCTTGCGCAGCAGCTTCCCATGTGTCTGAGTTTATGTCAAAGGTTTTCAATGACGTCTTTAACGTGTCTTTGAAGCGCTTCTTTTGGCCACCATGGGAGCGTTTACCCTTCTGTATCTCACCATAAAAGAGTATCTTTGGCAGTCGATTGTCTAGCATGCGGACTACATGACCTGCCCAGCGAACCTGTGACTGCATCAGAATAGTATCAATACTAGGGATACCAGCTCTGTCAAGAACGGCGGTATCCAGGATCTTGTCTTGCCATTTGATGTTCATTATCTTCCTGAGACAGACTGTATGGAAGTGGTTTAGCTTCTTTACGTGGAGCCTGTATACAGTCCATGTTTCACTTGCATATAGCAGCACTGGAAGTACCGCAGCTCTGTACACCTTCAGCTTTGTCTGTAGACTAATGCCACTTCAATGCCAAACGTTGGTGTATAATCTGCTAAATGTGCTGCTGGCTTTGGAGATCCTGGTGTTCACCTCATCATCAATGACAATGTTCTGGGATAGTGTGCTACCAAGGTATGTGAATCTGTTCACAACATTCAGTTTCTCACCATTAACCTTGATGATTGGCTCAGTATAAACTGTGCCAGGAGCTGGTTGGTACATGATTTCTGTTTTCTTCGTGTTGATGGTAAGCCCAAAGTTGGCGCAGGCTTCGGAGAATCTATCCACACTATGCTGCAGATCAGCCTTTGAGCCAGCATTGAGGGCACAATCATCAGCAAACAGAAGATCTCTGATGGTGTGTGATTTGACCTTGGTTTTTGCTTGAAGCCTCCTAAGGTTAAACAATTTTCCATCAATACGATAACTAATGTCGATTCCTGTGTCCCCGTCTCTAAAAGCATCAGTCAGCATAGCAGAAAACATGATACTGAACAGAGTCGGTGCAAGTACGCACCCTTGTTTAACTCCATTTGAGACGGGAAAAGGCTCTGATAGCTCACCGTTTTCCTGAACTCTAGCCTGCATTCCATCATGCAGTTGCTGCACTATTGTGATAAATTTCTTTGGGCAGCCATATTTTGCCATGATCTTCCATAGACCCTCTCTACTGACCGTGTCGAACGCCTTTGTCAAGTCGATGAAAGCTGTGTACAGGTCACAGTGCTGTTCTTGGCATTTTTCTTGTAGCTGTCTTGCAGCGAACACCATATCTGTGGTTCCACGTTCTTTCCGGAATCCACACTGACTTTCAGGTAAAAGACCTTTGTCAAGATGAGCCGTAAGGCGATTCAAAAGGATTCTGGCGAATATCTTCCCAGCGATTGATAAAAGAGAGATGCCTCGATGATTGTTACAGTCTTGGCGATTACCTTTACGTTTATATAGATGTATAATTGACGCATCTTTGAGATCGAGTGGGATGGTTTCACTCTGCCACATTTGCTGGAAGATCATGTGAAGTTTCTCTATCAGAACTGCACCACCATCTTTATAAACCTCAACAGGAATTGAATCGGAGCCGGGGGCCTTTCCACTAGACAGTTGACGAATCGCTTTCTTAGTTTCCTCCAGAGTTGGTGCATCATCTAATGCTTTATTTATAGGAATTTGGGGCAGGCCGATGATGGCTTCGTCGTTAATAGATGATGGCTGGTTCAGAATATTATTAAAATGTTCAGCCCAGCGTTGGAGCATTTTTTCCTTGTCTGTAATTAGTGTTTTTCCATCTGCATTAAGGAGGGGAAATGATCCTGATGATGTTGGACCATAGACCGCTTTGAGTGCAAGGTAAAAATTTTTCAAGTCATGGCTGTCAGCAAAGCCTTGGAGCTCATCTGCTTTATTACTCAGCCATGAATCCCGCATCTGGCGTAGTTTATTTATGTTGGACGATTCTACGCATGTTGCTGAAAGCGTCTTTCTTGGATGAAGATTTTGGATCATTTAAATATGCTTTATGGAGATGGTGTTTCTCAGCCAACATCTGCTTTATATCATCTGAGTTCTCATCAAACCAGTCATTTTGTTTCTTGATGGAAGGACCCAGGACCTCTGTAGCAGTGTTGTAGATCTGCTCACTTAGGGCTGCCCAATTTGTTTCCACACTTTGGCCGTCTAGCGAGATAGATTTGAGACGGTCTTCTAAGGTGTCAGTAAATGACTGTTTGATTTTTGTCTTCTTTAGTTTGGTGACATCCAGCCTCTTTTGAGTTTTCTTCCCCTGAGGGCGCCTGGCTGGTTGGATACGAATTTTAAGTTTAGATACAATGAGGCGATGATCAGTCCAACATTCGGCACCACACATGGACATGGTCACCCAGACATCTTGCCTGTCCTTCTTCCTAACAATTACATAGTCAATTAAGTGCCAATGCTTTGAGCGAGGGTGCATCCAGGAGGTCCTGTTGCGGGTAGGAAGTCGAAAAATGGTGTTGGTGACAAGGAGGTCATGTTCTGCGCAAGTCTGGAGGAGAAGAAGTCCATTGCTGTTACAGCGACCCACGCCGTACCTTCCAATAGTGCCATTCCAGGAGATGTTATCTGAGCCTACTCTTGCATTAAAGTCACCAAGAATGATGAGCTTATCTGCTTTAGGAACTGATGCAATGACTGCATGTAGTTCTTCGTAAAACTTATCTTTGACATCATCCTGGTTTGTCATAGTTGGTGCATACGCGCTAATGATGGTGGCATGTTTTCTTCCATAGAACAGGGGGATCTTGACCGTCATCAGTCGGTCATTTATTCCCTTTGGGGGCCCCGCTAACTTGCTGACAATTGCTGTTTTGATTGCAAATCCAACCCCTGCTTCTCGTCTTTCTTCAGTTCCTCTTCCGCTCCAAAAGAATGTATAACCTGCACCCTTTTTGCAAAGTTGGCCCTCACCTGCAAGTCGAGTTTCACTCAGTGCTGCTATGTCAATGTTGTACCTGGCCAGTTCTCTCCCAATCAGGGCAGTTCGTCTCTCAGGTCTGTTTGCTTTAAAGTCTTTGTCAAGGAGAGTGCGCACATTCCATGCGCCTAGAATGAGGGGGAAAAATCTGTCCTTTCTTTTTCTTATATGTCGCCCGCCGAAGTAGGGTACCCACCAACCGCGGTAAGCTGGTTAGGTAATGGTGGAGCAGGCAATGTTTAGGGCACCTTTTCTAGCCCCTTCCTCATGCCATGGAGGTGAGCAGTGCTTTCCTAAAGAGGGCTGCTCAGTCACTCAGGGGGCTGCCGAATCCCACTGCTGCTCCGATCAGTGGAAGACGACCATATGGCCTGAGCCGCCTGTGTGTAGGTCTGCGACTACGACTGCCAGCGTACCCACGCCTGCCGCTTCGCCGCTCGCCCATCGCCACAGGACTTGTTGTGAGTGGATGGATGAATGGATGAAAGAGTGACTTGCGCAGTGATTTGGATTAAAGTGAGGAAGAGTTGCGCAATTCATCGACCTCACTCTCTCGCCTGGGTCCATCTCAATCCAGTGGCAAGACAAGTCAAGACGACTGGAGATGAAGTCAGGTGCAGTGGATGACCAGGGCTTTCTACGTGCCTCGCCGTGCTCCTTACGCTCCACAGCGCGTTGCTGGTAATCGCCGTCATGCCCGTTGAACCAACAGGTGGTTTCTTCCGCGCAGTCTATCGAATCCAGTCTTCGCATGCATGGGTAGGCAGACCCTAACTCACCGAAGGTTTATAGCCATTCGGCTACCCTCACCTAGTTTAGCTGGC
Organism: Oreohelix idahoensis; assembly: GCA_024509875.1. NCBI lineage: Eukaryota > Metazoa > Mollusca > Gastropoda > Stylommatophora > Oreohelicidae > Oreohelix > Oreohelix idahoensis. Next base: position 31,200 of record JAMPIV010015400.1, on the reverse strand, counting down.
CTGTCAAAGCCGTTGCCCGGGGGGTGGCCGCTGTCGCATGCTGACAGCTACGAGGAGCCACAGGTGAGAGCTGGATGCCAGGTTTGGACCAAAGGTGGCCGGCTGCCCTGAAAAGGGCATGACAGCTCCTTCACCAGAGGTACTACAAATACCTGACTTCTCTACATCAACGGTCAACTGTAATGGACGTCCAACGTCTTCTACCTCTTGTCTTGATGGTGCACTCTGATAGACTCTTTCCTGTCCATCTCGTGCAGTTATCTTCCCACTTATAGCACTGTCTTCCTCTTGCATGTTTGCCTTCAACTCTGCCTTCTATTATGGTCTTCAGTAAGGTGTTGTCTTTTTACATGGCCAAAATATTTTAGCTGTCGATATCTCCTTCATTAATTCTCTTTTAATTCCTAGGTTTTATAGTATCTCTTTATTTGTTTCCTTCTCTTTATTTGTTTTCTTCTCTTTATTTGTTTTCTTCTCTTTATTTGTTTCCTTCTCTTTATTTGTTTTCTTTTCTTTCCATGAGACTGGCCCATTCTTCTAAATACCCACTTCTCAAACAGCTAAATGCTTTCTTCTAAATGCGTGTTCACTGTCCATGTTTTGACACCATACAATAATGAAGAATATATATAACATTTGATGATTCTCGGTTTGATTTTGTGAGTTAGTTGTTTAGATGTCAGCATTTGTCTCAGGTAGTTGAATGTAGTTTTGCCCATTCCTATTCTCTTGATGTATGTTTCACATCTGCTATTGTAAGTCCTATTATATAGTATATATTATAAGAAGACACTGACGATGGATGGGACACAGTTGAGGAATATGGTGGGTAGCATTACAAGGCAGTTCTTCTTCAGGCATCCACAGGGGAGTAAAACAGGTATAGAGGGTGACTGAAAAACACGCGAAGAAGAAAACCGGAGATAGAAATTCAAGGGATAAAAAAAGACACGGACAGATTTTAAGTGGATGGCACCCGAAAAGAGGACTTAGCTCGAATTTGCTGAAGGCCTATGTTCCTTGGGGAACTGAAAGGTGGTAGTGATGATGATGATGATGTGTGTGTGCGCGTTCTCACGCATGCGCTTGAGAGAGATATGAGTCTTTTTGTGCACCACACGGGGGTCTTGTATATTAATAAGCTACGTATGAAGAAGAACAAAAAGAAAGCTATGTGAATCACAAAAGGGCATGGACGCGAATGTGTTTATGCGTGGTTGTGAGGGTGACTTGAAATTGTTTGCAGTAGCAACGAGACCATTACGTGAAATATGTCCATCGGGACTAGCTGTGTTTGAGAATTGTTTGGAAATGTCCGTATGGATGGGCTGTGTTATAGGCAGTGTTGAATCTTATCAATAAGACGTCTCACAATGATATAATATTTCAGGAAAGTGTAGGATACATGTACATGGATAAAAAGAGAATACTGAAATAATACGGACGTGTTGGAATCATTGTAACTGATTGATATTGAATAATTACTTGCGCATGGACTTGGCGTGGAATATGTGAATAAAATATTTATGTGCAGAGAAGCACTGAGATGTTCAATGAATGACTGAATTATAATTAAGTGGATTATGTGATATGATTATGATCAAGGATTTTATATGAAGAGAAGTTAAAGTGGACATTATTAAAGATGTTAGGTGCGATCTGGAAGTTCAAGAGTACTGTTGATCAAGTTGCCTTTGGCTGTTTCGTTTAGAAGTATTGTGTCATTGTTTACTGACACCCCACCAACACAATATCACAAAACCCCTAGCATGTAACAATATGTAACAGACTTGCACACAACAAGAACCAAAGACAACTTACAGTTCTGGCATATCTCCTGCTGATTTTGCTCCACTCAGCTTCAGGTAATTGTAATGTTCTCTATACCAAACAAAAAATAATCAGTTTATTAACACGTAGGTAATTATGCGATCTTTACAGGGGAAATAATGCTACTGCTCAGCTTTAGATATTGGTAATACTCTTCACTAATTAAAAAACAAACAAACAAAGTCAAGCAACTTCAGTCTATTATCAATAGGTAATTATCATATTCTTCATAAGAAAAAATTATGCAGCTCAGCTTTAGCTACTATTTAACACATTAACTACCGAATTGAAAAACACACTGTGGCCAAATTAAATTTTTTTCCCATTTTCATCCTGTAGGTGTTTGCACAAAGTAAGCTATAGTTTTCGTAATTGTTTACAGATTTTTATGAATTACACATCATTTTAAAGATAAATGAATGTACTATTATAATAAGCACCATTTGTAACTCTAATAAAGGTTGCTGCTATTTAACGGCCCTCCGATGGCCGAGGACATGCAACATTTTCACAATTATAACTGCTTGCGCCCCATCTCTATCAAAATCTCTATTTCTATCAATGTGCACACCGTTTTCACTCGTCCTCGTCGCTAGATCTATCAGTCAATTGTTGAAACAAGTTTCTAGCCTATTCAGCCGTTAGACGAGATGTACAAGCCTTTTTTGTGGTCCTATCACTAGTTGCCATGGTAAACAATTTTACACGATTTGGTAACTAACCCAAAACGCTAAAAAATATGAACATAATATCAGTTTTCCAGTGTTCTACAACAAACATGCTTTGGGAATTTCTTTTCCGATGGCAACTTAAAATCTCGAACCATATCAGAAAGTGTTTCAGTACATTTTTCATTCGTTTTATTACTAAAATTAGATCGACGCTCTGAGCGGCACGCGGTCCAAATGATAGGATTTAAACAGCCGGTCCCACCGGCTCGCGGTAGTTAATGTGTTAAAGCCTCTTTGTTTTGAATTTTTTTTTTAAATTCATGTTTGCTCAATTTTAGATAACTTTAATATTCTTTGAGTATAAAGAAAACAATTATGCAGTTTCTTCCTTGTATGCTTTCAAACATCAACTTGAATACATTTAAAGAAAGCAACATGTTTCTGTTTGGATGGCGTCTTTGGGTTGGGCGATAGCAACGGTGGCTGTGCTACCGGCTCAGGTGATGAGTTCCCCCTCCACAATGACCCCCTAGCAGGGAAGAGAACCATCCTTCTCATTGCATTGCACATATGCCAATTAGTGGGTCTGGTGTGACCTCTGCCAGCTGCGCCTGCTGAGTTGGGGAAGTTCTTTGGGGGTTGTAAGAAAGCCCTTAACGACATCCCCTTTTTGTCACAAGGGTTAAAAGAGTGAATAACTCGAAACCCTGGGGATAGGAAACAACAACAAAGAAAGCAGTGGTCAGCATGAGGCTGTTAGCATTTGTATAGAGTTTGTTCAGGAATGGTACCAGTGATGGCCATGTGTACTTTCTCTTGCCAGGCACTTTTGCAACAGTTGTCATTTTATCAGCGCTAGTTTCGTTCATCGATAGTTCCTATCTTTAGCTTTTTGAACAGATGGTATCCCAATCTGCTGTAGCCTGTGTTGGAGTCTGAAGATTACTACTTGCTGACTTCTGCTGAGCTGGTAATATGCATCATTTTTTGGTGGCCTAGATGCTCTGCTTCACATTCGTTCCTGTACCTGCTCCTGATAAACCTCTTGGCATATTCAAAAGTTATGTTTGTATCAGGCTGAGACAGATTTCCACCTTCCTTTGCTAATCTGTCAGCTCCTTCATTGCCAGGGATTGTGGAATGTCTTAAAATCCACCAGATCCCAACTCTTTTGAATCGCTGACATATGTAAAGTATATACAGTTTAAATTCCACTGTAGATCATAATAATTCCTATAACAAAACCAAAAATATGAAACTTTGTTTTTTTTTTTTTTTAACCTTTTGCCCTGGTTTAGGTAATCGTAAGTCTCTTTGAAATGGAAAAAGTTAAGTAACAGACCAAGTTAAGTTAAATGTAATATTCTTTGTGGGAAAAACATTTACCTGCCCAACTTAAGGTAACTATAACATTCATTGTGATGGAAACAGTTAAGTAGATGCCTAACTTAAGGTAAATGTAATATTATTTATGAGGGGAAAAGTTGAGCAACTGCTTATTTTTAGGGGATGCACGGCAGTGAAAAATTGGTTTTCAGGTACAAAATATAGATTTTTTACTTTTGAGCTTATTTTATTAAATAATCATCGGGGAATCGATTGAGCAAGGTTTTATCAGTGTTATCGACATCTTGACTGGCATGGTCATAGATACGCACGTTATGTCTTCCTTCTGTCACACCTGCGAGAATACTGGACAGTGGCAACTGAAAAATCAGCCAGACAAATTTGAACAATGGACAGCAGAGCATCAGAAGGACTGCTGCCGTAATTATGAAGGGTCAGCCGGAATGATGGATGTAAAAGCCTGTGAGGTTCTCTGGCTTCGTTCAGTGGCAAATCACAAGCTACGCTAAACTGTTTTGCTATCAGATGGCGATTCCAAGGCCTTCAACAGACTCTGTGACATCAAACCGTATGGTCCAGAAGTTGACATAACCAAAGAAGAGTGCGTCAACCATGTCGCAAAGCGATTAGGCACTGCACTGAGGACACTCATTACTGACTGCAGGAAACAAAAAGTCACCCTTGGGGGAAATGGCCATGGTCGTCTGACCCAAAATGCCATACGAAAACTGTGTATTTACTACACCAGGGCCATCCGCCAGCATAGTACAGCCCCAGAGATGAAACAAGCCATCATGGCTTCTCTCTACCATGGGTATTCAAAAAACGACAAACCCCAACATAATTTTTGTCCACCAGTCAAAAACTCCAGGTGTTTCTATCAGGCTTCCATGGCCAAAAAAGAAGCTGCCAGACCCCACGAGACCCAAGTTCATACTCCGCTAGACTACAACCTGCTCCATAAGCACTTAGCCCCTATTTATGAGCATCTTACTGATCAGCATCTGCTCAAGCGGTGTGAGCTAGGTGCAACTCAAAATCCAAATGAAAGCCTCCACAATGTTATATGGAGTAGTTGCAGCAAGCAGAAATTTGTGTCATTGAAAAAAGCTCATAATTATACTTTTAAAATTCAGTCATGAAAGATTTTTCATACCTTTAGTGGACCCAAAGTTACAGGACTTATTGTGTCTAAAATTAGTAAGAAATGTTGCAAAATTGTACGTTATTTGCTACAAATCAAAATTTTGATATTTGAAATCTGCTCTGAAATGCAATAGCAAGTTAATGGCCTCATCTTCTCCCCATCTTTAATAATCTAAACTAAAATAAAATAACTTACTTAAGCAGCAAATTGTCATAATAAGCCTTCAGAGTAGAATCCCCTGGATCTGGGGCCACTTGCAGAAGTGGTTTCAGGTATTTCCCATCAATGTACTCTATTCTTTCCTGTTGACATTAATTTTTTCACAGGTACATTAGTACAATGGTAAAATTTCACAGGTACTTTGCTAGAATTTCACACGTACTTTGCTAAACTCTCCTAAATACCATAGAACAATTGAACAAAACATTGCAAGAAGCAGCATTATAGATCACAAGTTCAACAGTGCCACAGCATACCTAATGCCAACAAAGCCTACTTCACAGTAAAGCAAACAAATACAGTTGACGAAGATAAAAAAGTAATAAAAACATTATATATATATATACTGAAGCACATTAAAAATGCACAACTATTATATATACTGATGCCGAGAAGCTGGAAAAAAAAAGTGTGGGAATGGATTTTCCCTATGTTTGTCATGAGGTAGAGAGCGAATGGCTGCTGGAATGGAAAGTGCATGATTCAACCCACGGGTTTGTGTACAGACTACATGAAAACAATGAAAGTTACACGTGCAACACGATTCCCAACAGCTATGACCCTGAAAATGTGTACACGTTGTGGCAGTATACTCGGTATAAAAAGGCAGTTGAGACAAAACACCCAGTACATGTGCTTGAAATTCCACGACCATCTGAAAACGACCGCCAACGAGCCATTGGTATGTTGGAGACCGGAATGAGCTCACGGGCCATTGCCAGAAGGATGAATTGCCACCACAGCACTATTGTACATCTCAATGAACGTTACGGAACCACTGGCAGTGCTCGGGATAGACTTCGGAGTGGCCAACCACGAGTTACTACCCCTGCGCAAGATCGTCATATTGTGCTGAGTCACCTAAGGAATCATTCTCTCCCGGCAAGTCAAACAGCAAGAGCAATAGTGGGTAGACGTGGGCAAGTCTCTCGAATGACAGTCATACGACGACTCAGGAGATACAGGCCTTACTGCAAGACGACCTTATGTTGGGCCAAACTTGACTCACAGACATTGTCAGCCGCGCCTGAAATGGGCAGAGCAACATGTCAGATGGACTAGACTGCAGTGGAATGTTGTCCTATTCACAGATGAGAGCAGATTCAACATATCCTTTGCTGATGGACGTATGCGGATTTGGCGACGGTGTAGAGAGCGCTTTGCAGATTGCTGTGTTCGTCAGCACAACTGATTTGGAGGTGGCAGTATTCACATTTGGGGAGGATTTAGTTTTCACCATCGCTTGCCTCTTCACGTCTTCCGTGGAAATGTTAATGCTGTGACATATTGAGATGAGGTTCTGGATGCATTGGTTGCTCCTGTGTTCACAAATTTTCCAGACTTGCAGCTTCTCCAGCAGGATAATGCACGTGCGCACACCGCATGCATTACGCAGCAATATCTACAGCAGCAGAACATTGTGACAATTGATTGGCCTGCCCTATCACCAGACATGTCCCCTATAGAACATCTGTGGGACGAGCTTGGATGCAGAGTCTACAGGCAAGGTTCTCCAGGTAATCTGCAACAGCTCGAAGCTGCTCTTACACGTAAATGGGACATGATTCCCCGGAATTTCCTTCAGAGACTTGTGCGTTCCATGCGGAGCCGCTGCCAAGCTTGTTTGCAAGCACACGGTGGACATACCAGATACTGAGGATAGTGTGAATGAATTTTTTTATTGGTTGCATTTTTGGTTTTCTCCCTTGCCTGCACAGAATGCAATAAATTTCATAACAATCAAATGTACAAATTAATGACCAGCATGGATTCATAGGAAAATGAATAAAGATTCCAAATATGTAAACTTGTAAACACTTATATTTACATTTCACACTCTGTTCCTGGATTATACAGGTGGTGCGTTTTTAATGTGCTTCAGTATATATATATATATATGACTTGTCTTTGTCACATATCATCTTTCTCATCATCATCTAAGTAAGACAGAAAGACGGACACCACTGGATCAAACAGATTTTTACCCTCAAGTGGTTTCGGCCATGATCACCAATAATTTCTTCTATTCCAGCCATTACATGGTCGGTCATCTAAGGAAATATAAATATGAGCATGATATACTAAATTACAAGTTGAACTTCTCAAATGAAAACAGTAGACAACAAATAAATGTGCTCATATGACAATCTCTCTTTTCTTGTTTTCCCTTTTTTGCACCTTATGGAGCATGGAAGCCACCAATGCAGCAGTTGGTCCCTTGCAGGAAGCCTGTATCAATCCTTGTGCTCTTGCAACAGTGGTTTCTGTAGCAACTTATTTTAAACTAATGTAAAAGCTCGTCATAAGACGGGAATTACATTCAAAAGCACCAATACCTAACGGCAATTTTACTTATTCAAAAGTCTTTTTAAAAACCACTGTGCATCACCACAGTACATGAACTACGTAGCAGCAGCGAGGATCCCAATGTGTGTATACGGGATCACACATTTAATAAATATATTTTTGTACACACCATCATTTGCATATTTTTCTTTGGTAAGTGTTGCTATTTTCGGCGGAGTACATATAAGGGAAACAATACAATTAATGTCTAACTTTCAACCAAAGTTGCATCCCTTAGCGTTACTGACAGAAAAAGCTGGGATTTTATATATATTTTAAATAATGAGGTTACCAGCCCAACCTCAAATTAATTGCCTCTTATGACATGTCTGAGGTGGGAGAGGTTCTATTCTTTCTTCTTCTACTCAAGAGATCCCCCCCCCCCGGGCAGTTGCATAGGCAATCTCCTTTGAAAGGAAGCATTCTGAGAAAGACCAACTAAAAACTAGTAGGAGGAGCTTAAAAATAGGAACATGGAACATTAGAACTCTAAACGGAAAAAGAAAGGTAGATAATCTCATTTTAGAGGCAACAAATGTGAAACTTGATATACTGGGAGTTGCAGAGGCAAGACTATTGGGTACAGGCTGCACAAAAAAAGAGACCAACACACACTTATACACTCAGGAGGAGAAAAACACGAAAGAGGAGTAGGAATGTTAATAAAGAAGGAATTATTAAAAAAATATGTATGTGGATACTGGACACACAATGACAGAATGATGTTACTGAAAATGAGAGCAAAGCCATTTGACATATCAATCTTACAAACATACGAGCCAACTAAAGAACACAGTGAAGAAGAAATAGAGGAATACTACTCTCTCTTCATTATCATCATATTCCTTTTCCCTCCACATGGAGCATGGATCCTCCATTGTAGCTGGTTCCCTTTCAGGCAAGCCTGCACCAAGAATTTGCTTGCTGTAGAATGCGGGTGGTGTCTGCTGTAGCAATATGTTATTACAATGACAGGGCTGTCAGCCTCATGTTAATGTTAATCAGAATCGGCGTCATTGTACTCCAGGCAAACCCATAGGTGCTCAGTCTCCCTCAGCCTCGTGTACAACTGCAAATTAGTCACCTCTTATGACATGCTTGAGATGACAGTGGTCCTATGCTTACTGTGTGTCATCAGACCACTCAGGAACTACAATCTTTTTTTTTACCCCCCCCCCTCCCACCCCACTACAATCTCTATTTTAACCCCTTCCCCCAAACTACCATCCATTTTACCCAACCAGGAACTACAATCTCTATACTATCCCCACTACAATCTCTATTTTATCTACCTGGGAACTACAATCCCTATATTACCCCATTGCAATCTCTATTTTACCCATCAATGAATTACAATCTCTATTCCCTCCCCACTACTATTTCTATTTTACTCACCCAGGAACTACAATCTCTATTTAGCCTAGCCCACCCAGGGAACTACACTCTCTATTTTACCCACCAGGGAACTACAATCTCTATTTTTAACACACCCCCCCCACCCCCCACCCCCCCACTACAATATCTATTTTACCCACCTTGGGAATAAAATATCTATCTTAACCATCCGGGAACTACAATTTCTATTTTACCCACCCAGGAACTACAATCTCTATTTTACCCACCAGGGAACTGCAATCTCTATTTTACTCTTATGTTATAACTAAAGTTAACGACTACTCCCACAATTTATGTAGACAGTATCCTGGCCACCAACAATATACTTGTCAGTAGCCCTGGTTAAAGAACAACAACAACATCATTAAAAAAATGTAAAATTAGTTCCATAGCAAATACCACCATAGGGCAGTTATGTGTTAGAGACTTCACCAGCTTTATGAGGTGGGATGACAAATTCATTTTCCTTTGCTGCCTTTACATTCCCAACTCAAGAGCAGAGACAGGTATCCATTTACAGCTAGGTAAACTGGAGCATGACACTACAGGTTTCTATTATGGAACCTGGTAACTTAGCTGTGAGAGGCAAATGCTCTAGCTGCACTGCCATTAGAACGCTCAACAACAATCAGGGCTGGCTCTAGGGGCCCAGTCCCTCGGAGCCAAAGGTGGGGGTTTCAGTCTCCCCCAACCAACTATTTATTTGATGCCTCCCCGGCCCTATACATATTTATATATTTGGCACCCCTTGGCCCTGTATTATATTACATATATGAGTATATGAGTAAGGAACATCTTTCCACATAAATATTTAAAAAGATTCAAGCAACAACAACAACAACAAAAAGACAGTTCTCACTGCATTTCCATTTTTTAAAACTGTTGACTTCTGATGATCAGATTACCTCCTCTTGTAATGCTCTGTATCATTGTCATCACCAGCTGCCGTCTCCACAACAAAGGTCGGCTGCATTGGATCTCCAACGTCTTCTGTTTCTTGTCTTGATGGTGCACTCTGATAGACACTTTCCTGTCTATCTCTTGACGTTATCTTACCACTTATATCGCTGTCTTGTTCTTGCACGTTTGCCTTCAACTCTGCCTTCTATTATGTTGTTATGTCTTTTTATTCACTAATGAAACAAAGTGACTGGGGTTGGAGTGGCTTAGAGGTATGGCATCCGCCTTGAATTCTAGAGGTACCGGGTTTGATTCCCAGTAGAAGGAAAATAATTTATGGAAATTTTTTTTCAGAACCAGTGGTCCTAATGATGTCATACTCCCCGCTGGTCTCATGGGTAGTAAGATCAGATGCCTAGTCTTCTCGGATAAGAGCAAAATAATAGGAGGTACCATGTGCAAGTTGCGCACGTTAAAAATCCCACGGCAAATTGAAATCATAAAGAGTAGGCCATAAGGCTGCTGCCCTGGCAAAATTTAAAAATTAGAAACCTACCCACCAAATATATTTATAGAATGTTTGATTCCTATATATACACATTGGGATTCTCGTTAGTGCTACAGAGTTCATGCACTGTGCTGAGATCCTCCTTGTGTGATCTAAGGGAGGAGATCAGAGCACCGATGGAGTTGTCCATGTGCAATGAAGATAGTCCTTAAAAACCAAACCAAATTATTTGGTGCATAACACTGGGTGACGTTCATCTTCATGAGATGGCCGACCCACTTAATTTTCTGTCTCTCTGTATACATGAGAATGCAGCCCAATCAATCACTACTACACACCTACAAGAGTAGAAGATTTGGTTTCAGGGCATGGAAGAAGCAAATGGATAGACAACATCACAGAAATTCTACAACAACACAGGCTTACAGCAGCTAATGCAACATACTTGGCTTAACTCTTTGACTCCGGAACAAATAACAGCGTTGGTCAGATTTGACACCTGTGCCAAAACAACGCTCCGACCATTATTTATCACAAATAAACCCCAAAATTCATCCGTTTAATGCAGTTCAAACTTTAAAATGTGTAAAATGACTTCTGCTACTATTTAAACAACTAATTTGAGTGTAGTTAAGCATCACATATGCGTGTTTTGATGATATTACAATATTTGTGTGCCGATTCGAGTGTTTGTGTTTTTTCATTGTTACTGCTACAGAAATATGTCAAGTTTTATATATACAATTTCTAAGTCTCCTAAGCAAATAACTGTGAGTAACTACTTAGAAATATTGTTGACATTGCCAATGATTGTTTGGCAGACACAGTTTGTTGCCCAATAATGGAATCGGTACAGAAAGGCTACACACATTAGATTTAGCTGATGAGTGGGCGCGATCCTAGCTTGGTCAACTGAAAAGCAACAGGACTAGACCTACAATAACATCTAATTCCTAGGTAGAGATGAAGACAGGGATGCTATTTAAACCTGAAACAAGTGTAAAAGGTTTTTATATGATGTTATTCTTGTTTATTTGTTTGAAAATTACGTAAAACAATATTGTATAAATTTTTTTAATTTTTATTTGGGACACAGAAAAATTTGTGAGAATAATGCTAAATGTACTAACTGTGGCCATAATCAGTGTTTTATTACTTCGTAAATGGATTACCTTGATGTCTGAAGACTAAAAAGAAAGTTTTATTGTCTGCAGCAGTAAGTTGTCTTTGGTAAGCTTGAATTTTACAGTTAACTTTTTAGTGTTTTTCAGTTTTACATGCAATATGTTTTAGGTATACCGAATGTACTTTTATCAATACTACAAAAGACACTACATATTATAATTCTCTATCTATTTCCCTACAGTTTGATATATAATATGTTCATGTTCACAGAAAAGACTAACATAAAATTGACACTAAAAGATAGTACACTTCACCGTTTAGAATTCTTCAAAAAATATTTACGGCACAGGGTTGAAAATAATTATGGAGTCAAAGAGTTAAGAAAGCAAAGTGTAGCTCCTCTTGATGGCAAGAGTGGACCAAAACAGTTAGTAAAAGTAAGTAAGTACTCACCTGAACAAACACTGTGAAGACAATAACTGCCAGGGTGGTTGTTACAAACATTTTCTTGGACGGCAGGTCGTTGGGGTCAAGGAGGGCCACAAGTGAGAAGCATACAGCTCCTCTAAGTCCTCCGTATGCCTGGAAACAAAATGTTAAGAACATTATCACACGATTTAGACATTAATATGCATCAACACCTGTGTGTTACCAGGGTGTAATGGGGAGCAAACACCTTTAACCTGCCAAGAATGACATAAAAGGTGACTAAGAAGTGGTGGGAATGGGGAAGGCTACCCCACCCTGGGGGATGCAGAGGAATTCACATTGCTCATGTGTGAAATTCCAGGATTTGTACGTAACACACTAATCGAGACATTAAAGCACATGTACTTGGTGCTTCCTAGAAACAGGCAACACCCCAGGTAGCTGGCTAATGATCTGGTATCGCCAATATAGCAAGAAATGAGAAGATGCTGCTGGATGGATGGATGGATGGATGGATGGGACAAACATTAAGGAAACCTGTACACAGCATTACAATGCAGTCTTTGTTCTGGAATCCCCAGGGTAAGAGAGGTAGGGAGAGACCAAAAAAAAAACAGGGGAAAGAGAACTGAAGACATAAATGAATGGGACAGGGAAGGACTTTGAGCAGACGGCACAGGACAGGAAGACTTGGTACAAATTTGTTGAAGGCCTTGGGGAGTTGAAGGGTCAATGAATGAATTAATGAATGAATGAAGTCTGATAAATATCTTCTTCTTCTTGATCCTTAGCCACTGACCGTAAAAGCAGTCAGTGGCCATCACGCCTGGTGGCGTCTTGTAGGGCAACAACAAATTGATTCCACGTTGCTCGGTCGGTGGCCATCCTTCGTACAGTGCCCCAACCCTGGTTCATTCTTTGCATCTCAGACTCCACAGTCCTCCGCCAAGTTGTTTTTGGTCGGCCTCTCTTTTGTTTTCCTTCAGGGGTCCATAGCATAGCTGTTCTTGTGATGGAGTCGGGGTCTCTTCTGAGGGCATGGCCAACCCGGCTCCAGGTCTGCCAGCTATGATGGTGTGCATGTCCTCTTGCTTGCTCCGAGTAAGCAGATCTTGGTTGGTGATGGTATTTGGCCAAAAGATTTGGAGAATTTTTCTTAGGCATGTTGTGTGAAAAGAGGACAATTTCGACATTTCCTTCTCTGTAACTCTCCAGCATTCCACACCATAGAGAAGCACAGAAAGCACACAGCTCTGATATAATCTTAATTTTGTGCTTGTGCTGTACTGAGAGGAATTCCAGATGTTGTTTAGATTTAAAAAAAGGCTGTTCTTGCTTTGTTCATTCTGTTGTTGATGTCTTTGTTTGCTCCGCCTTCTGGTGTTACTATGCATCCTAGGTATGTGAAGGTGTCTGTCTGTTCCAGTTGCTGATTCCTTACTGATACGGGCTCAGGGATGCTCACACTGAGCGTCATGACCTCTGTCTTCTTTAGATTGATGTTCAAGCCCACCTGCTGGCTTTAGTTATTAAGTCTATCGGTTTTTTCCTGGATGTGTTGATGTGAATGTGCTAGTAGTGCAATGTCATCTGCATATTTCAGATCTTCCAATGTAGAAAATGTAGTCCATCTTATTCCTCTTGGACTGCCCTCTGTTGTCTGGTGCATCACCCAGTCTATGACTGTTAAAAATAGAGTGGTTGATAAGGGGCATCCCTGGCGTACTCCTGTCTTCACCTCAAAGGTTAGGTTGCTCTGCCCAACGCTACTCGTAAAGTTGGCATAGAGGCTTTTTATGACTGACACTATGCAACTTGGAATTCCATAAGCCCTCGGTATTTTCCATAAACTGTCCCTATGTATACTGTCAAAAGCCTTTTCAAAATCAACGAAATTAATGTACAGCTGTCTTTGCCATTCTGAGCACTGCTCTATAATGTTCCTGAGGGTAAATATATGATCTACACATCTTCTGTTCTTTCTAAATCCTGCTTGTTCTTTCCTCAGTTTGTGGTCTACTGCTTTTGAAATTCTCTGTAAAATTATCCTGCCTAGTATTCTGCAGGGAACTGAGAGAAGAGTGATTCCTCTCCAATTATTGCAGTCTGCAAGATCTCCCTTCTTGGGCAATTTGACAATTATTCCTTTGTTCCATTCCGTTGGTGTTGTCCGTTTTCCAGACTTGTGCAAATAGTGGTTCTAATAGTTCTGCTGCTAGCTCTGGGTCTGTCAAATAGCTCTGCATTTAAGTTATCATGGCCAGGAGCTTTTCCATTCTTTAACCCTTTGATTGCTGTGATGATTTCTTCTTTTCGTGGAATGTCTGTATTAACATCTAGATCATTTTCAGCCTCAGGAACATTCAATTGTGTCTCTGGTGGTTCCTTGTTCAGAGTTTCTCTGAAATGCTCTGCCCATCTTGTTTCCTGTCCCTCTGCTGTCGTGATGAGATTTCCTTGCTTATCTCTTACTAATGTAATTGTTTGCACCTCATTTTCCGCTGATGATTTTAGTTATTTTGTATACTGTGCTTTGTTCATTTCTCAGTGCTGCCTCTTCTGCCTGTCTTGCAAGATCGTCTAGGAAATTCCTTTTGCGGCTGATATAAAGAAGCGATATCAGTTTGCCAAATAAGTCAGGAAAAGACATTGACCGATGATATAGACCAGAAATTCAACACCATTTCAACAATATATAAGGAAAGCAGTAAATCATGCTTGGGATTCCAGGAAAGGAAGAAGAAAGACTGGATAACACCAGAAACATTAAACACCATAACGATGAGAAAGGAAATGAAAATAAAGAAAACAGAAGCGAAGTCCCCCAGGTTAAAGCAACTATATAGCAAACAGTACAGTCAGTTGGACAAGGAAGTTAAACGCCAAACCCTATCCAGAGCCAACAAAAGGAATTTTCTGATAAATGTACAAAACATAAACTGTACTCACAATCGTAAACTGATAGAAAACATAAACTGTACTCACAATCATAAACTGATAGAAAACATAAACTGTACTCACAATCATAAACTGATAGAAAACACAAACTGTACTCACAATCATAAACTGATAGAAAACATAAACTTTACTCACAATCATAAACTGATATAAAACATTAACTATACTAACAATCATAAACTGATATAAAACATTAACTTTACTCACAATCATAAACTGATAGAAAACATAAACTGTACTCACAATCATAAACTGATAGAAAATATAAGCTTTACTAACAATCATAAACTGATATAAAACATTAACTATACTAACAATCATAAACTGATAGAAAGCATAAACTTTATTCACACTCATAAACTGATAGAAAACATAAACGTTACTCACAATCATAAATAGAAAACATAAACTTTTATTCACAATCATAAATGGATAGAAAACATAAACTTTACACAATCATAAACTGATAGAAAGCATAAACTTTACTCACAGTAATAAACTGATAGAAAACATAAACTTTACTAACAATCATAAACTGATATAAAACATTAACTATACTTAACAATCATAAACTGAAAGAAAGCATAAACTTTATTCACATTCATAAACTGATAGAAAACATAAACGTTACTCACAATCATAAACTAATAGAAAACATAAACTTAACTTACAATCATAAACTGACAGAAAACATAAACTTTACTCACAATCATAAACTGCTCATGATGGCTGATCCTTCTTACTCTGTACATATCCAGACAGTTGATGGCATAGCACATACTAAAAACGACTGGGGAAAATTAATGCAAGGCATCAGAAAGACTTAGCTAAACATGTGACACTTGCACAACTCAATATATTCTTCTATGTACACTATCAGACGTCAGCTTGAATATGTTTAAAGAAAGTAGTGGTCAGGTAAAAGATAAAGGATCCCGTTACACGCCCATTGAGGCATATTGGGAAAATGGTGTTAGGCCCATATTTTCTTGACCATCGGCAACTAGGGGTGATGTGGTCAGCATCATGCCCGTCCCCTTAACCTTCCCAGAGTTGCTCTGGTACCCTATTCATGAGGCTAGGTCGACCACAGAGCCGTTTGCAGTCTAAAAAAATCCCACCTCAACTGGGGATCGAACCATGGACCACTGAGCTAGGAAGCCAGTGCACTAACCACTGCTCTAAAGTAGTTTAGAGCTTGAGGTTATTGGTATCTCAACAGAGTTTGTGCAGGAATGGTGCAGGTGATGGCCATAAGTGTTTTCTCCATTCATCATATGTTGGTTACATTTGCAGTAGATGTTTAGCAGTCATTTTATCAATGCCACAGTTACACTGATCAGTAGTTCCTATCTTTAGCTTGTTGAATAGATGGTATCTCTGGTGACCTTGTGCGGAGTTTGAAGATATCCTCTTGTTCATTTCTGTTGAGCTGGTAGTATGCATCATTTTTCTAGTGGCCCAAGTGCTCTGCTTCCCACTTCTTCCTGTATCTGCTTCTGATAAAACGCTTGGACTTTTCATAAGTTATGCCTGTATCAGGTTGAGGTAGCTTCCCACCTTCCTTTGCCAATCTGTCAGCCTTTTCAGTTCCAGGGAAGTAACTATGAGATGAGATCCACTGTGCTACAACTCTCTTGGATCACTGACAGTCTTACAGTATTGCTCTTAAGGATCTCGTTACACGCCCATTGAGGCATATTGGGAATATGGTGTTAGGCCCATATTTTCTTGACCATCGGCACACTAAGGGTGATGTGGTCAGCATCACGCCGGCCACCTTAACCTTCCCAGAAGTTGCTCTGGTACCCAATTGAGGCTGGGTCAACCCAGGAGCCGTTTGTAGCCTAAAAAAATCCCACCTCATCTGGGGATCGAACCATAGACCACTGAGCAAGGAAGCCACTGCACTAACCACTATGCTACCGCAACTCCTAGGACAAACTATAATAAGGAAGCACAAAGTAAGGTACAAAAGAAAAAGTTCTAGTTTATAATCTCGTTAACATTCTCAAATTGTTCTGTCAGATCATTTTCATCGATCTTAGAACTTGTATCCATTTCAAGTTTGTCTCCAATTCCCTGTCCCTTCTCTGTGAGTTTGGCTTTTTTTCTTCGTTTTTTTTTTTACCCTACAGACTCCAGAACCAAGGACTACTTTGTAATGCTCCAGCTGGTTTCCCTTAATGTGCATCCTATCCAAAGCCAGCATCTTCTCCTCAGCTCTTGCTGTGTCAATGTTGTTGGTTCTCCAATGTTTAAGTCCCGTTATAACTTTCTGTTTGTCATTGTTGTTGTTTCTCCATGTTTATGTCACGTCATAACTTTCTGTTTGTCATGGTTGTTGTTTCTCCATGTTTATGTCATGTCATAACTTTCTGTTTGTCATTGTTGTTGTTTCTCCATATTTAAGTCACGTCATAACTTTCTGTTTGTCATTGTTGTTGTTTCTCCATGTTTATGTCACGTCATAACTTTCTGTTTGTCATGGTTGTTGTTTCTCCATGTTTATGTCACATCATAACTTTCTGTTTGTCATTGTATTTGTTTCTCCATGTTTAAGTCACATCATAACTTTCTGTTTGTCATTGTTGTTGTTTCTCCAACTCCGCCTATGCCGGTCCCAAGCCAGGATGAAAAAGGAGGAGGGCGGCCTGCATGGAGGCCGTAAGGAGGCAGCCCCTCCACCATGCAAAGGCACAACAGGCCAATCACCTGTTTGTCTTAAACTATGATTACGAGCAATACAAGAGAGAAAACCGGACTGATTCTAAAGGCGACGAACTGGAACGGACTACGGACTACGACTTATGGAACTTGGAACACAAGAAGTATAAATGGGAAGGAAGAGGAGCTGGTGGAAGAGATGAGGAAAGCAAAACTAGAAATCCTGGCTATAACGGAAACGAAGAAAAAAGGACAAGGAGTCATGGATCTCGATGGCAACACGTTGCTCTACAGTGGTGTACCCATATCTGAAAGAGCTAAAGGGGGCGTGGGTTGCATTGTGGCCCAAAATCAAAAAGATAGTATCAAGGGATGGAACTTTGTCTCGGAGCGCATTATGGTTGTAAAACTAAAAGAAGGAGAAACCATAGTCAACCTGGTCATAGTGTATGGGCCAAATGAGGATGAGAGAGCAGAGGTCAAGGAGGAATTCTTCGAGCTGCTTCAAAGGACAGTGGATGACTGCCTAGATGAAGTTATCATGCTCGGAGATTTTAATGCCAGAGTTGGAAATGACCATGCTAGATGGGGTGGAGTTATCGGAAGATATGGAGAAGATACTCTCAATGACAATGGAAAGCGACTCCTTAGATTCTGCAGTGAGCAGAATCTGATCATTACAAACACAAAGTTCCCCCATAAGCGCATACATGCATACACTAGATGTGAACCAACCAAGAATGAGAAGTCAGTGATTGACTATGCCATTGTTCGGAGAAGCTCATTCAGATATGTCCGAGATGCAAGATTCTTTAGGGAGCCAGAGATTGGAAGTGATCACTACCTGCTAACAATCAAACGAACAACTGAAAGAGTTGCTCAGCCTAGGAACTGCCCAACATCACGCAAGAAACCAAGTAAACGAGCAGGAGAAATGAGCATTAGGACCTACAAGCTGAGAGAGCCAGAAATTAAGACCAGATATCAGGGGCTTATTGCTACAGCAGTGAGCAACACAGAAGAACGACCTGATGACTTGGAAACCCTCTGGAATAAATTCAAGGATATCATAAAGACAGCTGCTGCTGAAGCATGCGGTGAAGTCCGACTTGGGAACCAGAGAAAGAGGACACCTTGGTGGACAGAGGAAGTCAAAGAGAAAATAAGATAAAAGAAAATGGCATGGAAACAATACTTAGGAGCTAAAAACACAACAGGACAAATGGAAAAATATAGAGAATATGTGACACTCAGAACAGAAGCAAAGAACAAAGTGCTAGCAGCAAAACAGAAGTCCTGGGAAGAATTTGGAGAAAAGCTAGAAATAGATGCACAAGAAAACCAGGAATTGTTCTATAAGACCCTAAAGAACATGAGGAAGGAAAAACAATGCTGTTACACCCCCCTAAAGATAATAGGAAAATCCGGGAGGTCATTACTGTTGTACCTCCGTCAAGCACGTGAAAGTCAATCATGGCTGTCACTGAAACTGATACAAAGGATTGATGTATGGTACGGTAAGGGTGTCTTATTGATTATCTGCTAACGTTGCTGCTGTGTTGTGGATCTGGTAATGTCTACATTTGATACATACATATACGCCACACAGGCAAACACTGTAGAAGTCTACTGGTAAGCGATGCACAAGTTCTCGATACAGATAGACCACGCCCACTCCGGGGCTATTTCTAAATACGTGTTAAGTTCCCTGTCACACTTGTAATATTAAGTGCGTGTGTTGGTTTAGTCGTTTACACCACAGGTACGTACACAAGAGTCATGGATGGTTGTAAACGACTGATGACATTTCATATGGGTTTATTCACGTCACAACACATTGATGAAATACACATAGAATACCGTTCACAGCACAACACAAGATATAAAGTACCACATAATAACTGCGCACTCGGCAGCTACAATGATATCATGATTCATGGCCTAAAGTACTCTTATTAAACTCAGCGCTATAAAGAATCCTCAATAACAATCCTCTCACAGGAGCTAATGATTCATGGCCTAAAGTACTCTTATTAATCAAGACTCCTCACACAGGAGATAATGGCCTTTAAAGACTGCACACTGCAGTTATAAACATTTCCACAATAATCAAAACTGCAGTTTCATACTACGCTGTACCCACAGCGAAAAATCCGTCGACATTTTAAATTCAGCACTGTACAGGCATTTCACACTTCCCAAAAACACTGTCTTCCTACCCGGTCAAAACGCCCGGAACACTCTCCCTAGATAACACACACTCGTCCCGCTCAAAAGCAGACACGAGACTTCCTCACGGTCAACACAACTCAGTCAATCAATCATCTGCTCCTAGCCGCGAGCTATTCTCACTCCGCTCAAACATTACAGAATAAATATATCAGCGCTTTTCACGCTGTCTGTAATCTGTCTCTCGAAACTATCACGAGATACTCTCTAAATAATTCGATAGCTAACAAGCAACTAAGTGCTATAACTCAAAATCTATTTCAACTACTAACATACTCCAGTTTACTTCCCCTTACACTAAAACTGTTCGTTACATCTTACCTCACCCCCAGAGAAAAACATAGATCTTATCAATTTTATGACAAAAACATTCCCAAAAAATTAAAAGGACAATGAATCTCTAACATATGTGTCTAAGAATTACTTTAAGTTAAGTTAAAATAAGACATCTACAAAATATAAGCATTAAGTGAAATGTAAAAATGAAGTATCCAATGTAATCAATTAAGCATACCAAAAAATAATGCATTACAAAACCAAGTTAAGTGAATACAGCACAACTAAATAGGAAACAACCGATAGTACAAGAAAAGACAAGATCAAGCAAACGAAAAAATGATCCGTAATAAAGGTAAGTATGAAATCAGAATATGAGGAAAAAACAATAATATTACATTCAAACAATTTGTTATATGTAAAATAATTACAAATATCACAAGTAGTTACACTATATTAAGTTATACCATTAAAGTAACAATACATAGAATGAAAGTTTAAGAAGCGAAAGAAGAAGTATACAAGAAAAATGAAGTGAAACGTAAATAAAGCACGAAATGTAAACAAAATATGAAACAATACTGAAAAGACAATAGAAAAGAAGGGATGGAATGAAGAATAATCAACAAAGACAGATAGAAAGCAAAAGGTATGAATATAGAGATCGTTGATAAAAATGTATACAAAGAAGTATTTAGATCAACAACGTATTTCAAAATACATACAAACACGATCGAAAAGCACAAAAGAAAATAACAAAGTATTCCTATACTAATACTACAAAAAAAATAGTTTATAACTAAACAAAACATAATCAGTAATTTAAACAAGTTATACAAGTTATACATAATCAACAATAAATTATCGACACCACACAAAAAAGTGATAGCATTGCTACAAGACCAACGCATAATCAAGCGCTAATACAACATAACATCCAAAAAACAAACAAAAAACTTTCTTTAAAGAACTAACATTACTCTACATATCAAACATAGCACATAGTCAAACGCTAGGCATATACAAAACCAAAAATAAAAAATTACAATGTCTGGGAAAAAAAATATTTTCCAAAAAATACAGTACAAAAATATTTCGTAATGCTAAGTTACATAAAAATAGTATTTTAATTTAATTAATTCAAATCTATAATTAACAAATTAACAAAAAACTAGCTTTAGCAAAATGAGAGACATATAACAATTCCTGCATCTAAGCAAACACTAAACAACACGTGTAAGTTTTTTTTTTTTTTTAAATACGTCACAGAGAAACACATAGAAAAACACACTATTACCAAAATACAAGTTTGCAAATACATGAAAACAACGTAATGTATGTTAAGCAAGTGCTTAAATCAGATCTCTAGATTTCTCAATCAAATAACAATATCAGCAAACGCTGTTAATTTTCTCTATACAGTTCAATTTAAACTTTAAATATTTCCGGCTGACAATCACGTTCAGCTTAGCTATAGTGTTATTCAGTTAATAATTTATATCTATCTCCACCTGATATATTAAAAGTAATTATTGTAACATTACAACTAATGAGTATGGGCATAGGGCTGGCAAACTCATCATGTACAAAACTATTCTACCCAACACATCTGTAAAACAAAACCAAAAAAAAAAACTGCAAGTTCTACACCAGAGTATAAAAAATAGGCATAAGTTTGTAACCAGTAAGGTTAAATATAAATCTGCTCATTGCATTCATGAATAGTAAACAACACGTCACTACCATCTAACACACTACATATTATCCAAAACACAATAGTATAAAAATAGCATCGAAATGAACTAATTTATAATTAAAACAGTCATACATATCAAGAAAAACAATAGACATCAAATGATGCGTAAAGATGATGATCATAATATAACAACCTATAATGATCTATGCAATAGAATACATTAACATCTACTGTCCTAATAAACAAACAAAAACAAAAATCAAACGCAAACAAAAATCTCCATAGGTCTTGCCGACATCTCATAAACACTAGGGGTAAAACGTCGAATCATGGTTAGCACGCTGATATGTTCTGCTTGAGAAAACACTCACTCGGGCACAATGTTTACCTATATTCTTGTCGCTACCGTAAACAGCCGTTAACGTAAACAGGAGCGCTGACCCATATCAAGAAGTCGCCTCTGTTCAAAAAATACAAATGAAAATTCCATTTTAATGAATGGTGAAATTTACTACGAACAACGGAGAGGTTAAACAAACAATTACCCCGCACTGTGGTTCGTGTGGAAATCTGGTCACCCCACGCTGTCATCGACTCTTCCTTTAAGTTCACAACAGCGTGCTGCTCTTTCAAAATCAGAAACATAACAAGCAGTAGTATTTGTGACATCATTATCATTGCTACTTTGCTTAATAACAATGCTTCTAGGCTCATGTCGAGCAAAATTAGCATAATTGCACTTATTCGTCGTTCGATCAAAATATTTATCATCATTTCCTCTTTGTTTGAGACTATTATTATGTCTATAATCCCAGTTAGGCTTGTTATGATTAACGTTTCTACTCCGCACAAAAAATCTGTCAGAAAAATTATTGCACGATTGAAAACTCTTCTTGTATTTGTCTGTACCATTATTTTCAAAATTCTGAGAATTAAACTGTTGAGATACATTAACTTGTCTCTTATCTCTCTGAGAAGGAAAATTATTATCATATGAATTTCCTTGGTACTTTCTAACCTTAGAAACATCTCTCCTACAAAAACTTTTTCCATTCTTTTCTTTGACAATATGCTTGTTTACAGTATCATCTGCAGATCTATAAGTATCTTTATCGTTACGCCTATAATGGGTTTCATCCTTGGAACCACTACTTATAACTTTATCCCTTGCTATCATCTTCTGAGAACTTCCAAAATCAGTTACTCGTTTAATCTTTAGGCTTTTAGCTTGAAATCTCTCAGGACTGACTGTTACCTTATCATTCTCTCTATTACACTTCCGCCAAGATTCGTTGCTATTGGAAGCAGAATCAAAAGATCTTCGAAAGTTATATTTTCCCCGAAAAGATATTTGTTCATTACATTTAACCTTTCTATCCGCAAAGATTGTATAGGGCTGGATCTTTTTAACCTGTTGGCAAACAACTTTCTGTCTAGTATTGTCAACATTGACAGTAGACCATATTCCGCTGTTTAAAATAACATCGAGTAGACCCTCTACCCTTTTTGTACTTTCTGCAATTTCAACATTTTTTTGTGAAATTTCTTCACTTAATTTCCTATTTAATTTGTCAAATGTCAAAACTTTACTTCTCTCCTCTGTTAACAATCTCTCAATCTTAATCATCTTCTCTCTCTCAGTCGTTAACTCTTCTAATTTGTCTTTCTCATCCTTTTCTTCATTTACACTTAGTTGTCGTGTTTCATTCTCACTATCCTCATCATTCATTAGTTCTTCAACTTCATTTGGAAATACAGTATAATTCTCTTCTTCAATACCAGAATTTACTTTATTCAACAAATCAAGAAGTGTGTTTGTATACGACCTATCACGGTCAGTTGTCTCAGCTTCCAATTTACTACACCTCTCTTTGTTTTCCTGAAGTTGTTGCTTGAGATCACTTACTTCACCATCTCTATAATGCACTTGATCTTCCAAATCTTTAACTTTGCCCAATGCAGCATCTAACGCCGCTTGCACTTTAGTAAGTTCCGTGTTTGACTTATCTAGATCATGTGTTAGTCTCGACACTGTTTCTCTTAATTCCTTCTTTTCGGCAATATCCTGTAGAAAATTGGCTCTTTCCTGTAGAGCATTTTGTTTGTTGATTTTTTTTGATTCTCATTTCCTAATTCCTTTTTCTGCTCATCAGGAATACCGTTGTGGATTATTTTGAATATCCTTTGAACTACATGTCCGTGCTCAAGCTCAATATACTGTTTCAAAAACACACGAAGGTGCTGTAACAAATCAATCAAATCCTTAGCCATTATTGAATTACAAAGAAGCTTAAAGTTATGTTCAGCAAATAACTTTAGGGATACTGACACATTAACCAACAAATCGTCCATGATCCATACTCCAAGTCTTGGACCTCTCAATCCCTTTTCATCTCTACCTATTAACAATGCACTTTCCAACATAGGCCTTATATCTGCAGGATTATTATCAAAATCCATGGTGATTCAATCACTCAGTTAACTATATATCTATATCAATATAATTATTAATGTCGCAAGTTTATGTTTCAAGAAGTTCTGACAATTACCCTTCCATTTCACACAGTTCAGTATGTATACCAAAAATATTATTCATAACTTTGTATCATCAATTCCTCTTCCATCTGAGGGAAGTCAACATATATCATACAACCATCAATACTTAGCATCAATACTAAATCCTAATAATATGTCTATATAGAATTAGACAACAAAAACAACAGATTTCAACAGTATAGGAGATGCAAAGCACAGGAAGGCTCGTTGACATAGTTAAGGTGACACAGTTCACATCACAAACATAATCACTTATCTTGAATGAAAAACTCTTCTGTTCCTTTCCGTTAACACCCTGGATATCACAAAGTTCAATGGTAAAACAATCGACAACAGAAAGGCATTGGAACTTGACACCTCGATTCCGCTCAGGTCCTCGATTCAGCACGCTACGTGCTAACACACCGCACAGGAAAGCAGGAAATGGGTCACCGTCTGTCAATTTCGTTGAAAGGAGGTACACCGCTCGTTCATACTGCCAGATGATTACTTGTACTGGTATACAGACGCCACTGTATATCATGACATCTCATAATCTTGAGTAATAAATTTCTTGACTTGCGAGTTGCGACTTGCGACTTGAGTTAACAGTTCCCAGTTTAACTGATACTGAATAAGTTTTTCTTGGGCCTGGATACAGCTCTCAAATGTGATGTCTGTCTTTCATATACTATCGCCACTCAGGCTACACGCTAACACTTGTGAATTAATATCACGCGAATTTCGCGGGTGTCTGATCCTATAAAACTAGCACACCACTGTTACACCCCCCTAAAGATAATAGGAAAATCCGGGAGGTCATTACTGTTGTACCTCCGTCAAGCACGTGAAAGTCAATCATGGCTGTCACTGAAACTGATACAAAGGATTGGTGTATGGTACGGTAAGGGTGTCTTATTGATTATCTGCTAACGTTGCTGCTGTGTTGTGGATCTGGTAATGTCTACATTTGATACATACATATACGCCACACAGGCAAACACTGTAGAAGTCTACTGGTAAGCGATGCACAAGTTCTCGATACAGATAGACCACGCCCACTCCGGGCTATTTCTAAATACGTGTTAAGTTCCCTGTCACACTTGTAATATTAAGTGCGTGTGTTGGTTTAGTCGTTTACACCACAGGTACGTACACAAGAGTCATGGATGGTTGTAAACGACTGATGACATTTCATATGGGTTTATTCACGTCACAACACATTGATGAAATACACATAGAATACCGTTCACAGCACAACACAAGATATAAAGTACCACATAATAACTGCGCACTCGGCAGCTACAATGATATCATGATTCATGGCCTAAAGTACTCTTATTAAACTCAGCGCTATAAAGAATCCTCAATAACAATCCTCTCACAGGAGCTAATGATTCATGGCCTAAAGTACTCTTATTAATCAAGACTCCTCACACAGGAGATAATGGCTATAAAATACCGCCCGCTGCAGTTATAAACATTTCCACAATAATCAAAACTGCAGTTTCATACTACGCTGTACCCACAGCGAAAAATCCGTCGACATTTTAAATTCAGCACTGTACAGGCATTTCACACTTCCCAAAAACACTGTCTTCCTACCCGGTCAAAACGCCCGGAACACTCTCCCTAGATAACACACTCGTCCCGCTCAAAAGCAGACACGAGACTTCCTCACGGTCAACACAAACAGTCAATCAATCATCTGCTCCTAGCCGCGAGCTATTCTCACTCCGCTCAAACATTACAGAATAAATATATCAGCGCTTTTCACGCTGTCTGTAATCTGTCTCTCGAAACTATCACGAGATACTCTCTAAATAATTCGATAGCTAACAAGCAACTAAGTGCTATAACTCAAAATCTATTTCAACAACTAACATACTCCAGTTTACTTCGGCATATCCTTCTCAGTGTCCTGGTAAAATCTACTCTAGAATCCTAGAGCAGAGACTCCGACGCCTAGCTGAGCCACAATTGGATGAGGTCCAGTGCGGATTCCGAGCAAACCGAAGTACTCAAGACCTAATCTTCACACTCAGACAGCTGAGTGAAAAAGGCCCTTGAGTATAAGGAGTGAGATCGTTCTTTGTTTCATAGATCTGGAAAAGGCGTTTGACAGGGTCCCCTGGAGCAAACTTTGGGACTGTTTGGCAAGGAAGAATATTCCAGCACCTCTGATTCATGGCTATACAGAGCTTCTACAGTCTTGCAGAAATTATGTGAAGGACAAGCAAACCTTAAGTTCAGAAGAGTTTCAGGACCACCCACTGGTGTAAGAACAGGTGATTTCCTATCACCTTACCTCTTCATGACTCCTTATGGACGATGTCCATCAAGGCATGTAGGAGAGAATCACGAAAGTATTCAGTGGGGTACGAGGAAGAGAGACAGGTCTATATTTCAGGAGCTGGCATTTGCTGATGATGTTGCCACTGATTGCTAAATCAGGAGGCACATCTACCATCCAACCTGCAAGTTCTGGAAGGAAGAGCTGGAGAAGAGAGGGTTAGTCATAAGCAGGCTCTAAAACAAAATCCATGGTGATATCACGAGAAAGAAAGAAAACACCAGATCCAAGTTGGGAGAACAGGTCCTGGAGCAGGTCGACCACTTTAAATATCTCGGAGCTATTATAGACCGAAAGGGAGGCATCAAAGAAGAGTTGGCCACTCGAAAAGCAGCGGCTGGGAGACTTTTTCAGGCCATAATCGTGGATTCCTCAGCAAGAAAGAGGTTGGTAAGAAAACGAAGATGGCTGTATACCGCTCCACCTATGTCCCAGTCTTGACATATGGATGCGAGTCGTGGGCAATGACTACAACCCACAAAAGCCAGATCCACACCTCAGAAATGAGGTATCTGAGGAAAGTGGTTGAAGTAACAAGAAGAGACATGGTCCGCAACCAGACGATCCGTCAAGGCCTAAAATCCCATCCGCTGCAGACCCAAATAGCACAGTCCCAACTAAGATGGTTTGGCCATGTCTGCAGAATGGGAGAAGATCGGCTACCACGACAAGCATGGGAAACAAAGAGCCAGGGATCCAGACCTCCAGGACGACCCAGAGTCCGCTGGGAGGACAACATTAGACAATCTTTGAAGGACCGAGGACTAGAATGGAACCAGGCCAGGAAGAAGACAGCTGATAGAATGGTCTGGCGCTCTCTCTTCCAAACCTCTACACCTCACGGTAGAAGGGGAACGACTAAGTAAGTAAGTAAGTAAGTTGTTTCTCCATGTTTATGTCACATCATAACTTTCTGTTTGTCATTGTTGTTGTTTCTCCACGTTTATGTCACATCATAACTTTCTGTTTGTCATTGTTGTTGTTTCTCCATGTTTAAGTCACATCATAACTTTCTGTTTGTCATTGTTGTTGTTTCTCCATGTTTATGTCACATCATAACTTTCTGTTTGTCATTGTTGTTGTTTCTCCATGTTTAAGTCACATCATAACTTTCTGTTTGTCATTGTTGTTGTTTCTCCATGTTTAAGTCACATCATAACTTTCTGTTTGTCATTGTTGTTGTTTCTCCATGTTTAAGTCACGTCATAACTTTATGTTTGTCAGTTTGTTGTTGTTTTCCATGTTTAAGTCCCGTCATAACTTTCTGTTTGTCATTGTTGTTGTTTCTCCATGTTTAAGTCACGTCATAACTTTCTGTTTGTCATTGTTGTTGTTTCTCCATGTTTAAGTCCCGTCATAACTTTCTGTTTGTCATTGTTGTTGTTTCTCCATGTTTAAGTCCCGTCATAACTTTCTGTTTGTCATTGCTGTTGTTTCTCCATGTTTAAGTCCCGTCATAACTTTCTGTTTGTCATTGTTGTTGTTTCTCCATATTTAAGTCATGTCATAACTTTTCCCCCCCTGTTTGTCATTGGTTGTTGTTTCGTTATGTTTAAGGTCACGTTATAACTTTCTGTTTGTCATTGTTGATGTTTTCTCCATGTTTAAGGTCCCGTCATAACTTTCTGTTTGTCATTGTTGTTGTTTCTCCATGTTTACGTCACGTTATAACTTTCTGTTTGTCATTGCTGTTGTTTCTCCATGTTTAAGTCCCGTCATAACTTTCTGTTTGTCATTGCTGTTGTTTCTCCATGTTTAAGTCCCGTCATAACTTTCTGTTTGTCATTGTTGTTGTTTCTCCTGTTTAAGTCACATCATAACTTTCTGTTTGTCATTGTTGTTGTTTCTCCATATTTAAGTCATGTCATAACTTTCTGTTTGTCATTGTTGTTGTTTCGTTATGTTTAAGTCATGTTATAACTTTCTGTTTGTCATTGTTGATGTTTCTCCATGTTTAAGTCCCGTCATAACTTTCTGTTTGTCATTGTTGTTGTTTCTCCATGTTTAAGTCACGTCATAACTTTCTGTTTGTCATTGTTGTTGTTTCTCCATGTTTAAGTCACATCATAACTTTCTGTTTGTCATTTCTGTTTCTCCATGTTTTGTCACGTCATAACTTTCTGTTTGTCATTTCTGTTGTTTCTCCCATGTTTAAGTCATGCTAGAGGGACTGCCTTAACATCTGAGTTAAAGATTCTTATGTTGCTGTTGGGGCTTGATTTCTTCTTATATTTTTTTTGTCTCTCAGTGCAAGAAAGTGGCTCTTAACTTTTGTATTCTTATTTTGATATTGGTGCTGTTCCACTTAATTTGTCCATAATGCTGCCAATTCATATACATTATATAGTCCAAATCTTAAGCAATGTATCTCCACGTATAAATCTCACTATCATCATCAACACTTTGCTTTGTACTCATAGCGTGGCGACTACATTGCAGCTAGTCCACTAAAAGCTATACTGTAGCTTATTATCAAGTTTCACAAGCTAGTAGAAAACCACACAACAAAATGTTCTTTTAGTTTTTGTTATTGTTATTCAGAATTGACCTCACTGCACTTAGGGGAAAACATAGGTGCCCAGTCCTCCCTCACCGCAAATGTCGAAGAGTATGAACGCTAATTGTACCTGTAGCATGCTGGTTGTGTACATACGACGGATACATCCTCTCTCACATCCATCTCTGCTGTCCCACATAAGATGCCAAACTCCAAACAGTCTCAGCCTTGTTGATTCATCATTTTGTTTTTAATTCCATTAACAGTTACAAACGTTACAGTAAATTCCACATGGGATGTGTGGTGGAATTTCTTTTTTAAAAAAAATAAATATAAAAAAAAAAAACCACGCTAAAGGTCTTTTATATTTGGACATGCAACTAATATAACTGAACGGACCTTGTGTTCTGGATGAACAGGGCCACATCTCACCAAGACCAGGCAAAAATAAAAAAAATATTTTTTCTATTTTTTTAATTAAGGATAAGCATCTTTGGGGCCCATCCCTTTATAAAGTAAAAAGGTTGAAGACAACACAGTCTTATAATTTCCCTGCGGAGCATAAAACCGTGTAACTGCATCTGCGTTCTATTATAGAAAGATTGCATCAACAGTCACAAAGCTCTTGCCGTGAAGGGTTCTGGGTGGGCAATATGTTTTTACATTACGAAACTGCCCTTCCCCATGGCCACACTAGTATTCAGTCACCTTGCATGGCAGCCATTAGTGTGCAGAAGTCCTATTCTTCCTCTGTGGTCTTCAGAGACTCCCCTTATGTATTATAAATAATTATAAAAGAAAACGGATGTTATGAGTTGTTGGGCAGAAAAGGATGAAATGTATGACAAGATCAACAGTGTGGCGCTGAAGGAAACTTCTTCTTTCTTCTTTGCGAATCGCATCTTAGATGTTTACACAAACTGTTACATTTACACCGGCAGACGAGTTTCACATGAAGAATTTCGACAGTTGTTTTAAGTTTCCACTTTAAGCACCAAAATATGCTTTGAGTTATAGATATAGATTCCATTGCGGCCAGTAAAATCCATTCCTTATCATAACTGGTCATACAGAGGACAATCCTGTAGAAATATTGCACAGCAGGTTTGTTCGTATAATCCCACATGTGCACAGTGGTGTGATGCCAGAACCAATCGTAGCTTTGAGCATGTTTGTTTTATTTCATTCATATGGTTATGCCCTGTCCTGATGCCGAAAAATGAGTTATCTGGTCCCTGCCGGTCAATCAAGAGAATGTGGTAGTCGTGTTCAGGTTGGTTTCTGTTTCTCTTATCTGATAGTCCTGGATTAGCTTCTCTTTATCCTCAAAGTAGTGATGGTCATTTCATTATCTTCTTGTTCACATTCTCCTCCCTTTTTTTGCAAGTTTATCTGCCTTTTCATTTCCGGGTACACCACAATGAGATGGTACCCACTGAAGTATGGTTCTCTTTTTGGCAGCTACCTTGTTTAGTTCATTCTCAGATGCGGGAGTTTACCACCCTTGAGAGCTTGCAGGACAGACAGTGCATCTGTGAGGATGACTACCTGGTGGCAGTCAGAGTTGGTGTTATAAATCATATTTGCGCGGCTGAAGACAAGAGCAGACAAGAGCCAAGGAACAAGAGATGAGAAGAAGATGTGGTGATGGATAAGACACACATTGAGGAAACCTGTTGATGCATAAAGGCAGTCCTTGTTCTGGAATCCACAGCAAAAGTGGTAGACGAAGACTGAAAAAACCATGGAGAAGAAAGGATGAGATATAATGAAAGGGACAAAGAAAGTCATTAAAGGAGATGGCCCAGGACCTGGCACAAATTTTTTGGTGGCGTACGCTACCTAATGAGGCTGAGGGTATTGAATAAATGACGTGCAGACCATCCTTATATATAGAGAGGAGACAAGAGGTGAGCGCACAGTAAAGGTAAAAGGTAAAAAAATCCTGTACATGCCCATAGAGGCATATTGGGCATCAGGTGTAGGCCCATGATTTTTTGCCCATCAGCCACACTATCGGTGATGTGTTCATCTAAGCCGGAAAGCCTTCACAACCCTCCCCTACCAACATC